>JBBBDQ010001832.1:835000-1172500 GCA_037127315.1 Ascarosepion bandense | reverse complement strand
TCTGCGGATGACAATATATATATATATATATATATATATATATATATATATATATATATATATGAAAAACAACTACAATAATTAAAAGCAAACGCCAACCCCAAAATTTAAAAAAACGTACTATTCTCATCAAAATTTGAGCAACACACAAAACAGGGGTTCACAAAATAAAACAAGAAAAGTTGTGGGGTTTGTAACATAATAACAGCACTTCAAGTTCGTAAACACGTTTACATTCGAAATAAAAACAAATCTGAGCTGCAAATCTAAAAACGTAATTTATGCTCTAAAATGCAATGAATGCGCAAAAATATACGTAGGGGTGACACCGTACCTGAATAAAGAGTAGCCCTGCACAAAAAAAATTTAAACTAGCCAATAACAGGAAATTGTACATTTTCCAACACTTATACCGATTAATCAGAATAATGCATATCAAAATGCAGACTATGATACTCTCATGATGCAGGAAGAAATATTTAAAAAAATACAAGCCTTCCCTTAACAAATCAACATGAAAACACACACACACACACACACACACACACACACACACACACACACACACACACACACTTATACACTAAATTCCAAAGGTCAGTTCACAAAAAAAAAAAAAATATTATACGTATCAAGTAACAAGCACCAGCTAAGATTACGGATCAAATCTTTGAAAATATTTTGACGAAAAAAACAAAAACAAAAAAGACCAAAACAAATTTCGTGAGCCATTGCGAAAAATAGTAATTCTGGATAAAAAAAGAACAAACAGAACTTTATGACCCTTGTCATATTTCTCTTATCACTAAAACGTAGAATTGCGCACACGCAAAACTGAATCAAAATTGCTGAGAACGATTTTAAAGAAAAAAGACGAAAGCAAATTTCACAAGGCAGTGTGAAAAACGTTTTGGCCAATGAAAAGTGAGCGATTGTCAAAACTGGGGAAAAAATTTACAAGCCAGTGCAAAAATACCCAGCAAACAAACACGCACGCATATCAACCTCCAGACCTGTTTACTGACCATCTATCTATATACACATGGGGGTATCGGCCATTAGAAAGACAAACGGATCTCGGTATGTAAAGTCAGAAATTTATTCACCTGAAGAGTCAACTTTGGACTCGTGTAGCGACACAAACATAATTATGGCCACTTAATGTATTATACAAAAAATAAATGATATTAGTAGTAATAATAACAATAACTCTACAGATGAAAGAAAACGTTCACGACTTGTCACTCTTTTTTTTCACCTACACCAATTTTTCTAGTTAGAACAAACTCTATTTCTCTCTCTCTCTCTCTCTCTCTCTCTCTCTCTCTCTCTCTCTCTCTCTGTATATATATATATAATTGTATATTTGGGCATGGAAACATGTTAGAAATACCTACCCTACGCCCTGCCCTGAAAAATGACTGAAGAAGTGGCCGGAAACGCTTGCGACTATAGACAGCATGCACTCTCTTACTCCTGAAACAAAATTGACAATGGGTGGAAAAATTAAATGAAATATTATATATATATCCTGATTGAATGGAAGAATGGTAGACTTTGAAAAACAGTAGCTACTTTAGCATCTACGCATCGTTCAGTCAGTAATAAATTAGAACACTCTCAGCTATTGGGCGTGTATAATGATAATATACACGCAAAAAAGTCTGCCTCCTTCTATCGAGCGGCCATAGCTCAGAGGTGGAATCGCCGACTGACGCCAATTCGGTCGGGTTTCAATCCTAGGTTAAAAAGCAATCGGAGTCTAACTATACTGATGAGCTGTGATACAGCGAAACAGATCTGTCTGCGGATGACTATATATATATATTTATGTATATCAGTGACCTGAAGATTTCATTCCAAGCGAGACGTGATTATCACTAGTGTGCAGGGTGGGGTACAGTAATAGAAAAAATGACTACAGGGGTTATTGAAGAAAGGATAAAAGATGAACGGGATTCAAGAAGATAGATGTCAGTTGACATTGATTTTAAATTTTTGGAGATTGTAGCTATCAGGGAAGTAAGATAACGAAAGGGAGCTTCACATGCGAGAAGTTCGAGAAAACAAACTGTAGGAGTAGAAGAGGCGGTTACATTTAATTATTTCAAAGGCAAGATGATGGGACTGAGATGCTAATTTAATAGCACATTTACATTCATGTGCGTTGTGGCGCAGTGGATATCGGCTCGGAACGAGAAATCGGGGAACCGAGTTCGAATTCCAGTTGAATTCCTTGCATTCACTTACGCGCAAATACCCTTGGGAAAGGTATTAATCCGACTCTTCCCTCCAGTTATGGGTTAAATAATAGGACGGATTGGGTTCTATAGCCTTGGTCGGCAACCAGTCTACCGCAGAAAGCAATGGCAACCTACTGCGGGATAATCTTCTGCCCAGTCAGTCATGCCTCTTTCGAGACATGATCGCCCAAAGCGTGTATCACGCATGGCACTAAACTGACTGACTCTCAGGGAAATATGCTCGTCAAAGCAGTTGCCATTCGAGAGTAATTTTAACTGAGTTGTCAACACGCGTGGGATTTACATGGGTTTAGCTCATCATTATAACGCCCTCGAATGAATTCAGAGGTTGGCATTTAGATTCGCTGGGCGTTGAAGATTAGGATGGAAAAGAATTTGAATGCTTTCATGAAAGATAAATGATTTTCTTAAGCCGATGAGCAATAACATTTGGTCGGATGCCAATATAAAGGGATTTTCAAAATTCGTCATCGCTATCTTACTTAACCCATGCAAACATGTAGAAAATAACAAATAAGATGTAACCGTAAATTCTACTCCAACAGCTTCTTTTCTCGCGCTTCCCGCCTGTGGAACTCCCTTCCACAAGTCTGCTTTCCCGACAGTTACAATCTCCAGGTGTTTAAATGTAGGGTCAATAGACACCTCCTATCACACTAACTCCCAACTATTCTCAGAACACTCTCATCTACCCAACCCTCATTCTCGGTATCCTTACCCGCCTATCACCCACCCTCTGACATTTCCTATATTTAATCATCCTTTCTCCACTCTACGTAGCCCCCTGCGCAGTAGTGGCAGTGACATGCCTTGCTCGGGGTGAAACGCTTATAAAAAAAAAAATAAATAAAAAAATAACACATTGAGATTTTAGGAAGAGAATCTTCAAAACAATAAAAAAAATGTTAACTATGAAATGCAGTTATGCGTCTACAGTAGAACAATGCTATAAAAGTATTTTCGCAGATTACTTCTTAGTGAATTGAGTTTTACTACACGTCTCTCCTTATTGTCGTTAGACTAGTTTATGTAAAGGGGTAAGACATAGATCCGTGGAGGTTGTGGAGGTTGTGGCATATTTCCGCATTCTCGCTGGACCTTGGTGTTGAAATTCATTTATAAAGCCAGACTTTAGGCTCCTGGACGTGGTGTAATTGTCAGCAAACTTGTCTCGCTAGTCAATCATCACAATTGAGTAGTGAGTTCGAATCCTCAGTCGGTCTCATACTTTCGGCCTTGTGCCACATCTAAGCTGCTCTTAAAAATCATTTATAAAACAAAGAATTTTAAAATCATCTTTTCAACCGCTTCTTCATTAAAAGGCAAACCTTGCGCTTCATTAATATATCTGCATAATTAGGCACATTTGTTTTTTAAATGAATCAATTCAAGACTCGAGAGCCGCACAAGTTGGAGTGTTACAGTTGAAATGTTAATGCTGAATGAGGTGTATCATATGAATGCAGCAGAAGTAATTATAAGGATAAGGAAATTATAAGGATTACAACCGGCAATTAATTTGAAGACGTCAACATTAAACCATACAGAAAATAACCCGCTTATGGGAGTGTACGAAGCTCGAAGCAACTGAAATGTGGTTCTACAGAAGGATGCTGAGGATAACATGGACAGAATATGAGAGCAACGACAATGTTTTGAAGAGGATGCAAACGAAAAGGAAACTTATACTTAACATCAGAAAGAGACAGATGAAGTTACTAGGACACGTAATCAGGAAGAAGGGGTTGGAGAATCTAATACACACAGGGACGGATAAAGGAAAAGAATGACAGCGGAAAGGCATACTTGATGAGTGGATTGCGGAGCAGGGTTTGGGAGAGATACCAAGAGAAAAAGCGACAAGAGATAGGGGCAAGTGGAAGTCCATGATCGCCTACGTCCTGAAAGGATACGGCATATAAAGAAGAACATCTTTTTGCTGTACGTGTCTCATTATTGTGGTTAGGCTAAGCTAAGACGGGTAAGAGGATAAAGGCTCGAGAGTCAGTCAAGATTGCAGTCAAAATGAATGAGGCGTGTGATATGAATGTAAGATAAAGCAATAGGAAACAGGGACTATGAAGGTTATAAGTCATATAAACGCACTATGCTGAATTCAGTAAATCAGTTGCTTAATGTAGAGTGATGGTTAAAGAGCAAGTCTCACAATGATACTGCTAAAAAGTTTCTCCCTCCCAAATCGTGCGACATTTTAATTTTATACAAAATACTAAATACTTACGGTCGGTAATTTTTTTATTGTACGTGTTCCATTATTGTGGTTCGGCTGAGCTAAGGCAAGTAAAATGTAGTTTTATGCAAGGTTCTAAATAATTACGCTCGGTAACAAATGTCTGCTTCTGGCTGGGGGCCATCTTTCTAAAGATAAAACTCAATAAACAAGCCAATATACTGCGTGATGCGCGTTCTTAACCCTCAATTGGTGTTCTGTTTGTTCTTTTTTTAACTTTTTAAATGTATCGAGTTAATTATATGCATGGCAAAAATTTAAAGGTCTTTTCAGAAATCGATGACAAAAGGAAAATGCGTGCACGAAATCTGATGATAATTGTCTTCCTCGTGTTGGAAATTGGAAAGAAATATGCGAGGTAAGAACCTGTTTGAAGAAAAAGAGACAGACACGGAATATCTGAAAAGATCAAAGGTTAATATGGCGTGTCTTCCTCCAAACCTCTTCTTCACAAAGACACTTGTGTTTATGGATGATCAAATACACAATCATTTAATGATATAAACAGGTCGAGTCTTAAAAAAAGTTATAGACAGATCTACTGAACGCAATCAAATATTCATGCATCCATACATGTTTGTTAGTTTCTTCTTCTCTCACAACCTCCTTCCTTCCTTCCTTCCTTCCTTTCTTCCTTCCTTCCTATCTATCTATCTATCTATCTATCTATCTATCTCTCTATCTCTCTATCTATCTATCTATCTATCTTTTTTATTTATTATAAATTATACTTTAGAACATGTCCACACTACAAGCTACTACAAAAGTGAACATTTTGTTTCGACATTGAAAGGACAATGTCTCATTAGGTAGTGAACGTTATTTTTGAAAAGAGATGAAAATTCACTTCCTTTTATTGGCAAATTCTGTAATTTTTATTATTTTGTGTAAAACAAGTTTTTTTTGGTAAAACAAGTTTTCCTCTTTTTGTTCTTTATTTTCTCTATGTCCTTCCTTTTTTTTTGATTCCCCCTTTTGGCTTCTCATCTTTCCTATCCCTTCAAAAATGCCAATAAAAGGAGGTGAATTTTTATCTCTTTTCAAAAATAACGTTTACTATCTGATTAGACTACCTATAGTATTCAACATAGAAACAAAATGTACACTTTTGTAGTAGATTGTAGTTTGGACATCTTCTAAAGTATAATTTATAATTATTCATTGGTCTATTTTTATATTTAGCACTGTTTTAAATTAATATTTTGAACGTTGTATATATTTTCTTCGTTCCTTATTTATTTAGATATTATAGTTTTTATATCGATTTAATAGTGAAAGTGTCAATATATATTTTATACGTACATACACGATTATGTAAAAATATATTTGCGTATACGTCATAAATATTTGTATTTGTATCTATGAACACACACACACAAATATATATATATATATATATATATATATATGAATACTTTGAATGATTGAATTTGAATTTGTCGCCTTATTGATTTGGGGTTCTTCAGTTCTATCATAAACACTAGTGTCTGCTGCGTTCACTTTCACAATGATATCTCTGGAAAAGACATGAATTCTTCTCCTTCCCCAACTATGGATGAAATAGCAGGCTTGACTGGGTTCTTTAGTCTTGAGTAGTAACCCGTCTAACAGAAAGAAATTTGAATTCCAAACCATGAGAATGTAATGGAAAGCCACTCCACCATCTTTTCCAAGAAATCTTGTCACTTCCCAGATAATAAATAGTCATGTTCGCCTTCATCATGAAAAGACGGTCCTGGGTGTGACGATAAATTACATCCGACAGCAAAGCCTCTGGTCAGGAGATTTTGAGAAGTGTGGAACCATCTCTTAACTGCTGTTGTTCCCAGGTCTACCCTGACTAACATATGATAGGGACCCGGCTATGGGCAAATAGTGAATCCCCCAAACTGGGTCAAAACACTGTGGAAGTATAAAAATAGATTTTTATAGTAAAAAGAGCAGCAATACATTTTTGAAAAATACATATTCTATTCATACGAATCTATTTTGAACTATTGTCGTTATCAGGTAACTCATTGGCCTTGATATACCGTAAAACAAAATAATCCGAAATCCAAACTCTGAAGAGACATGACATTAACAAAACCTATTCTTTTTGTTGTAATCAGTAGCATACATCATCACAAAAACGATGTCTAGATTCTTGTTTTTGAATAGTATTTAGATAATATTTAGATAGTATTTTATCAGCGTTTACGCATCTTCTGAGAAAGCTAATTTTCGGTTGTTTCTAACGTAGTGGTTATGAAACTTTGTGTTAAATTTTTATCTGAAATCTATCAAATAAATATATACGAACTCTAATAAAAATCGTTGGTAACAAAGAAAATAATACTAAACTTTTGCATGATATCAGTTGTTCTGTATGGTAACAAATGCTAGACAATCTCTTCGAAGATGAAGAAGAGACTTGGTTAAAACAAAAAAAGAAAAAAAGAAAACCAGCTAGTCGCAATTAAGACTAATCCGACGAACTATCAAATCACACCGAGACAAAACCTGGGACTCAGCAAAAAAAAAAAAAAAAAAAAAAAAACCCAGCCCCGATGAATGAAGGCATCATAATGGTGCCCTCACGAATCTTCGAAGTGGGCATGAACCTGCTCAGTTAAAGTGAAAATTCTTTTTCAAGAACTATCTAAACAACTTAGATTATTTACATTGTTCCTCATCTTTATTGCCATATTCAAGACGTTTCAGTCGTTGTACGCTCTGGCCTTCTTCAGGTGATATAAGTTGGAATTTCTTTACCCACGAAGATATATTTTTCTATCATGCTTTTCTGGATATCTCAGCTTCAGTTAATATCCTTTAGTTACTCAAGTTTTTGTTTCCTCTTTTGAACTCACAACTCTTTGGATTACTTAAACCAACGATTTTATACATTGGGCTATGGGTCACAGAAATTAGTGAACTTTGAGGACTTATATATCTAATGTAACCATTTTTTTTTTATCAGAACTCATATCACAATTTCTTTTTTATTGATGTATTTCTAGCTCTCTGTATCAATGGTACCTATATTGTATTTATGTTTAAGCTTGACCAGCTTAAGAGATTTTTGTGGCTTAGCATATGCGTTGATTCATTAAGCTTTTGTATTTTTCAGGAATGTTTTCTGTTTATTATTTTAACTTCATCCCATGGAGGGCGGTGATCTAACTTTTTCTTCGATATATAGTCAGCCATAGAACAATCTACTCCCGTAGACTAAAAATGGCTCGGTCCGAAATCCCAATATATATCCCCTGAAGAATGCCGGAGCTTGCAACGTCGAAACGTCTTGAATATAGCAATAAAGAAGAGGACATTAATCCGAACAATGTCAGTCTGTTAAGTTCCATACGTGATACGCGCTTGGGACATGACTGACTGGACAGAAGATTTTTCCGCAGTAGGTTGTCATTGCTTTTTGCTGTAGACTGGTTGTTAACCAAATTATTATTGAGTTATTATCCTAACTCAACACTATATATATATATATATATATATATATATATATATATATATATATATATATATATTAATGCAGGTTTCATTGAATAATATAGACAGGTTTTGTCTATTAATTTTGTGTAGGATCCGTTCATACCGTCTGATATACTTGATGGTGATGTCGTTGAAAGACAACAAAAACTCACAGTAATTGTTAATTTTTTATCAGGTCTAAGCTTTCGGCTCACATAAGCCATTATCAAAGAGTAAATATTAACACACAGTAAACATAGAACATTTAAGCTATTAACAATAAAGAGAATTGAATTGAAAATATAAGTCCATCCCTACCGTGGCGGATGGCCGAAGACAGAAACAAAATAGTGGCGTTGTGGTCCCTGGTCTGATTACAGACATTTGAGTACGTTGTTGGAAATATCAAAATTGATTGTATATTGATTGATATTTGTTGTCTTTCAATGACATCACCATCAAGTATATCAGACGGTATGAACGGATCCTACACAAAATTAATAGACAAAACTTGTCTATATTATTCAATGAAACCTGCATTAATGAAAAAATGCTGCAAAAATACACACAATATATATATAATATCCTGTTATTTAACCTACAATTGGAGGAAAGAGACGGAATAATAACTTTCCAAAGGGTCATTGCGCGTAAGTGAATGCAACAATTTCAACTTCATTTCAAACTCGGCTCTCCTAGTTCGCGTTCCGACCCGATATCCGATTTATATGTAAAGTCTAAATACAACGATTTGCCAAAAGCAGGCAGTATATATAAAATAAATTGAGGACACATAGTAAATGTATTTTCTCTCAAAGCCAAAACAGGCTTTTGCGTCTCAGGGCAACAATATGTACGTGAAACTTGCAAGTCTTGGCGAATAATTACGATTTCTAAGTAATATACTGTACGTTTTAGGAGCGTAAAGGAATAAGGAAAAAATCGGACTCTCAGACTTAATATTATAATTATTCGGACAGTTTAAATCTTTCATTATGATTACAGCTTTCTATTGCTCTTTTCGACAGTGTTCTTCATACGGCAAATTCAAATAAAAATAAAGAGAGTTTTATTTAAGTAAAGCAAAACAATGTTGACCACCCTTATCTTCTTCTTCTTCTTCTTCTTCTTCTTCTTGTGCCGTATCACTTCAGGACGTAGGTGAGCATGGAATTCCACTTGCTCTGTCTCTTGTTGCTCTCAATATTTTTTCTCTTGGTAAATCATAGATTTGCTCAGACCAATCAAGTAGGTCTCGCACTGCTTTCTCCGTCTCTCCTTACTTTTATCCGTTCTGTGAGTATTAAATTCTCCAGGCCCTCCTTCTTCATTACGTGTCCCATGAACCTCATCTGTCTCTTCCTGATGTTAAGTATGAGTTTTCTTCCTGTTTGCATCCTCTCCAACACCTTATCGTTGCTCACGTGTTCCATCCATGTTATCCTCAGCATCTTTCTGTAAAACCACATTTCTGCTACCTCAAGCCTCTCCTTCATCCCCGAGAAGATCGTCCAACATTCACTTCCATACAGAAGGACAGATATCACATAGCAATCCAGCACTCTTTTCTTTGTTTCCAATTGTTGTGGTCTTGTCAGGTACCAGAAATAAAGACACAAAAATGGAATAAAATTAAACAAATATATTAACAAAGAAGAGTAGTACAAAAAATATTAAAATGAGAAGGCCACCAGCGTGACTGTTTGGTCTGTCAGAGCGATCTGCTGAAATAGACTTCAGTATTTACTGTTGTATGTGCTTTTCTTACCCACATTCGACCCATGTACTTTACTCGTCTGCGATTGGCTTATAAATATCTACTGTTATTGTATAGGACAATTTAACAATCGCAGTCGCTTTAACCTTTCACCTCAGAAGCAACTTTCACGTGTGTTTTGTTGATTGGTTTATTTTTAAGCCAATCACAGATTTTTCTTGTATAAAGAAAATTTCTCCCGCGCTTGCTCATCGAGCCACATTCTACATATAAATTCACGATTTTCTCAACCTTCGTCAGTAGAAATCCAGAGACTGCCTAAGACTACTACAGTTGCACCCACCATGCAACGGATGCGACTCAAGGTCAGTTTTTTAAGTGGGTTTATCGGCAGTGCGGTAGAAAATTTCTCAAACCCCCTCGTCACTTTCCCTATTGGGGACACCTCAGGCACCGGGCCATAAACTTAGCCCCCTCACGAGGGAGACATAAAGCCTGGGGACATGGCTTCCTGGGGTTTGGCACCCCACAGTGTAATTTTTCTCAGCTTATTGCTCATTCTCGGACAGACATACAACTAAGCAGCACTCTGCTCGAGGACAGCGACGCAATTGAGAGGTGACTCGTATTCCAGTCCCTGCTCGAATAGACTTCTGCCACAAAGCAGAAACTGCTGCTTATTTATAGTTGGAAGAGGTCATGTGTGCATGGATAAATTACCATAACACCAATGAGATTTTTCAGTCTCTCCGTACTCTGGTTAGCTTCTGAAATGCGTCTTTGGTCATGCCAATGTGTCTCTGGATCTACATGTCGCACTTTTCATCCTCTGTCAGAACAATTCCCAAGTATTTGATTTTCTTTACTTGTTTTATTTTAGTTTCTCCGACTTGTAGTTGGTATATTAGGCTCTTCTTTTTGCTGATGACCATACATTCAGTTTCCTGAAGTTTATGCTCAACCCTTTCTTCTCGCTTTCTTTTGCTACCTTCTGTAGAATGTCCTGCATTTTTCATTTCTTGTCTGCTATCAGCACCGTGTTATCCGCGTATCTTACATTGTTGAGATTGTGGCCGCCAATGAGAATTCCAGTAAGGTTTTTATTTTTCTCATAATTGCTTCGCTATACAGGTTGAATAGATCCGGGGAGAAAACACATCCTTGTCTTACACTCCTTTCTATTTTTATGTACCTGCTGAATTCACTTCCTATCCGAACACAAGCGATTTGCTGCCAATACAGATTCTTGATTATCTTAATATCTTTTCCGAAAATGTCAAGGTTGTCGAGAATCTTTATCAAATCTTTGTGACCTTCACAAAACAAATTTAAGAAAAATATAGGATGTGCGTTGTGGTGCAGTGGATATCGACTCGGAACGAGGAATCAGAGAGCCGAGTTTGAATTCCAGTTGAATTCCTTGCATTCATTTACGGGCAAATACCCCTCCAGTTATGGGTTAAATAACAGGACAGATTGGGTTCTATAGCCTTGGCTGGCAACCAGCCTAACGCAGAAAGAAATGGCAACCTACTGCAGAATAATCTTTTGCCTAGTCAGTCATGTCTCTTTCGAGACATGATCGCCCAAAAGTGTTTCACGTATGGCATTTAAGTGACTGATACTCTATATCAGTGATTCTCAATCGTCATACAACGGCACACAACTGAACCTCTTAAGGGTGACGCGAAATATTGTCACGGCATACATATATATATATATATATATATATATATATATATATATATATATATATGTTTGTAGAAGTATGGAAGTATTAATGGTATGGCGTTAGCATTTCAATAAATAAATAAGTATTAAACTTTAAAAAATATTTTCACTATTCTTTGATTATGTTATTTTAAATGCTTCATTTTAATGTTCATTTTTTAAAATAATAATTTTTAATAATTTTTAAAATAATAATTTTTAATAATTTTGCTCGAGTAGACTAAATAAATTCATATTGAGAATTTTTGTTTTTTAATAAAATTTGTTTGTGGAGTGGTTGGAACTGAATCAAAAATAGAATTTTTTTAAAAGGTTTCTTTGACATAATGATTAAATCAGTATCAATAAAGCAAATAATGAGAAATCTCTTTGAGATTTCTTTGGGTGAATGACGAGATTTGAATCAATAAATCAAATATCAAGAATTTTATTTCAAGATCTTGTTTGTCTGAAGCAGAATCAATAAATCCAATGAAATTAAAAAAAAAATCCCTTTGAAGTGGCCGGAGCGGACATGATAAATAACCATAGAAAAATTGTTTTTAATTTTTAACAATGTCTTTATGTATGGAGATGAATCAATACATTTATTTTGTTTTAAGGAAAATAGCTGAATTTCGAGTGTTTACATGTTAACGTATTAACGTCTCGAGTCAATTATGTTAGTACAAGCATATTAGTCGGCATTTAATTGAAGATGATTTAATGGTTCTAATCAATTTTAACACAAAGACATTGATTACAAAACTAACGGCTTGCAAAACTAGTCCGAAAACTAAGATTCGATGTCAACCATTCTTGTATCCTTTATAACTGTTAAGCAAGTCAATATTTGGCATAAGGGCATATTTATTGCTACCTCCCAAGATGATTAAGTTCCCTGGTAACGGTTTAGTAAGACTCATCTGTGAACCGGCGCTTGACGGCAAGAATTCCTGTGTTTATTTATACCAGGTGTCCCAAAAGTCACCGAAGGGGTGAAAAGTTTAATAACATTTTTGTTTATTAAATGTTTTTAGTTTTCTTTCAGGCATTTTATAAAGGAGGCTTTGAAAATGGAACATGTAAAAATGTACAACTGTAAAACGGACAAAAGTCATGAAATATTTCTACCAAAACCAAGAATCGATAATTCAAATTCAACGAGCATATCGTCGCCATTACGGTGTGAAAGATTCTCCAGATTTTATGAGTAAAGGATCAGAAAGTGACTATCCACAAAGTGGCATATCACCACACACACACACACACACACACACACACACACACACACACACACACACACACACACACACGGGGTGCGACAAAAGTAACATCTTTTTTATTTATTTACTTTTCTTGAACAAAAATAAATCATAGTAGTTTCAAATGGCTTGAGATTAAATATGGCTTATACATTTGGGTTCGGATTAAATCTTAATTTTCAGCTGAGATTAATAGCACGACGTGGAACAATTAAGTGGCCACCATGATCACCACCAGATCTTTTTTCCTGTGGAATTTACTGAAATATCTTGCTTACAGGTTCAAACCGAATTATTACAAGCAATTTCTGATAAAATTTCATGAATTAATGTAGAAATAGATTAAATTGTTTGTAGAAATGTTGCTGGTAGGGTTAAGCGTTGTATTGAATAGGAAGGGGAGCATCTTGAACATGTTAAATAGTTTGTTAATCATAACAAATCATTTTAATTTGACATGATAAAACTTATACTTATTTTGTCCAATAAAAATCCATAAATAAAAAAGGGATATACTTTCGCCGCACTCTGTATATATATATATATATATATATATATATATATATTGCGTGCCATATCCAAATAAAAAGGTTTTTGGGCTTTGGTTCGTTTGCTTGTTTTTTTAATTTTTTTGTTTGCTTGCTTTTTAAAAAAAAAATTTTTGTTTGTTAATTTCTATTTTGTATCTTGAATTCTGAAACAGGGTACATAAAGAAGAAGATTTCTTGTTTGACATTTTTCGAATGTCATTATCTAAACTTATTTATAAATGGAACTTTGTGTGTGTGTGTGTGTGTGTGTGTGTGTGTGTGTCCGTTACCTATAGACTCCGAAACGGCTGAACCGATTTTCTTGAAAATATACACTGTTGTACTATAAACGTCTGCAACTGTTCTTAGCTAGGTTTTGTGTCGAGGATTATAGAAGGAGTGGTCCGATTTTAATCAAATTTGATACACTCATAGACAAAGACATAAGAAACGATATTCAGAAGTTTCAAGGTTGCAGTTCTTATAATAGTGCAGAAAATCGATAATATATATGTATTTCATTACACCCGAGCAACGGCGGGCTATACTGCTAGTCCTTAATAAATTGGAGGATTAATTCTTAAATGTAAACATTTTTCAACTTGAACGCATCAGTTGTCATAAACAAACCAATTTTAGCTGCATGCTTTACTGATATATCGCCACATCACGCTGAAATAACGGTCACAGAAGTTAAGCAATGTCGAATCTGGTCAGTATCTTAATGAGTGACCATTTGCTAATACCAGGTGCGGTATGTTTGGATGTGCGTGTGGTGCAATGGATAATGGTTCGGAATTGTTAATCGAAGAGCTAAGTTCCAATTCCAGTTGGGTTCTTTATATTCACTTACTCGCAGAGACGCTAACGGAAGGTATGAATCCACCTCTTCTTCCGATGACCATATGCTGTAAGCATGGGTGCGCGGATGGTGTAATGGAGAATAGTTCAGTCAAGTTCGTTACATTCACTTACGCGCAAATACGTTTGGAAAAAATATAAATTTACCTCTAGTCCCCCAGCTATGGGCTAATTAGTAATACGTGTATCAGTAAATCATTATTATCTCCTCCCACAATTCTTAAAAAATATATTTTCTGGCTTTAAATAACGTACAAAGGGTTGATAAACCCTAGAAAACCAACTAATCAGTCAATCAATCAATCATATATGAATGTTTAAATTTTGTGCTATTACCAACACCATTATAACATTTCTTACATCACCGGACTATGCTGAGTAATACCGAGTTTTTCTAATCATTGGATATCATTATTTCAAGACGCTTTTTTTCAGTTGTATATTTTGAATTTAAAAATAAACCAACTAAAACTCAAAGCAAAGTAACAAAAGCAAAAAAAAAAAACAACAAAAAAAAAACCAAAAACCAAAACAAAAAAAACAAAACAAAAAACAATAAATTATTGATACTTAAAGTAAAGTTGTTTTTTTAATGTTTTTGTCATATATTATCTATCCATAATAGTTAGAATCCGAAGAGATTATTCAGTCTACTCGAATGGCTAGCTAAATCTCGTTACAGACGCTTATGTTTGTATTTCTACAGCATCCACATAGCCAACATATGGATTATACTGCAACTAAACTATGCAGACCTTAGTTATAGCCCCTGTTAAAGGGCGCCTAATCTGTATCAACCCGTGGTATGGTTTTCAGGCACTTCCTAAAAGTGTCCCTCGTATCACCAGGCCGATATGATAAAGAAGTTACGAAATTAATAAATCGACCATGGTGAGATTCGAACACGGGTCTGTAGCGAGTGCGAAATAATAGTAACTCTTTTTACCCACTTCCTTCAAATTCGGGTGAGATGAGGAAAAGATGGAAAGGAATTCACCGGCCAATGTGAAATTTTCTTTGAACCAATGAAAACCTTTGACTTTACAGATATTGGCGGGCGCACTGGAAAAAAAGAGGAAATAAATTCCCGAGCCTATGCGAAATTATCTTTGAACCAATGAAAACCTTTGACGTCACAGATATTGGCGGGCGCACTGGAAAAAAAGGAAATAAATTCGAGCCTATGCGAAATTATCTTTGAACCAATGAAAACCTTTGACGTTACAGATATTGGCGGCGCACTGGAAAAAAAGGAAATAAATTCCCGAGCCTGTAAGTATCTTTGAACCAATGAAAACCTTTGTTGTTACAGATATTGGCGGGCGCACTGGAAAAAGGAAATAAATTCGAGAACCTGTACGAAATTATCTTTAGACAATGAAAACAGCTGACATTTAGATATTGGCGGGCGCACTGAAAAAAAGGAAAATAAATTCCCGAGCCTATGCAAATTATCTTTGAACAATAAAACAACTGACATTTTAGATATTGGCGGGCGCACTGGAAAAAAGAGGAGATTCCGAACTGTGCAGGTATCTTCGAACCAATGAAAACCTTTGACGTACAGATATTGGCGGGAGCGCACTGGAAAAAGGAAATAAATTCTGAGCCTGTAGAAATTATCTTTGAACCAATGAAAACCTTTGACGTTACAGATATTCAACGGGCACTGGAAAAAAGAGGAAATGATTACGAGCCTGCTGCATTATCTTTGAACCAACGTAAGGAAACCTTTGACGTTACAGATATTGGCGGAGCGCGCTGGAAAAAAAGAGGAAATGATTCCCGGCCTGTATGAAATTATCTTTGAACCAATGAAAACCTTTGACGTTACAGATATTGGCGGGCGCATGGAAAAAGAAATAGTTACGACTATGCAGAAATTATCTTTGAACCAATGAAAACCTTTGACGTTACAGATATTGGCGGGCGCACTGGAAAAAAAGGGAAATAAATTCCCGAGCCTATACGAAATTATCTTTGAACCAATGAAAACCAGCGTTACCGTGTGGCGGCTTTTCGGAAAAAAGAGAAATAAGTTGACAGAAATTATCTTTGAACCAATGACAACTTTTGACGTTACAGATATTGGCGGGCACTGGAAAAAAGAAGAAGTAAGTGCGAGCCTATGCAGAAATTGTCTTTGAACCAATGAAAACCTTTGACGTTACAGATATTGAGGCACTGGAAAAAAAGGGAAATGATTCCCGATTATGCCGAGTATCTTTGAACCAATGAAAACCTTTGACGTTACCCGATGCAGGCTGGAAAAAGAGGAAATAAAGTTCCAGGCAGAAATTATCTTTGAACCAATGAAAACGCTGACGTTACAGATATTGGCGGGCGCACTGGAAAAAGGAAATAAATTCCAGCCTATGCAAGTATCAACAATGAAAACAGCGACGTTACAGATATTGGCGGAGGCACTGGAAAAAGGAAATAAATTCAGAGCCTATGCGAAATTATCTTTGAATGACGAAAACGCTGACGTTACAGATATTGGCGGGCCGCTGGAAAAAGGGGAAATAAATTCCCGAGCCTATGCGAAACATCTTTGAACCAATGAAAACACTTTGACGTTACAGATATGGCAGGCGCACTGAAAAAGGGAAATGATTCCGAGCCTATGCACGAAATTATCTTTGAACCAATGAAAACTGACGGCATTACAGATATTGGCGGGCGCACTGGAAAAAATATAAAATTGCAGGCTATGAAATTATCTTTATGACCAATGAAAACCTTTGACGTTACAGATATTAGCGGGCGCACTGGAAAAAAAGGGAAATAAATTCCCGAGCCTATGCAGAAATTATCTTGAACCAATGAAAATGGCGGCGTTACAGACGACAGGCGCACTGGAAAAAAAGGAAATAAATTCGAGCCTATGCGAAATTATCTTTGAACAATGAAAACCTTTGACGTTACGAATATTGGCGGGCGCACTGGAAGAAATATTCCCGAGCCTGCGAAATTATCTTTAAACCAATGAAAACCTTTGACGTTACAGATATTGGCGGGCACTGGAAAAAATAAATTCACAGGCACTATGCAAATTATCTTTGAACCAATGAAAACCTTTGACGTCACAGATATTGGCGGGCGCACTGGAAAAAAAGGGGAAATAAATTCCCGAGCCTATGCGAAATTATCTTTGAACCAATGAAAACCTTTGACGTTACAGATATTGGCGGGCGCACTGGAAAAAAAGGGGAAATAAATTCCCGAGCCTATGCGAAATTATCTTTGAACCAATGAAAACCTTTGACGTTACAGATATTGGCGGGCGCACTGGAAAAAAAGGGGAAATAAATTCCCGAGCCTATGCGAAATTATCTTTGAACCAATGAAAACCTTTGACGTTACAGATATTGGCGGGCGCACTGGAAAAAAAGGGGAAATAAATTCCCGCGCCTATGCGAAACTTTCTTAGAACCAATGAAAACCTTTGACGTTACAGATGTTGGCCGGTGAACTGGAAAGAAGGGGGAAATAAATTCCCGAGCCTATGCGAAATTTTCTTTGAACCAATGAAAACCTTTGACGTTACAGATATTGGCCGGTGAACTGGAAAGAAGGGGGAAATAAATTCCCGAGCCTATGCGAAATTTTCTTTGAACCAATGAAAACCTTTGACGTTACAGATATTGGCCGGTGAACTGGAAAGAAGGGGGAAATAAATTCCCGAGCCTATGCGAAATTTTCTTTGAACCAATGAAAACCTTTGACGTTACAGATATTGGCCGGTGAACTGGAAAGAAGGGGGAAATAAATTCCCGAGCCTATGCGAAATTTTCTTTGAACCAATGAAAACCTTTGACGTTACAGATATTGGCCGGTGAACTGGAAAGAAGGGGGAAATAAATTCCCGAGCCTATGCGAAATTTTCTTTGAACCAATGAAAACCTTTGACGTTACAGATATTGGCCGGTGAACTGGAAAGAAGGGGGAAATAAATTCCCGAGCCTATGCGAAATTATCTTTGAACCAATGAAAACCTTTGACGTTACAGATATTGGCCGGTGAACTGGAAAGAAGGGGGAAATAAATTCCCGAGCCTATGCGAAATTTTCTTTGAACCAATGAAAACCTTTGACGTTACAGATATTGGCCGGTGAACTGGAAAGAAGGGGGAAATAAATTCCCGAGCCTATGCGAAATTTTCTTTGAACCAATGAAAACCTTTGACGTTACAGATATTGGCCGGTGAACTGGAAAGAAGGGGGAAATAAATTCCCGAGCCTATGCGAAATTATCTTTGAACCAATGAAAACCTTTGACGTTACAGATATTGGCCGGTGAACTGGAAAGAAGGGGGAAATAAATTCCCGAGCCTATGCGAAATTATCTTTGAACCAATGAAAACCTTTGACGTTACAGATGTTGGCCGGTGAACTGGAAAGAAGGGGGAAATAAATTCCCGAGCCTATGCGAAATTTTCTTTGAACCAATGAAAACCTTTGACGTTACAGATATTGGCCGGTGAACTGGAAAGAAGGGGGAAATAAATTCCCGAGCCTATGCGAAATTTTCTTTGAACCAATGAAAACCTTTGACGTTACAGATATTGGCCGGTGAACTGGAAAGAAGGGGGAAATAAATTCCCGAGCCTATGCGAAATTATCTTTGAACCAATGAAAACCTTTGACGTTACAGATATTGGCCGGTGAACTGGAAAGAAGGGGGAAATAAATTCCCGAGCCTATGTGAAATTGTTTTTGAACCAATGAAAACTTTAACTTAACCGTTGAACCAAGAAGAAGAAAGAAAAAAAAGTAGTGAGCGCATGCGAAATTTCTTTTGGTATAAAATGAAGAGAAAAGTTAAACTAATAAGAGAAGAATATCTGAACTCATGTCAAAGGTTTCGTTTCTGTTCATCGCGTCCAGCGTTCAAGATTTTTGCAGTGTAAAGTTATCAGCCAATTATACTATCGGTTTTTAACCATGCATGTCACAACTTTTTTTCTCAACAATCCAAGAAAGTTAATTATTTCAAAGTATCTCTCTTCGTCTACTATTGAATGTATGCAAACTATATAACCCTTCGGTGAGCAATGAACTCTCTTACCTTTGTTTGAAACATTATTTTGTGTCAGATCATGTAATCTGCTGTATGAACATTTCTCTTCGTGACAATACCCTAAAACTACGAACTTTAAGAATTCTGATTGATTTTTCTGAAACGAGCTACTGACATAAATCCAAATGTAAAGTCCTGAATAAATTCCTTATCTTGTTTTGTTTAAATTACTCGTGTGTTTCCAGGTCATTATCCTTTTTATTTATCTTCTTGACGTGGATAAATCAATTGATCATTTTAAGCGCCACTAGAGATCTAACCATGATTGATTTGACAAGCCGATTAATTTGATAGTATCGAACCAGGGATTCACGATCGAAGGGTTAATGCCACTTAACCACGTAACAACTATCTGTTGTGCAGATAACATGTCACCCTAACCCTATCCTATAACCATGCTGATACGGCAGTCATTGTTAAAAGTAAATATTTATCAATATTCTTGCGTGCTGCTTCGTTCCCAGTCATTAAATGAGATTAACAATAATTAGTGAATCACTTAATTAATTAATTGATTAATTAATTAAAAATATTCCTCAAAGTTAAAACCAAATAAATTTAACTGTTGTGTAACTAACCGATGTTTGATGTTATAAAATTTATTTGAGTGGCGGTAGAACCTCCAATCTTATTCGTTCATGTTCTGTGATTGAGTATGTCTACTGTAGACATTTACGAAGTCACAACGATCGGGTTTGTGAATATTGAACTCTTTACACAAGCAATATTCTACATGACAAGTTTCTTAGTTTAAAGATTTTTATCAATAATATTAGCTGCAATATTTTCTATACAGAGATGAAATAATATTTACATTATTTAAATTGTTCGGACTGTCGTCCTCATCTTTACTGCCAGGTCTTAAGGACACATGGCCCAGTGCATAAAAACGTTGGTTAAATCCAGTGACTTAACCGAAAAAAATCCCTGGCTACAGCAATGGTGAACAAGTAACTTAAAGAGTTGAGTTGAGTTAAAGGAAGATAACTAAGAAATTCAGAAGTGACATGGGTCATGAAACGAGAACAATATACCCCAGTGATCGAAATAAAAGGTTCGGTTAGAAATTACAATCTCCTGAAGAAGACCAGAGCGTACAACGGCCGAAACGTCGTGAATAAAGATGACGACAACAGTCCAAACAATGTAAATTATGCAATATTAGTTGCGTCGGTTAAGAGGCTACAATAATTAGCCACATAAAAAGACAGACGATTATCTTCCCAAATAACCCGCTAATCATCGTTGTGGAGGTAAATTACTTTGGATGGAGTAAAGTAAATATTTCTGCTCTTAAATTCACAGGTGCCAAAGAGGAAAGCTCATCAGAAAGACTATATTGAATCCACTGATCGAGAGTGACTCGTTACGCCTTTCGGATTAACATTTTCGGCTGAGATTAAATGTAAAGACTTTTCCCCGTCCGAATCTATCCTGCACATTTATAAATCTACCATCCACCCGTGTATTGAATACTGCTGCCACATCTGGTCAGGTGCCCCTGCTATTCTCCTCGGGGTTCTTGACAAAATACAACGGAGAATCTGTAATGTGATCGATACCGACTTGGCAGACCGGCTGCAGTCACTCTCTCATCGGCGTGACGTAGCTTCCCTGTGCCTCTATTATAAATACTTTCATGGCTTCTGCTCTGATGAACTTAGATCACTGGTGACCCCTAGGTATGAATTTGCACGAGATACTAGATTAGCACCTAGGTCCCACCATTTCACAATGAAACAGATAAGATGTAACCGAAATTTCTACTCCAACAGCTTCTTTTCTCGCATTTCCCGCCTGTGGAATTCCCTTCCGTATACTTGCTTCCCCGACAGCTACAATCTCCAGGAGTTCAAATGTAAGGTCAATAACACACTAACTCGCACCCATTCTCTCAAACACTCTTCCCATCTACCCAACCCTCATCCTCGGTATCTTTACCCGTCTATCACCCTTCTGACATTTCCTATATCTAACCATTCTTTCTCATCACTTTCCCCTATGTAACCCCCTAACCACTCTTTCTCATCACTTTCCCCTATGTAACCCCCTAACCACTCTTTCTTATCACTTTCCCCTATGTAACCCCCTAACCACTCTTTCTTATCACTTTCCCCTATGTAACCCCCAACCACTCTTTCTCATCACTTTCCACTATGTAACCCCCTAACCACTCTTTCTCATCACTTTCCCCGATGTAACCCCCTGCGCAACAGTGGCAGTCAAATGCTTTGCTGGAGGTGAAATGATAAAAAAAAAGTACTGAATCGATTGCTAGGTTTGCAGCTAAGAAATTTCGTGCTCGACAATTTTTTTCTCATGAATCTCTCCTACATATCTATAAGTCAATCTTTCGTCTATCTTTAGAATATTGCTGCAACATATGGTTGGGGGCTCTCATCATATTTTTAGAGATCATTGATAAAATTCAAAGAATAGTCAGCAATATTATAAGTTCTGATCTGGTTTCAGTCCCTTTCCCAACGTCGTACCGTAGCTTTCCCCTTACTTTTCTATAAATTCTTTCATTGTAATTGTTCTGATGAACTTTCCGCTATGGTACCTGGATTTTATGAATTTAAGCGCATTCCTAGCATGGCGATCATGTTTCATCTGTATTTAGATCTAGTTGGTCTTCTATATCTAACCATAAGTTCTATGCTGATAGCTTCCTTTCTCGCACTTCTCGCTTGTGGAACTCTCTTCCGGTTCCATGTTTCCAGCCATCTTTGATCATCATATATTTAAACATTTTCTTCCTGATTATACTTCTATTGTTCTCGCTCCTTAACGTTTTTGTTTTGTAATTATTTCACACCAAGTAATCCTTTGTATCTTAGTGGCTTTACTCCCCTGCAGTAAATTCAATAAAAAACAAAAACAAAAAAAAACGAACAATTACCATAAAAATATTTAAAGAAAAAATGGGAAGGTATGTTACGGCAGAGGGAAAGTGACTGACGCCGAATTGCTAGGTCATGATGGATTGCAGATTCTTCTTTGGGTTTTATCAAGAATCTCTAAAAACATAGCAGAAATACCAGATGTAATTGCAATATTCAATGCGTGGACGTATGGTAGGCTTATAAATGGTAAGATATATTCTAGAGAGAAAAATTGTCTAGCAAGACTAAGTAAACCAATGTGGCAGTAGACCTAACCATTGAAAGAAACGTTAAAAGATATTGTCATTTAATTATTGTCCTCTTTCCCAGCTAATGTTACAAGTCAAGTTTCCGGTGTAACAGCACCCCTAGAAATAGTCGTCATGAGGTAATGGCAAACAGTATATGTCAGCCGGTGTCCTACGTCAATCACCTTTCGGCGCTGTGTGTAGATACTACGAAACAGAGTTAATGTAGTTCACATCTAACCTCAGCCTTTCCCAGTACTACTGTTTGGCGTCATTCAGCGAAGATCAAATCTATGCTAATGTAAGGATGCAGAAGGCGAGTATTTTTTCTTCAGAGAAATCTCCACGAGAACTTTGGTGGTCACGTGACGACAGCTCGCCTGGCGATAGTCTGTTTTTGTTTAGACAACACAGAACACACGTGATAACGAGCAGCAGTTCGGGGAAAAAGCAAATATCATGGGTTCTAAACGAGGAAGAAGAAAGATATTAGCTCGGCTGGCGACATCCTTCCCAGAAATATTACAGATAAGACCTTCTTTATATTGGTCTTTTCACATACTGTCGGCTTTTTTTTCATATGTACTATACTTTCTGTGTGGGGGACAAATTATACACACACACACACACACACACACACACACACATATATATATATATATATATATATATATATATTGTGGAGACGTTTGTCGATTAGCTAAGCAGTGTTGCTTCAGTCATGCCATCTTCGAAGTTTCATGAGAGCATTACTGTAATGTCTTCACTCTTCAGGGTCTTTTCAGCACGAAACTTCTAAGTCGGCATGATCAGCAATGGTCAGTTAAATGATAAACCTCTACCCATTAATTGTATTAACGCTCTATTTATATTTTCATATCTAGCACTTTGACAAAAAATCTGGTGCCTAAAATGCTTTTCCACCAGTAAAACACTAAACAAACAACAACAACAACAACAAAAAACAAAACAAAACAAAAAACCCCCGGACATTTTGGCACTGAACCTCATAGTAATTTAACACTATATATATATATATATAATTAAGGTCATTAGAAAAAAAAGTGTTGATATCCATCCTCTTATATAGCAGTAAATGCTAGACAATCTTCACACAGATGAGTTGAAAACTGCAGGCAAAATGTATGTAGTTATACAGAAGGATACTGAGACTTTTATGGCCGGAACGATTAATCAACGAGCTGGTTTTAAGGAAAATTACATAAAAAAGAACACTTATTCTCAGAATAAGGAAAAAACAGAAATTCTTTGAACACATAATAAGGAAGAAGGTCTTGGAAAACCTAACTCTTACAGCATATTGAGAGTAGGTTTTGAAAGTTTTGGATATCTATGGATGTCAATGCCCCAAAGAGCCATAGCAAATGGAAGAAAGAAGAATCTGGTGTTGTCCGTAAGTCAGAAATGCCTAGAAATCTAAAGAGACACGACACATGAAATAATTTTTTCGATTGTGTTATTGTGCTATAAGCGAAATAAGAACACTGTATTTTGTGGTTAAAATAGTGACGTTCGAAGGTTACCCTGAAAAAGTCCGAAGGAAACAACGGTCGAAATTTTGTGAATAACAACAAAGATGTGGATATACTAACGTAAGCTTTGGAGAGAGAAGAAAACCAAGACGTTTCTTTTCACTTTTCTAAGCAACCTCACAACTAATAATTATCTACGAGATTACGTTATATAAAAACTGCTTCTGGATAGTTTTTGCGGGTTGTCAATACGTAGCCAGTAATTTTTATAGCTTAAACGTTAAATTCGAAAAAGTTTAAAATCTCATCCAAGAAACAAAAGATTAACCATTTTTTTGGAGACTGAACTTAAAATGACTGTTGAGATAGGAGAGAAATTCAATAAGCACTCAATAAGGTTGTTTGAATATATCGCAGTGCGGACAGTCTTTATTAATATTATTCTTTTTATTTATTAAAAAAAAAAGTTTGTAAAGAGCAGTATTTGAAACATTTTGGGGTAATAAATATTTTTTTTTGGATTGTAAGGTTGTTTAACTCTTATTGGAACGAAATTAGGGAACCAAGTTTGAATTAATATTGAAGCAATATAAGTTCGACTTAGAAGATCATTTTTGAATAATATTCATATTAGATTAATCTTGTAAAACTCCCAATGTGGAGTATAAGGCCAGAGCTTGTGGTTTCTGTAGAGACAAGAAAAATATATTTTATTTATATTATAATAACCCTGTAAACTCCTAAGGTACAGCAAGGGGTCACAGCTTTACCACTCTTGTGGTTTTTGTTGTAGCAAGTAGGTTTTCCGGAGCCAAGTTCCCAACCTCACGGCCAACTGACTGCTTTTGTATACACGGTTTTTTTTGTGCGAAAGCGAACGCAACACTCTGGGTTGTAGTTTGATTGTGTGCATGTCGATCTAACTTGGCGCGTCGATAATCACTGCCTTATGCGCACATCTGTTTCCTTGGTATTCCGTGAAAAAGTTCAACCTACTCTATCTGACACTCTCCTTTATCTTCAGGAGCTTCGAATCAGGTTTTGTCACTGGTATGTCCCAATAATTAATACTTCCAAGCAACATTAATGTTTTAGTCCAAGTCTAATAAGGCAACCTACTGTTGGAATACGGATGTGCGTTGTGGAGCATTGGATATCGGCTCGGAACGAGAAATCGGGGAGCCGAGTTCGAATTCCAGCCGAATTCATTGCATTCACTTCCGCGCAAATACCCTTGGGAAAGTTATTAACCCGTCTATTCCTTCCAGTTATGGGTTAAATAACAGGACAGATTGGGTTCTATAGCCTTGGTCGGCAACCGGTCTCCCGCAGGAAGCAATGGCAACCTACTGCGGGATAATCTTCTGCCCAGTCAGTCATGTCTCTTTCGAGACATGATCGCCCAAGCGTGTATCACGTATGGCACTTAAACTGACTGACTGTTGGAATCGGCTTAGGTTTAACGTGTCCGTTTGCTTGACCAAACATCATGTTTGAATCTAATTTTTGAACCTGATTTTTTTATAATAAAATAATCCGGTGCGATTGTTTATTTTTATTTTTTTTTAGAAATAATTGTGTTCGAAATTATGTCTGTGGATCTTTACTGTTAATTAACTCCAAATAATTCCAAATCACCTCAAGAAATTATGAATATTAAATCAAAGTTATTTTTCATTAAATTTTTGGCACGCTAAAAATTATAAATTTTAATTCAAACTTTATTTCGCTTACCTCACAACAATTCCAAACCTCAGAATGAAAATTAACAAAAATCAAGAGTTATTCACATTAACAGTGCGGATGATATACAAGGAATTTTTACAATGTAAAAAGAAGAGAAAAATCAGTTTTTTGGCTTGTGAGCGCGAACGTAGACCCCACACTTATAAACATCGTACCCGAGTCGCCCACATTTGGTCAACTAAATCGAATGCAATCAAAGAGCTTCGCTCGAGAAGAATCTCGCGTGAATTTTAGTAAATATAAATTCTTTTTATTTGAGGGTGAATTAACTGAAAAGATAAAATGCCTTTAAATATTTGGAAGGGTTTGCATTTCGAAAACAATCTGTATTTAGAAAGTAAGAATTTAAGAGAGAAACTAAATAAATAACTGATCAAAAATTACGTTGCTTATAAAGAGTGGGATTATTAGCATTCAAGAACCAATTCCTGAAACTAATTCCCAAAATTATTTAAGATTTGAAATTATCAAATTTCTTAAACTGTTCAACTTCAGCAGTAATTTTAAAATAGTTTTTCTGGTTAATTATTAATTTTATTTCTTTACTGGTAATTTGAAACATTTCATCATCAAAATTTTGAAAAGAAGCACTAGACAGTAACACTTGCTAGTTTCCCACTGATGAAGATGAAAAATTTGAAATTAGTTTTGATTTAATGTAAAATACTGTAAATCTTGTGTATATTTTTATCAGAATGAAGGAATGATTAAGTTTAGAACAGGAAAATATTTATTTCAAATCTAAAATATGTATTGCTCATTATGAATATCTATTTAAAATATTATTAACTGTGAGAATGAAGTATTTTCAAAGTATATACATTCAGATTAATGTCCTTGTTGTTATTATCGCAACGTTTGAACCAGGACTCATCAATCATTGCTTGAAGCTGTTTCGTAAATTAGATGATATAGTGATTGTGAGTTCAATCCCTGGAGTGGTTAGTAGAAATAAACGTGCCGTAACAGATAAGTACTAAATAAGAACAAAAGAGTGTATCCCTAGATATGGGCAGCGGAATGAGAATACTGTATTCTGTCGATAAAATAAAGGGCTCAGTTTGAAATTCCTTGAAGGTTACCCTGAAGAAGTCCAAAGGGAATTACGGCCGAAATGTTGTGAATGACAACAAAGATGTAGATATTAGTTCAGAGGTAAATAATAACTCTTCACCCAAGAAATTACTTTAAAATTGTTAGTATACCTTTAAAATTATTTCATAAGTAAAAAAGATTGTGTACGTATATGTGTGCAAGTTTATGTGTGTGTGTGTGTATATAAAGATTTGCATAATGTAGCCATATCAATGTCATTTTTTTCAATGGAAACATCTGAGAGATGTTATTGAAAGATATTTCTGACATTTTTTTGTCCTATTGATTATTAGCTAAGTGAAGTGGACCTCGCAAGGACCATAGCAAACAAATCTGACAGTGGGGACACTGAATGAGACCAGACTATGATAAAATATCTTTTTAGGCATAGATAACAAGAAACAATGTTCTCTATAAGACAGGTGGTCACTCACCAGCTTGTCTGGCTAAGTCGTTATTTTTAAACCACAAACGTTTGACTGGAAAAAGCTTCACCCTGAGAATGAATCTTTGCAAGATTTTTAAAACTGAGAAGTAATTTTTGTTTACAAAAGTGTCGATCATTCAAAATTGACCGAAAAATTGGAAAAAAATTTAGAAATTTCAAAAGTTTAGATTCCAGTTAATATAGTTTATGTTTGAAATACACCAGAGTATTTTACTTATTGGAAATAGAAAATTTAATCATTTAGCTTTCAATTAAAACAAAAAATCAAAGTTTCAAGAAAATATTTTTATTTCTATATATTCAAATTAAAAGTTAGTCATCGAAAATGAGTGGAGCTACCTATATATGGATAATAACGCTGAAACAAGCATGCATGCGTCCAGATTTATATCAAATTACTAAGCGTAGTACAAGGCCGAATTTATGGAACATCTTCAGGTGATCGAATTCACTACTCACCGAAGCCACTACACGTAATTGATCTAATTAGACAAATTTGATAACCATTACACAATGTCTAAGTGAACAAGGTGACCAGATTTTACACACAGCAAAAATACGAAGTGGTATGCGTTGTGGTGCAGTGAATATCGGCTAAGAATGAAAAATCCAATAGCGGTGTTCGAATTCTAGTTGAAGTCGTTGTATTCACTTACACACAAATACCTTGGGAAAGGTATTAATGAATCTCTTATCTCTCTAGCTATGGATTAAATAGCAGGACAGATTGGGTTCTATAGCCTTGGTTGGCAACCAGAGTACATCAGCTGAAGGATAAAAAGGTTTGCGTAGTGTCAACACACCTACCAGTAAAAAAGACAAGTTACAGAAATATTGACGTCCTCCTTATCGATGGCAAGGGGCTCGTTGATAGTCTATGCTTTACTGGGAGCAATAGTGTTATATAAAAAATTCAAAATGGATCGAGTTGAAAGTTGGAAAATATACAATTTCTTTTAACTCAGAACAAATAAAGACCGCGCAAATTTTTTACAGAAAAAAATTTAACTGAAAAAAAAAACCAAACAAAACAAAAAACAAAAACAAAACAAAACAAAACAAAAAACAAACAAAAAAACAAAAAAAAAAAACAACAAAAAAAAACAAACAAACAAAAAGCAAACAAAAAAGTTATTGGCCATAAAATTGTCGGAGTTGTTGTCCAAACGATTTAATACAAACAATAGGCAAATTTTAATCCTTTTCCATAAAAATTTCCACGAAGATGTTTATTTCACAAATTAGTTTCAATAAATTTTAAATGTCAATGACATGAAGATCACGTTAAATTCGCGTTTTCTAAATGAAAAACGAGATCACGAGAGCATAGCGCAGATTACTGAAGTGTAGCAGACGACATTTCTTTTCATTTTTTGAACTTAAAGCATTTAACTAAAATTGTGTAGTTATGCCAGTAGTGACATAACAAGACGAAAAATATTTATTTTAAAGAGGTTTAAGGGGAAGAAGTATGACAAAGAGGAAGAAATGTTTTCATGTTACTTCCTCGGATTAAGTTTATGTTTATGGTTATACAACTGCACATGCGCCCGAACGAAAGCGAGATGCCCAGAATTTTAAATTTAAAAATATATTTTTTAATAAGTGATTTGGGTATATAATATAACCAATTTCATTTAGATTCTTTTTTTCTTTTGTTTATGTTTCCATCAATTTTGTTATTAAATATCCCACGTTGATATAAGATTGACCAAGAATGGTAAATTGTTGTAAGAAACTAGACGTAAATTTATTGAGGATGATTAAAACACTTTCAGAACAACTTCGTCTTGAAATTGTTTTCTTTTTTAATTTTTGAAATCAAAGTTAGGGTCAATCTCGTTACAGTGAGCCACTAATGAATTTAAGTTGTTCTTTTGTAAAATATCTCTTAAAGAATACAGAATTCGAGTTTTGGTGGTTACTATGTTTTTATTTAAGAATTCTCATTTATTGCAATGTTGCTACGTATACAAGACTTTAGGTTCGTTGACAGGGTGTAGTTTCTTCCAGTTACTCATTTTTGTCTTAAAAATAACCATTCGTTCAGACCGTTACCCACGAAATAAACCCATGAGCCAATTGTAGCAGTAAGCTAAATTTATTTTACCCTTGGGAAAGTATAAATCCATCTCTTAACCAGGACAGATTGGGTTCTATAGCTTTGGTTGTTTTGTAGAAGAACATCCTAGCCTACCCCGGAATAGATATGGTCCAGTCTATAAAAGACTGTGACTGGAGCATACGTCACTATACGTCAGCATACGTCACTAGACGGGAGCATATGTCACTAGACGGACGCATACGTCATAGGCGGAGACATTTTCTACTTGATCGTTATTCCTGTTACTATTCGTTGATTGATCTTCTACGTCTATTGGTTTATTGTACTGTTGTATAATAAATCTCTTATAATCTATCTTCAGTATTAAGTTCTTACACTATTCTTTTCCCTGATATTTCTTCCCGGGATATATCAGATTGGCAACCAGTCTACCTCAAAAAGAAATGGCAACATACCGTGGGAAAATTTTCTGCCTTGTCAATCATGGCTCAAAAGAGACATGATCGTCCATTCTTGTATAACGTATGACACTTACCTGACTGACTGAATACACGGAATAGATTGCTTCATTGTATAGTAATGCCTAACCCTATGCTTGTTCAGGGCATGTTCGCGTGTCCTATCCAAGCATTTATGCTTGTTTTCCGATTTATAACTACTACAAGTCAGCTTAGATTATTTGACAAATATGACGTGATTCACAGAATGTACAAATCATGATTTATTTGCACTGCGCTCTGAGCATCTCTTTTTGGATATGTGTTGCAGTGCAGTGGATATCGGCTCGGAATGAGAAATAGGGAAGCCAAGTTCGAATTCCAGTTGAATTCGTTGCATTCACTTACGCGCAAATACCCTTTGGAAAGGTAGTAATCTATCTCTTCTCCCTCTAGCTATGGGTTTAATAGTAGAACAGATTGGGTTCTATAGCCTTGGTTGGCAACCATTCTAGCACAGAAAGACATGGCAGCCTACTGCGGAAAAGTCTTCTGTTTGTTCAGTCATGAACATGATCGTCTAAGCAAGTATCATGTATCGCACTTAACTGACACTGATTTTAGTGTTAATGTTTTGGTTGTTCAATGAAAATAAGGATCTCTTGTGAATTTTATATAGGTAGCTCCACTTATTTTCGATGACTAACTTTTAATTTGAATATATAGAAATAAAAATATTTTCTTGAAACTTTGCTTTTTGTTTTCATTGAAAGCTAAATGATTAAATTTCCAATTTCCAATAAGCAAAATACTCTGTTGTATTTCAAACATAAACTATATTAACTGGAATCTAAAATTTTGAAATTTCTATTTTTTTTCCAATTTTTCGGTCAATTTTGAATGATCGACAATTTTTTAAACAAAAATTATTTCTCAGTTTTAAAAATCTTGCAAAAATAAAATATACATCTGTGACACGTTATTTTTGGAAAATTGGCGAATTTAATGTTAAATTTATCTGATTTACACATGTATTATTTATTTATAGCATGGAATTTAAATTAAAACTATTTCTTAATCACGAAATGTTGATATTTTTTGTAGATTGAACCTTTTCTTTTTCCACGCTGAAAGCTATAATCATTTAAGTAAAGTGTAAAATTAAATGTATTTCATTTGGGACATTGCATTTTCAGTCACACATCCTGTGGTTATATTCTTTTTTGTACTGTGACGTAGACGATCATAGCTCTCTACATCTTCCTGTTCCTTGTAGTTCTTAATATATTTTGTTTTGTTATTTCTCTCAAACCCTACTCTGCCATCCATCAAGTATGTCACGCGCCGTTTCCCCTGCCCCTCTGGTGCTTCTATATTACAGAAGCACCAGATCAGATGTGATAGCAATATTATAAACTATATTTTTATGATCCAAAATATGTTTCGGCTTTATATCACCAACAAAGGATTAAGCCGTAAACAAACAAGCTGTTTGAGACAGACGCCATGTATGTATTTCTGTGGCATTATGCTAACAGTGACATAAAAGAACACCATTGCCATTTTATCGACTGTCATATTGACACGTATTATATTGCTCGCATCTTCTTTCTTGGACTTGACGATTAGCACATATGGAATATGGATGAGAAGAATGTAACAATTTTATCGATTTTTCGCGAACGCGTTTCTTCGGAAACCTCCAGACAAAAACATTCTTGTCATTACAAATTGTACATTTCTAAACGCAGAGAGGATATTTCTTATTTCGTTTTTTATTTTTCTTGTTTATTGTCACTGGAATTACAGTTTATATTTTTCTCTGAGTTTTAATTTCAAGTGTTCGGTCCGTGATATCCTCAGTATAGACCAAGTATGGGAGCAACGACGAAGTTTTGGAAAGGATGGAAACGAAAAGGAAATTTATACTTAACATCAGGAAACGATAGTTGAAGTTTCTAAGACATTTAATGAGGAAGAAAGGCTTGGAGAATCTGATTCACACGAAACAGATAGAGGGAAGGAGAAACAAGTGAAAATAACACCTGGCATACTTGATGGGCTTCAGCAAATGGATGGAAGAGCAGGGTTTGGGAGGGGTAACAAGAGAAAGGGTGTTAAGAGCTACACGGGACAGAGATATGGAAGGCCATGATCGACTACGTCCTGAAGAAGAAAGAGAAGTTATAATTTTGCAATTTGTTTTTAATATGTTCTGCTTCTGCATTATCTATATTGTTCGGTCTGTTTTCTTCACCTTTATTGCCATGTTTACGACGTTTCGGCTGCTGTACGCTCCGGCCTTCTTCAGGTACTAGGATTTTCGAACCGAACCCTTTATTTTCAATCACTGGGATATATCGGAGCGTACAACAGCCGAACAATGTAAATAATCTCATATCAGAAGTATAAACAAATTCTAATTCTGATTTACCATAGTTTTTAACTGTGTAGCCGTGAATGTCAAGCTGCGGCAAATGTCTACGTATTGTTAATGTTGATTGTTAAAACATTCTTTTAAGAGCCTGGTTATCTGTCACGCCAAGTACTACACGGTCGCCTAACAAATACATTTACAGAAATGTCTTGGTAAGATTACCTAGTGTAATGACATATGAATCAATATCCTCGTTTGATTTTTGCTGTCTTTTATTAAGAGCATAGTATTCATGGGTTTCGCTAGTCTACCTGATAAAATGTTGGTCAAATACGACTATCACTGTATTCAGGTCGCTTTTTTCTTTCTTTCTGTAATTAATTCGTCTGGGCCGATCGCATAGAGAAATAATACTGTTTGATACGCCCTATTTTGATCGACTAGTTTAGTCGTGATGCTGTAATCTTCTCATTTTTTTTCTAGTGTCCATCCTTCCGAAAGATTTGTTTTAGTGTCCATCTTGCTTGATACCGTGCTGTTTTCGCAGCCATTTTCACACAAGTAGGGACAGTTTGTAGCAGTAGTAGTGCTAATGCCAACGCGGTGGTCTATTTTAATACCGACTGTTGCAGAAACACTCCAATTATCTTTTCCATTTAGCGACATAAATTCTTGTATTCAGAGTTGTAAGGTGTAAATCACTCCCTCACTGACGCCATGTTACTTTAACTCGTTTAAAAACCACACGTACGGAAAATACATTAAATGGAAGCGTAACATTAGTACAGATCTGGCAAATAAATTTGGTAAATACCCCATACTAATTATTTATTAAACTTGGCTTAATCTTGCACAAGGCCTACTCAACTTGGGCACCCAGTGAGGATCAAATTTATCACACAATAGTTTGAGATGTTAGACTAGCATGTTAACCTCTTTCGTGTCCTGCGCATATATAATGATTTCCACGTCCGTACATCATGTGTGGTGCACACGAGCCATGGTTTTAAAAGCGTGGTAAAACTAAGGTCGCTTAAGAAAAGAGTCGACTACTGAGCAGGACATCTGAGGAAATATAATATTTTATGTGTCATATATGGCCATACAAGCAGAGTAGCGAAAGACAGGGAAAATTCACAAAAGCTAAGCAGATTATTGAGAGACAGGAAAATTTCGTAGGAAAAAAGTATTGAACTGTTATGTGATATCTGTTCTCCTCTATGGCACCGAATGCTGAAAAATATCCTCAAAGATGAAGATGAGACACGAAGCAACAGAAACGTGAGTCTACAGAAGGATGCTGAGGATACCACGGACCGAACATATGAGCAACGACGAGGTTTCGGAGAGAATGAAAACTAAAAGGAGACTTATGATTAACATCAGGAAGAGACAGATAAAGTTTCTGAGATACGTAATGAGAAAGAAGAGCTTAGAGAATCTGATACTCACAGTGCGGATAGAGAGAAAAAGGGGCAGGGGAAACGGCGTGTGACATACTTGAGAACAAACTAAGAAGAATCTGCAATATTATTGGTCCTGACCAGGCCCTCCAGTTTCAGTCACCGTAGTGCAGCTTCCTTGCTCTTTTTCTATAAATACTTTCATAGTAATTGATCTCATGAATTTTCCTCCTCTCTCCCGTTAGGTGATAGAGACGTCAGTTCTCTGGTAGATGCGGGGCGCTTTTCGTTTTTCGAGGGTGTATTTCATCTTTGATTTTGTGTCCGAATGAGTGTGTTTGAGTGAGTGTTTGGCCAAATGATTGTTGTTAATTAGCCAGTCTCGCATTAATTTTGTCCAATTAAATGATGTTTCTGCCACGATTTAAGGGCTTTGATTTTTTTTTTATTACTAACCCTATTTTGTTTTGTATATAAAATTGTAATCATTTCTAAATATCCATTAGGGTTTCATTTTTTAATTATTTTTTTTATTCCCCCGCCACTGACAAATTCTACATATGGGAACTAGTTAAGTCTCCATAGAGACTCCGAGATATTATGGTGGCTGTAATAAGAATGATAAGTAAGAAAGTGATGTTTGGGTGTAAGGAATACTGTGGTATGTTCGGACCAGTAATTGTGGCTGCTTAAGTTTAATATAAGATAGAATGAAGACCAGTCTTTCCTTATCGAATAATACATATTATAGCAAAATGAGCAACAATATATATTATAGCAAAATGACCTACAATACATATAGCAAAACAGATGACAATAAATATTATAGTAAAATGGCCAACAATAAATATTATGGCAAAATGGTGAACAATCTAAACTTTATCTGTGTGTGTGTGTGTCCGTTACCTATAGACTCCGAAACGGCTGAACCGATTTTCTTGAAAATGTACACAGTTGTACTATAAGCGTTTGCGACTGTTCTTAGCTAGGTTTTGTGTCGAGGTACCTCCGATAAATATCGAAAATCGATAATCGAAAAAATCGGGTTATAGAAGGAGTAGTCCGATTTTAATCAAATTTGATACACTCATAGACAAAGACATAAGAAACGATATTCAGAAGTTTCAAGGTTGCAGTTCTTACAATAGTGCAGATAATTTGATATCGATACCAGGAAATCAAAATTTGACTTACATCCATTCATTTTTCTTTCAGTCTACGGTTTCGCTTTAACTGGAAACAACTATTGCTTTTTAGTCTTTCGTGCCAACATCCAAAGAGTCTGATCTCCAGGACCATGGATTAGTTTTAAAGCTTTCATTACACCCGAGCAAATAATATAGCAAAATGGCGAACAATACATAGTATAGCAAAACGATCAACAATTCATTTTATAACAAAATAACCAACAAATACATTTTATTTGTAGTTGAAATGCAAGCAATTGCCTTCAAAATAGTTGAATTTTGGTATTACATAATCCATATATATTGATGTGCTGCTAAACATATATATTACATAATCCATATATATTACATAATCCATATATATTACATAATCCATATATATTACATAATCCATATATATTGATGTGCTGCTAAACAGAATCAATAAATTACTACGCTCTATTTCACATTCCCACTGGTAATTACACAGATAAGAGATTACCTTTCTATGCAGGCAGATAAACTGTTCATTAGATTATACAATGTTAATCAGCATGAAAAAATAAGTAAGCAGGTGTGAATAGGGTGTGGCTATTGTCTTGAGAGGGTAGGGAAATTAAAAATTGAAAAAGAAAACATAAAGGATGCTGAAAAAAAAGATTTCCGTAGGGGTTTTTGGAAGTTAAAAGTTAGCATTCAGTGAAGGATTTTCCTCGTAGAATTCTTTCAGTTGACTAAGTCTGTCACAAGATTTCCCTCGCTTCAGCTCGTCAGCGTTGGTCGTCGAAATTCTTGGAAATATTGATTAACTGACGTCTTTCGTAAAGCCGCTTTTCTAGAGGATCAAGCAAGAATTGGATTCGCAATCAGTCGCTTTTGGTAGACAATGTGTCCTTCACTAGGTGCTTACGATAGCGTTTAACATAATTACTTGGACACCGTTCGTCTCTCTTCCCTAAGAAAAATGTGGGGATGGAAGACACGTGAGACAGGTAATTCGTTCGCACATTTTCTGTAACGATTCACAAATGTTTGTTTTTGTCCCTTTCTAAAGCAATACCGAGAAATCGGGTTTTCTTTCTAGGATTCTAAGCTAATTACATTTAAATACACTAAGATGAGTAAGGGAATAAATAAAATGGAAAAACTCCTAAGTGAAATCTTTCGTTTCGATAAGGGACTTCTTCAGAATAATGTTTTTTTTTTATTGATAGAATCTATCTATCTATCTATCTATCTATCTATCTATCTATCTATGCCTGTCTGTGGCAGCATTTGCCCCGAACGGGTTGAGCCGGCTCCTTAGAAAAAGCTTCATGGATCATTTTCTTCGGTTCTACAAGAGGTCGCTGGCCGCAAATGGTGCAGAGATTTCTCCGCAGTAGGTTGCCAGTTCTAACTACGGTAGACTGGTTGCCAGCCAAAGCCATAGAAGCCATTATGTCCTGGTAGGCGGGGAGAAGAGGTAGATTCATATCTTTCCCAAGTGAAGAGCACTGGAATTTTAACTCGACTTTCCGATTCCTCAGCGGCTCTCTCTCTCTCTCTCTCTCTCTCTCTCTCTCTCTCTTTACCTATCTAAATTCTTATAAAAAAATTATCATTCCTTATGTTGAGTAGTCAGGCAGTTAAGTGACTTACGTGATACACGATTGGCCGATCATGTCTCTTTCGATCCATGATTGACTAGGTAGAATATTTTCACGAAATATGTTTCCATTTCTTTCTGCGCTAGACTGGTTGCCAACCAAGGCAATAGAATTAAGTCTGTCTTGCTATTCAACCCATAGGTGGAGGGAAAAGAGATATATCAATATATTTCCCAAGGGTATTTGCGCGTAAATGAATGCAGCAAATTCAACTGGAATTCGAACTCGGCTCTCTGATTTCTCACCCGAGCCATTATTCATTGCACCGCAAAACACTTACCCATAAATATAGCATGCCTTATAAACACTATACACAAACAAATGTATATATGTAATTTATGCTTTTTAGAAAAACTTGTCATCTTAAACCAAATAATTTTAATCCAAATAACAAAAACGCGACATAATGACATACTACTATAGAAAAATATTTAAATTCTTAGACCCCGATTGATACAGATTCTTTTATACGTTTGCCTCTTTCTTCCTCACTCTCTTACTTCTCCTTTTCTTTCTTTCTTTCTTTCTCCCGCAAATATTATTAGTAATAATTATGGATTAGGTCCCTTTGATTTCATTTTCTTGCATCTTAATATTTTTTTAATTTTAAAATTTTAATTTTATAGTCATACTTTAAAATTTTAATTTTAATATTTTTATCTCGATGTACTCTTTGTCTATTGAAATTTTACTCTTGTTAATAAAAAGCAGCAGATTAGTAGCTCTTAGAAGGACTTTTGCATATGTAAACGGTCAGTCCTTAGACGGGCTATTGCATATGTAATCAGAGAGTCCTAAAAAGGACTGTTGCAAATGTAGCCGAAGCGTCCTTAAAAGGACTGTAGCATATGTAATCAGAAAGCCCTAAAAAGGACTGTTGCTGGTGGCGGCTGCTGCTGCTGGATTTGGCAAACTAGGCTGAGAGCGGCTGGTTTCGCTGGGGCTACTGCTCCTGGTGACTGTTGCTATGGTCAGTAACAATGGTCGGCCAGGCGCAGGTGGTAGGGGAGCACGTCGCTCTACCCCGCAGCCCATGTGATATTTACTCTTCTCCCCCACTTGAGAGTGATGTGACACAAGGTCTTTTTTTAATGTGGGGAACATGAGCGCGTACGCCAAGGTCGTGGTCAATATTACCTATCCCCCGTGTAAGCGGTAGATAGATTCAAAGCCGGTCTAAACTGGTCTTATTTTGGTTATTTTGTACCCCAGCCCGAGGGCCATGTGATATTTACTCTTTTCCCCCACTTGAGAGAGATGTGACACAAGGTCTTTTTTTAATGTAGGGAACATGAGTGCGTACACCCAAGTCGTGGTCAAATATTATCTATCCACCGGTGTGGATAGGTTCAAAACTGGTCTAAACTGGTCTTATTTTGGTCATTTTGGACCCCAGCCGGACTGCCGGGGTGGCGTGTGATTGGGTGGAAAAAATCAGCTATCTTTCTGTCAGTCGTGGTCAGCAACGTTACCCAGTTAATAATATCTTTTGTTTGTCTATTAAAATTTACCTTCCACTTTTGAATGTACACATGGGTTTTATTGGAACGCCATGTGTACATCGATTAGTTTCAGGTCATTGTTTTTAGGTAGGAGTGCTTGTGTATGTTTATATTTCGTTTTGTTTTTGTCTTTTGTGTTTTGACTTTTGGAAACGCTGAGTCACCGGAAATTAATGGCTTCGCTCTGTTTTCCGTGTTGACGCGTTTAGACGTTTGGGTAGCCGACAGTAACTTCTGGCCGGGTGCGATATAATCGATGAACAAAATACCTTCCACATCCCAAAATACAGAGGCTAAAAACCTTGCTTGCTGATGTTTGCGTCTTTGGTATTTAGGATTTGGTAGTTCTCTGTGTGTGTTTAAAGGAGATCGAACAGAGCTTCGTCGAGAGAGATGTAGCGTCAGTCTTCGAGTTAGTTTCGTAGTGGTATGGCCGATATATATTTATTTACGAAATTAGGATCAAGAACGCAGTTGTTCAAAAGACATGTGAATTCGTAAATATTGTTGGTTTGATGTTGTGTGGATCTCGCGGGTGACTTGATACTTTTTGATGAGGTTAGCTTTTTCAAATTTAATGTTATAGAAAATTAATTTAATTTTTTTGTTTGTTTACGTCGATGGAGTTGCGTATTTTCGAATGATATTTCGGAGTGAAGATTCATCTTGTTTATAATTGCTATGAATTTGGTTTGTATAGAAAATATTCATGATATTATTATTATCAGTGTCTTTACTGTTATTATTACTCAGGTTTGAAAGAAAAAAATTAATATGGTCAGTCAGTCAGTTAAGTCCCATTCGTGAAACACGCTTGGGTGATCATGTCTCTTTCGGGACATGACTGACTGGGCAGGAGATTATCCCGCAGTAGGTTGCCATTGCTTTCTCCGGTAGATTGATTGCCAGCCAAGGCTACAGAACCCAATCTGTTCTGCTATTTAACCCATAACTGGAGGGAAGAGACGGATTAATACTTTTCCCAAGGGTATTTGCGCGTAAGTGAATGCAATGGATTTTTGGAAATCCGTTGTTGACGAGTATTTGTTTGGCATCAATGAGTTCTTTGAAAAATAGTGACCGTACATTTTTAATTACGCAGATTTTATATTCAACGTTGCCTTGCTTTTGTGTCTCTACCCATGAGCGAGACAGGAGGAAAATATATTATATCATCAAGTAGTGAAGAATATATAGTGTTGTCATCCGCAGACAGATCTGTTTCGCCGTATCACAGCTCATCAGTACGGTTAGACTCCGATTGCTTTTTTAGCCAGGATTGAAATCCGACCGAAATGGCGTCAGTCGGCGACTCTACCCCTGGGCTACGGGCGTTCGGTGGAAGAAGGCAGACATTTTAGCGCATATCATTATACGCGCCCAATAGCTAGGACGCTCTAATTCATTTCACTGAATGAGCGATGCGTACATGCCAGAGTAGCTACTGTTTATCAAAGTCTACTATTTTTCCAGAGCGCTCAATCAGGGTGTGAGAGCGTAAATATTGTCATCCGCAGACAGATCTGTTTCGCCGTATATATATATATATATATATATATATATATATATATATATATATACAGACAGATCTGTTTCTTGTGCTTGGTTTGTTTCTTTTTTTTCTTTCCCTTTATTTAACCTATGAGGTAGCCCCCGTTGGGTTATTGACGATTCAATTTACTGATAGGTTAGCATTGGTTTTTCGGACATTAGTCTATAATAATTAGTGCTGCTTTATTGTAATTACATATATATATATATATATATATTAAATATCTATGTATTAAAATTATCCCAATAAAATAATTAAGTAATATAAATAATATATAAATTTTAAAACATGCATATAAATACTATATTATAACTTTACACTATTACGCTTAAGTAATATAAATAACATACAATAATATATAATAGTAAATAATAAAAAACTTATAATAATAAAACTAATAATAATAACGATAATTATTATAATAATTATTATAATATACAATAATAGTGAGAAAATATAGATAATAGTAGAGGAAAAGGGAGAAATAAGAAGAAAACAATTGAATTGATTATTTAATAAAATAGAATGTAGTTCATATCTTCTTCATGTGCCGTGTTCCTTCAGGACGTAGGTGATCATAGACTTTCACTTGGCGCTGTCTCTTGTCTCTCTCAATATTTTTCTCTTCGTATCTCTTCCAAACCCTGCTTCGCCATCCATTTGCTCAGACCTATCAAGTACGTCTCGAACTGCTTTTCCTTGTCTTTTACCCCTTCTATCCGACCTGTGAATATTAAATTCTCCAGACCATCCTTCCTTATTACGTGTCCAAGGAATCTCATTTGTCTCTTTCTGATGCTAAGTGTGTTTTCTTCTCGTTTGCATCCTTTCTAACACCCCATCGTTGCTCCCGTGTTCCGTCCATGGTATCCTCAGCATCCTTCTGTAAAACCACATTTCTGCTGCCTCGAGCCTCTCCTTCATCCTTGATAAGATTGTCCAACATTCTCTTCCATACAAAGGGATAGATATCACAAAGCAATCTAGCACTCTTTTCTTTGTTTCTAGTGCGATATTTCTGTTTTTCAGTACTCTGGTTAGCTTCTGAAATGCGTCTTTGGTCATGCTAATGCGTCTTTGGATCTCCATGTCGCACTTTTCATCCTCTGTTAAAACACTTTCCAGGTATTTTAATTTTTTTACTTGTTTTATTTTAGATTCTCGGACTTGCAGTTGGCATATTGGGCTCCTCTTTTTGCTAATGACAATACATTAAGTTTTCTTGAAGTTTATGCTCAGTCCTTTTTTCTCACTTTCCTTCTGTAGAATGTCCTGCATTTTACTTTCCGTGTCTGCTATCAGCACCGTGTCATCCGTGTATCGGATATTGTTGAGTTGTGGCCGCTAATGACGAATCCCGGCAAGATTTTTATTTCTCTCATAATTGCTTCGCTGTACAGGTTGAAAAGCTCCGGTGATAAAACACACCCTTGTCTTACACCCCTTTCTATTTTTGCATACCTGATAAGTTCTTTTCCTATCCGTAGACAAGCGGTTTGCTTCCAATATAGATTCTTGATTTTCCTAACGTCTTTTCCGAAAATGTTGAGGTTGTCGAGCATCTCTATCAATTCTTTGTGTCGTACTTTAACGAACGCTTTTGCGTAGTCTCTAAAGCACAGATGAAGGTTCTTCTGCATTTCTATTGCTCCTTCAGATACCATTCTGAGCATAAATATCACATTCCTCGTTCTGTTATCTTTAACGAAGTCACCCTGTTCCCGTCCTATCTCTGGGCCGATTCTGATGTGCGCTCTGTTCATCAGAACCAGGATGATGAGTTTTATTATGTTACTCATTAAACGGATTGTTCGGTGGAGTTCACATTCCTTTGTACCTAGATTCTTAGGTAGTGTTATAAAAATTGATCTGCTTAGATCCTCCGGTATATTACCGCTGTTTTAGACTTCGTTTATTATTTCTGTGAGTCTGTCTACGCCAAAACCTTCTAAGGACATCAACATTTCTATTACAAGCCCGTCTATTCCCACAGCAGATCTCCGATATACTCGTCCCATCTTTGAAGTAATTTTTCTTTTTCTAATATTAGCGTGCAATCCTTTGCTTTTATACATCCTGTTGCTGAGCAGGTCCTTTGCTTTGTTAGTTCTTTTATTTTTTTATGCATATCTCAATTATTTGTTGTGCTCATTCTCTCTACTTTGGCGCATTTATCGTTGAGCCATCTTTCTTTAGCCTGTCTACATCTGCTCCGTATTTCATTGTGTATTCTCTTGTATTCCGTTCCATATCTTGGCATCGTTTTCTTTCAAGAATCTCTTCGGTGATCCACTCGTTTTTCTTCCGATGTGCATTTTCCTTTGGAATGATGTCATTCGCCGATGTCACTAGATCCGCTCTTAGTGTGTCCCATTGTGAGCTTCCGTTTCCAATTTGTCCTTCGTACGTCGTTTTCACGCTCTCCGCATACATTTACTGCAGGTTCGGGTTATTCATGAGTCTATTGTACTGCAGACTTAGGGCCGTGTTAGGTCTCTTTAATCACCTTAGTTTTATCCTTAGTTTGCATAAAACTGGTATGTGGTAACTTTCGAAGTCCGCGCTTACATAGAATTTGCAGTAAAGAACTTAGTTTCTGAATCTCTTGCTGTTAACAATTTAATCAATTTGGTTCTTAGTATCTCTTCCTGGACTTCTCCATGTCCATAGTCTTCTTGGTTGCTCTTGGAACCAGGTGTTGGTTATTATCTGGCCATTCGCTGCTCACCATTGAACTCATTTCTCACCACGGCTATTACGGTATCTTAGTCCAAAATTGCCGAACGTATCACCTTCTCTCCCTTGGCTAACTTCGGTATTCAGATCTTCTATGATAATTCTGATTTCTTGTGATTTGCCTTGGTATAATCTAGTATGGAGTAGAAGGACTCGATTTCTTCTTCTGTGCTTTGTGGTGTCGGTGCATCTACCACTATTGCCGATATATTGATTATATATATATATATTACAATGTTAAGAATATAAGGAACTATCTTTAAATTATTTAATAATATCTATTGGTATTTCGGATTCATGGATTATATATGTGAAAACAATATATATATATATATATATATATATATATATATATATATATATATATGTTATTTCACTGTAGATGCTAAATTTTGTAAATCCAGGTATTTGAATTGGTTCCACCCACGTCTATTGAACAGGTGAAGAGGCTCATCCCTTGTTTAGGATGTGGTTTCCGGCTTTCTCTTTTCCAATCTTTTCACTCTTACATTACCCCCCTGCACATCAGTGGTATTACCGCCTTGCTCGGGGTGATATGATTAAAACATATATATATATATATATATATATATATATATATATATATATTATTGTCATCCGCAGACAGATCTGTTTCGCTGTATCACAGCTCATCAGTACGGTTAGACTCCGATTGCTACACAACCCAGGCTCGAAACCCGACGGATTTGGCGTCAGTCGGCGACTCTACCCCTGGGCCAAGGGCGTTTGGTGGAAGAAGGCAGTCTTTTTAGCGCATATCATATTACGCGCCCAATAGCTAGGGTGCTCAAATTCATTTTTACTGAATGAGCGATGCGTATATATATATATGTTGTATGGGTAATGTCTTGAAGGCCGTCACAATGCGTTGAGTGAAATAAAGAAGGTAAGGTAGTGTTTGTGCTACCTATTTATTAAACATTAATAATTCGAGATTAAAATTTCATCTTCATAAAGAGAAGTTCAGACAGTCAAAAGCTTCTCTGCCATTCTGAAGATGAGATTTTAATCTCGAAATATTAATGTTTAATGAACAGGTAACACAAACACTTCCTTACCATCGTTTATTTCACTCAACGCATTGTGACAGCCTTCAAGACATAACCCATACAACTATTTTACACAATGCTTCAAGCAAATTACAAAACTTTACTAATATATATATATATATATATATATATATATATATATGGGGGAAACATCATGAAATCTAAAAGAGCGGACATAATGAATGAACATACAGTACATAAATTATATAAAAAATTTCTGAATGTTTTATTTATTCAAATGCTTTCGGCTATACTTTTAACAATTATCAAGTACGAATTTCATTTTACATTCAAATGAATATGTAAATAAAACATTCGTTAACGAAAGGCGTACCTTTTTATACGCAGCCAGACTTATTATTTTTTAGCCTATATTTAATAAAATATAAAACCTGTCATGTATTTTGCTTTTGTTCCGTATCGTTTTGTTGAAAACACTTTTGAGTGTATATATACTTTCTCAACAGATAATCTAACTGCTTCGCACCCAAGTTACTCATCATAATTCGCATTTTACCGTCCAAACTCCTCTCCGATATTCAACCGTTAATCACTTTGAAACTTTACACGTATAACTACAAAGCATATCAGCAATGGCTAACGAGCCAGTTTGTGTGAAGATTACTACGTTGGAGCGAGTTGGATCTTCATGCTTGCAACCTCGTGCGACAGTTAAGCTTAGAAAATCACAGTAAAACAAAACAAAAAAAAACCCTTTATATATTTTAGATGAGCCAAAACACATATAAATACATCGCACTTACATTCTTCTTCTATGTGTTGTGTCCGTTTAGGACGTTGGCGATTAAAGCTCTTTCATGTCCTTCGTAGCTTTTAATAAATTTTGTCATTCTGTTATTTATCCTAAACCTTATTCCGCCTTTCATTTATCAAAGCTCACTAAGTAGGTTATGCGTTGCTTTCCTTTGTACCACTTACCTTCAATCTGCTATGTGAGTATCAAGTTTTCCTAGCCATCCTTCCTCATTATGTACCCTAGAAATTTCAACTGTCTCTTCATGATGTTAAGTATAAGTGCCCTATTGATTTCCATTTCCCTAAAATTTCCTCGTTGCTTACATGTCGTGTTCAATCCATGGTATTCTCAGCATCCTTCTGTAGAATAACATGTTTGTTGCTTCAAGATTCTTATACCTCTGTGAGATGATTGTTCAGCATATCACTTCTATAGAGAAGGACTGATATTACATAACAGTTAAGTACTCTTTTCTTCGTTTCTAACGATTTTTTTGTTTCTTAATGCTATACATAAAAATAAGATCACTAAATTTTAAATAAAATTTTAACCATAGCAACTTGTCTGTCATTTTTAGCAAATCTTACACACACACACACACACACACACACACACACACACACACACACACACACACACACACACACACACATATATATATATATATATATATATATATATATATATGCATCTGTGTTATATACTTACCTATATACAGTAATAGTATGTTCCTATCCTCTTAAATCCACGGACTCTATTGGAATAAAGGGAAGAGCAAAGCGATCATTCTTGATCTATACTCTCTCTCTCTCTCTCTTTTTCTCTCTGCTTCCGAGCAGAGAGTGACCCAAACGAGGCTCCGCCGAAGGGTAGAGTCTCGTTTGGGGTGACAAAACAAGAGTCCGACCCAGCCTTAAGCTGGGTCTACAGGATATTTTTGACTGAATTTAAGGGTTCAGTGTCTCCACATTAAGTGACCTTGTGTCACATCCACCTTGGTGGGAAGATGTTAAAAACTAAGAGTAGAGTGATCATACTTGATCTAAACACTCTCTTGATAAACTGTCTGTGGTCAGGAACCCAGACGAGGCTCCGCCGAAGGATAAAGTTTCGTCTGAGGTGAATAGACAAGAGTCCGACCTGGCCATAAGCAGGATGTACTGGATATTTTTGGCTGAGCTTAACTGACCTTGTGTCGCATCCGCCTTAGGCATCTAACCAAGTGGGGTGATTGTAAATGCAAAGAGTAGAGTGATTATACTGACTAGCAGTTCACTAGCAGTGTATCTACTTCACGCAGCGTGCGAGTTTTGTATTTGTTGATATACTATTATTCCCAATCTCTGTTTTTGATTACTCGCGCAGTAACCTTTTAGGGTTAAAACAATATTGTATTTAGTCAGTTAAGTACCATACGTGATACATGCTTTGGGCGATCAAGTCTCGAAAGAGGCATGACTGACTCGCAGTAGGTTGCCATTGCTTTCTGCGGTAGACTGGTTGGCAGCCAAGGCTATAGAACCCAATCTGTCCTATTATTTAACTCATAACTGGAAGGAAGAGACGGATTAATACCTTTCCCAAGGTCATTTGTGTGTAAGTGAATGCTACGAATTTAATTGGAATTCGAACTCGGCTTCCCGATTTGTCGTTTCGAGTCGATATCCACTGAACCACAACGCAAATATTGTATTACCGAGATGAAACCTGAAGTGCCACTATTTTGAACACCATTAGCAGATAATATACAGAATTTTAAGTTACTCTCTTTTTTTTAAAAAAGAAAATACTACACCACTTCAGGGCATAGTCGATTATAGCTATCCACAGATTCCTTTTTCATTAATAACTGTGAATTTCATATCCTCTTGGGAAAGATAGCGAAACGGATTATCTCTGTCTTCTTCATGGTCTAGAATTTAGAGTTACCTTTCTTTGAAACTACCAAACAAGGCTAAAGAGGGCATTCTACCTTGTCATTTAAATACTTTAGCTGGTGGGAGAAGAGGCGGATTCATTGCAAAATGGAATACAACAGACTAAGCAGGAATTCGAATTCTGGTCATCGATTCCAATTTGTGCGTCGACATCAGTTACACTACCCATATAAAAAAACAAACGAGCAAAAAAGAGCTTTCAGAAACAGGATTCTACAGAGGTATACTGAGAATTACATGGACAGAGCTACAAGGAAGTTTTAAAGAAAACTGAAAAAAACAAATTTGCTTGAAAGCAGAAATTTCTTTTTTCGTTGCTCTCTCTTCTGTTACCGATTTCCGAAACGATCCTCGGAACTAAGCCAATGATAATTTCACAAATATTTACTTTCAATACGCCAGCATATGTTAGATTAAAGAGAAGCAATTTTCTGGCTGAAACTTTTCTGGAAGTTTATGGTTTGCTGATTTGGAATTAAATGTTTGATTTCATAAAAAAACAAAACACAAAAAACAAAACAGGAAAATCGAATTCCAGTCGAATCTGTTGCATACCCTTGGGAAAATGTATTAAATCATAACTTCTTTCTTCAGCTATGGGTTAAATACCAGACCAGGTTGGTTTTTATAGCCTTGGTTGGTAACCAGTTTACTGCAGAAAGTAATGGCCACCTACTGCGGAAAAATCTTCTGTCTAGTCGCTTGGTCGATCATGTTTCGAAAGAGACATGATCGCTCAAGCGTGTATCACATATAGCAATTAATTGACTTAATGGACTGTTTAATGATCAATATTGGTTCATTACAAATAACTGATTAAATTTAATTAGCCCCTTCTCCGGCGTAGACATGTATAAACGTTTTTGTCGATAGTGTCTTTTTCAGACATGTACAATTAAACGGATTTGCGTTGTGGTACAGTGGATATCCGTCTCTTCCTTCCAGTTATGGGTTAAATAGCAGGACAGATTGGGCTCTATAGCCTTGGTCGGCAACCAGTCTATCGCAGAAAGCAATGACAACCTACTGCGAGATAATCTTCTGCCCAGTCAGTCATGTCTCTTTCGAGACATGATCACCCAAGCGTGTATCACATATGGCACTTAACTGACTGACAATTAAACACATCCAAAACATAGTCGTTCAAAAACCAGCTACAGACATGTTTATATGTTGATCTTGATTCTTTCTATTCCCTTCTGAGCTAGGAATGAGCACAATTGTCAACTCGTACGCCTGGAACAGGTGTTAGCCTCCGCTCGAGTACCTCAGTGTCTAAAGTTTCTTAGTTACTATATTCTATTTCAAGTAGTTTTAGGGAAGAGAGAAAATATTTTTGTTTACAAAGAGACGGTTGTCTCTGGGAAATAAAATTATATTCAAGAATTCGCAAATCAAAAAAGATCATGTAGAAATCAGAATTTTAAAAGAGAAATTTCACTTTTAAGGTATAAAACCTTAAAAGTTATAATCTACACGCGAATCGCATAGTAAGATGTATCGAAATGTCTTATTTCAGAATATGTTGAAAATTTCGGGCACGTTTAGAAAACGCTACGAACACAAAATGATGTGATAGTTTTTGTTGACCAACCAAGTCTAGAGAGGCCTGTCTGCTCTGCTATTTAACTTATAGCTGGGGAAGCGGAGAAAAGAAATGGATTCATACATTTCCCAAGGATATTTGTGCAAAAGTGAACGCTCGGCCGGAATTTGAATGACGATCTCACTTTTGGCTTTGATAATCACCTCTCGACGCTAGTAAATGTACACCAGCAACAAAAAGAAAGAAAGAAAGAAAGAACAAGAATTAATAATAATGACAATACTTCATCAAAGAAATTTATAAAATTGAAAAGTGTTATGCCAAACTGAAGCTGCACTAAATTTGGTCGCTGGAGAGGGAAATTATTTTAACCACAGATATTTGCAATTCTAAACCAAAAAAAAAAAAAAAAGAAAAAAAAAAAGGGGTCACCAGTACTGACAGATTTTGTTAAAGTACCCCTAATCCTTGGGACTTCTTTTTTGCATTGATAGCGTAGATGTTGAATAGATGAACTTAGCATCAGCTCATTCCGAAATACATTTCTGCAGTAGGTTTTCCTCTTGATAAAACTTCTCTCTCTAAAGTCGCTTAACATTAAGAATGTGTTTCTCCAGGTGAATTGTTTCATTCACTGAACAGAACGAATTTACTACAATAGAAACGAATAAGTCAAATTTTATTACTAACTAGCTTAAAAGCGGCAGACATTTAGCTAACTCCCGCGGAGTTAGCTAATTGGGACTCAAAACTAAAATTGATCTCTGGTCCAGCTTAGAAAACAGCAATGATAATTTTCAATTGAAATAACATTCAATTCTTGAATTTTCAATTGAAATAACATTCAATTCCTGAATTTTCAATTGAAATAACATTCAATTCCTGAATTCATTCCAGGAAACTTCTAAACCTAACTTGAACTCTGATTCAGGCAATAAAAAACTGGGAAGGCTTCTTTTAAGATAGCCTATGTGGAGGGCTAATTGGGCATTTGACCCAAAACTAAAAAGATTGTGGTGGATAGGAAATTAAGAATTAAAATCAACTTTCTTCTTTACTTTTACAAAAATTCACAATGACGTGTGAAATCCCGTTTATTTTTCAAACAGAAAAAGGTTTGACTATTTACTTAAAGAAAAATCGAAACCGGATTTCGCAAGTAGATGTTAAATTGATTTTGATTGATGGAAGCGATTTGTAAGTGAGAAAAATCCAGATGACTTCGGTCAGCGTCAGTCAGACAGTCAGGGATGGAAGCAGCAGAGTCGAGAAGCCGAAATGTAAAGGTAGAAGCTTCAAGCTGACCCAGACATTCGTCTTCTTTCCCCTTCTTTCTCGTGTGCTGATTCCTTTTACTTCTTCTCCTTCAAAGACATTCCTACCGAACAAACGCTAATACATACATACGTACGTACGCACAAACTCTTTCCAACAAATTACTACAACGAACATTTTTCAACTCTTGATACCCTTAACTTTCTCATTGAACATTAACTACTACCTATTCTTGTTATTCTCGGTTCTCGATTTCTCGTTCCGAGCGGATATCCACTGCACCACAACGCACATAAAATATTGGAAATAAAGAGTGAAGAGGGGTTTAATCACATGATTATTAGTAGTTCAGTACGACTGAAAGCCCTACGCCTTAGCGGCCATCTTTATGTCACTGTTCTATGAGTAGACGTTCTACTTACATAGGACGGACGAGTCCATCTTTCAATAATAGTGTAGAGAGTGTTAAGGGAGTCTTTCTACACAATACGTCTTATGTCCAAGAAATTTCAGTCCGATTCTGTGTAAGAGGATCCTTTAAATTTTCATTTCTCTTAAAGAGTTTTTTATTGCTTACCTAATCCGTCAACTGAATTCTCAGCATCTTTCTGAAGAGCCACCTTTCTACTGCCTTCAGTTTTCTTTCCTGTTGTGAAGAGATTGTCCAGAATTCACTGTCAAGCAAGAGAATTGTAAGCTTTGTAGATTTGTACCCCAGTAGCACATAGTTGTCTGGCTACGTATTTATAATAATAATAATAACAATAATAATAATAGTAATAATAATGATGAAAACATTTTTGATGTTATTTTTTTATCATTTCAACCAAGCAAGACGGGACCGCCATTAGTGCGCAGGTGGTTACCACGATAGAAAAGCCGAGGTATAAGCTGGGACTGAAGGGAGAATAAAATATGAATGGGATTCAAGAAGACAAAAGATGGCAGTTGAGGTTGCATTTAAATTTTTGGAAATTGTAGCTATCAGGTAAGCAAGTACATGAAATGAATTTCCACAGGTGGGAAGTGCTAGAAAATAAACTGTTGGAGTAGAATTAGCGGTTACATTTAACTATTTCATTATGGTCAACATGGTCAATATGCACCCAAAACCCATCACTTATCGGTGAGTTCAGAGCTAAAAGCAAAGATGAAGGCATCTATAATGGTTGCACGGAACCAAAATCTACTTTAGCCGAAAGGATGGGGAAAATTGTTAAATTTCATTGAAAATTGTACTACACTACAAGTAAAAAGTTTGCATATATATATATATATATATATATATATATATATATATATATTTTGTATTTAGGTAGCAAATTTTATTTTAGGCATGTCAGATTAAATAAATTGCAAACATTATGTCTGCTTATTTTCAATAAAATCCGTTCACACTCGTGTATTATAATTGAAAGATGTAAGAAATGCGCTGTGACTTTTACAATTGATTTTCTTTTCCATTTCTCAATGTTCTTAAGTACTTTCCGTCTCCTTCCCAGGTCATCTTCAGAGGTATAAGTTGTAGTAACAAAAATTAACTGCAAAACTGTTGCTAAAAATTACTTTTGTAATTTTCTCTTTTTACTTTCAATGTAAAGATTAACAGTTATCCTTAACATTCATTAGAACATGAAAATTATCCACTATGGACATTTTGGTCAATTTTTTCTGGCAATTTAAACGTGATTTTGTTAAAAGGCAGATTGAAGTAAGTAATGATAACTTAACAACTCTCAAGAAATACATAACACACTATAAAGGACTACCAACTCTGAACAACATAAACAAATTCTAAATAGATTAAAAGAAATTATTCACAGATCGGAATGTAAATATAGGTTAAAAATTTAAAGAAAACTTAAGATATTATATAAATGAACTATATACCTCCCGAATAACTGTGAACAGTTTGTAAACATATCTGATTATGATTTAACTGACAACCAGAAAGAACTACTTGAACAGTTTGTTCATTGCTTCAACACGTGTATGATCATGAAATTACAACATAAAAAAAATCCATACTCATACTTAACACCAGGAAAAGTTAGCTGAAGATTTTGGAACATTTAATGAGGAAGGAGGGCTTGGAGAACTTTATGCTCACGGGACAAATAGAAGGGAAGAGAGACAAGGAAAAGCAACGCATGACATACCTGATGGACTTGAGCAGATAGATGATGGGGCGGGGATTGAGTGTTATAGCAGAAGAAGGGGTATTAAGATCGACAAGGAACATGATCGTGTACGTCCTGAAGGGACACGGCACATAGGAGAAGAAATTGTACCTATTGTAATTGACGTTTTGGAAACAGTAGCGGAGAATTTTTTCAAATTAGTCGAAAGTAATATATTTACCAGTATGATTTTGTGTGTCGCAGAATATTTGGATACCAAGGGATGTAATTTGATATTCAATAAATGCAAAATCAGCTAATCCATTTTAAGTTTAAATTCAATATGAAAACGCAGACATATTTATTAAATTTAACGCAAGTTAAATCCCTTTAGCATTATTCGAACAAAATGACAAGTCGGCAATCAAGTAAGAGACAGTAAAGATAAATTTGGCTCAAATGCCTCAAGAAATCTGAATTGGACATTTGTCCCAATTAAAAATGGAGGTCGTTTCTATGTTAAATCATAATTTGTTTCTCTCAGTCAAGAAACAAATCAGACTTACGTCCATATCACGTTGAAGCAGTAGCTCTCGTACGATCAGCGGAATTAAGCAACGTCGAGCCGAATCAGTCCCTTAAGAGCAGATTCGAATTCTAGTTGAATTCGTTGCATTCACTTAGGTACAAATCCCCTTAGGAAGTCTTAATCCATCTCTTCTCCCTCCAGCTATGGGTTGAATACCGGGAAAAATGTGTTCTATAGCCATGGCTGGCAACCTGTCTACCGCAGAAAGTAATGGCAACCTACAGCGGGATAATCTGCCTCGTCAGTCATGTCTCGGAAGAGTCATGATCACCCAAGCGTCTTTCATATGATGGCAATAAACTGACTAACTGATAATTAACTGCTTGGGAATACCAGATGCTTTAAATTTGGATGTGTGGAAGGTGCACTGGGTAACAGATCACAATGAAAAATCGGAGAGTCGAGTTCAAATTCTTATCAGGTTCGTTATAGACCCTTACGCACAAATACCCTTGGTAAATGTCTGAAACCACTTCTTCTCCCCCAAAACTATGGGTTAATGAGTAGGGCTTCTATTAGTAAAACCTTATCATCCGTATAAAATTCTCACAATCTATAAAACATTTTTATACTTTTAAATAATCTGCAAAAGACCGATAAGCCGTAAAAAAACAAACAAAAAAAAAAACAAACAAATCAACCAAGAAATAAACCAAAGAACATAGTTTCTATTTTGCCCTTTCTGTATCTTTATTGTGTGGCACTGAATGAGGAGACAGCCATTGTAGTCAACAAATGAAGAACCTCTAGGCGTACCAACTACCAGTACGGATACGGCTTAAGGCCACATCACGTTGGAACAATGTACGATCATCGAAAATAAACCCGTACGATCATCGAAGATAAGCAATCTTGGGCTTGGTCACTACCTAGATGGGTGACCGCTTGGAAATACTAGGTCCTGTACGCTTGGATTCGTGGGGGTGGGATAATAAGTCGGAATTGTGAATTGGAATTTCTTGACCAGTGGATAAAAGCGTTGTTTAGATTCAAAGAGTTGCGTGTTCAATACCTGGCTTCAACAGAGTTGAGTTGAATTAAGACACTCGGAAGTATCATGCATCATGGAACGAGAAAAATATACCCCATTGATGTATAAAGAGTTCGTTTCAAATATATACTCCATTGATGATAAAGAGTTCGTTTCAAAATTCAAATCAAAGGCCGAAACGTCGTGAATATGGCAAGACAAATGAGAACAACACTTCGAATAATGTAAATAATTACAATACCTCATCTCAGAATTATAGACAAATATTTAAGAATGTTACGAGAATGCATTTATATATAAAAATAATATTAATAATTTCTAAAAAGTTGTAGTAAGGGACTCTATTAATTTATACTTATTATTACAAAAAAGTTTTAATTCATGCAGTAGTCTTAAAAATAGAGAAATTAGGAATAGAATGTTTTGGAAGATGCCAGAATGTTCCACTAAAATCGAGAGAATTCTAAAAGAATCTAGAATATGCAAATAAGGTGTTAGCCCCTATAAAAAGAGATTTCGGAAAGAGTGTAGTTAGTTGTTAAAAGGATTTGCTGACATCATCAACTCCGGCTTTGATTCAAGGATTTATATCCAGCCGAAAGAATCTCTAAGAAAAGTTGCCGACCAACTAAAACCTGAAAGAGAATCTTATGGAATTATATGGGTAAATATATATTTTCTACTCTTTCATTGACCAAACTAATAATTATTCTTTATATACACATTTGAGGATTTCCAAAAAGTATAGCACTTAAACATTTTCGCTATCTTAACTGGGTAAAGATATTTGACCCTTCCTTGCCCTTCGTAACACTTCCCCTTCCAGTAGTAAACTCTGTTTTTCTTTTTGAATGAAAAAACTGTATATTTGTAAATATTTTTATTTAATGTTTTTGTAAATTAAATATTTGTATGTGATTTTTAAGTTTGAGTTTTAGTCAATCATTTTTTTTCTTTTGTTACACTTAACACGTAACAAGTGTAAGAAGTTAAAGGTGTCTACTAGAATTAGAAGTATGCTGGAAATAAAGGAAAGATATGAAAAATTAAGATACGAAAGTCGATTTCCACTTATTTACTTAACGGAAACAGGTACAGGAAGCACACCATCAACGTTGGATCAAGCACGTTGTCAGTTCCACAGCAATACATTTTCCTCGCTTGTAATTAAGATATAAACCTCATTTCCCCTAGTACTGATTACAGTGTCGTTGCCAAGAAAACGCCTGCGTAGTTCAGTTTTATTCTTCTTCTTTATGCGCCGTATCATTTCAGGACGTAGGCGATCTTGGATATCCACTTGCCCCTATCCTTTGTTGCTCTTCATATTTTTCCTCTTGGTATCTCTCCCAAAACCAAGCTCTGCCATCCACCTGCTCAAGCACATCAAGTAGGTCTCGCGCTGATTTCCCCTGCCTCTCTTTCCCTTTATCTGTCCTTTGAGTATTAGATTGTCCAAGCCCTCTTTCCTCATTAAATGTCCCAGAAACCTCAGCTGTCTCTTCTTGATGCCAAGTATAATTTTCCTTTTTGTTTGCATTCTCTCCAAAACCTCGTCGTTGCTCACATGTTCGGTCTATTGTATCCTCAGTATACTTCTGTAGAACAATATTTCTATTGCTTCAAGTTTCTCTTTCATCTTTCATTGACCATAATTGTCACTTTCAGCGTCGTAGTAGTTCAGCAAGTTCTAACAGACTTGTATTCAGTGGTCTTTCTGCGGATCTACCTAATACAAAATTTACATGATCACAGTGTTTCCATTCTATTGATTTGTACAGATAGGCATCACTATCGCCAGTGACGAAGCACATTATATAAAATTTTGAATGTGTTCACCTCTACTGTTTGGTTTCTGTAAACGACGAGCAAGCATCAGATGCAGTTTTTTCCACATGAAGGAATTCAGTGATACAAATCTGCCATTGTAACATAATTATGTACAATAATGAATCATATGCAGTATAGATGAACAATTCAACGAGGAAAGCTGAAAGTAAATACAATGTATCTAAATTGTAATTAGAGACTTGACATGATGGATTATTTCATCTTAAATAAATCAAATATGTTTTGCGGCAATTTGTAACATCACTTGCAATATATACTGAACAGGTGTATATATATATATATATATATATATATATATATATATATATATATATATATATATATTGAACATATATACTAAACAGGTCAGGTTTAAATTAGACCAGTTGTATTAAAAAGTGTTCAATACATATTTGAAAGAGAAATAAGTTTAATGTGTAGATATTTAGGTTGGGAAGATCAGCCATTTACGCTACCATGATTTCGACCTTTTCAGTTTCGTCAGGCGATTTGTTATATATATATATATATATATATATATATATATATATATATATATATATATATATAAAATAAAATAAATTTCGATGTTCAAATCGGTTGTATGGCCATTTCTACATGAAATCCCTAAGAGAAATTTCATCGGCAACTTTATTTCAAAATGAAAGCAAGATATATTACCGGCGGAAGTTCAAAAAATATACATCACAGAAAAAAATGAAGGGGTGGGATTAAAAGAAAGTAGACAGAAACAATGTCCATTTTTAGATTTTTGGAAAACCTTACTTTTAAACTGAGTTGTAAGTTAAATTTAGTCTTGTCTGGCTCTAAGAAAAGGAAGGATAAAGAAAGAAAGAAGTGGTGGTTGACAGGGAAGTAAGCTAAGAAAAAAAAAAAAAGAAAGGAAAGGAAAGAAAAAGAAAAAGGAAAAAAGAAACATTCATCTCCATAGTAATGTTAACAGGCGTGTTGACAAATAAATCAAAGCGGTTCATTTTTTAATATTAATGTAATTAATATTAATTATAATCGGTTCTTTGGGATTTGCCTTCCTGCTTTTCCTTTTGGGTTAATGTTTTATGTATATATATATATATATATATACGAGATTCATAAGAAAAGTAACGGGACTGGCGTCACACTATCAATTCCAAACAGCAAACTACATGGCTTCCCTTTCAAAATTCCCCCGCTGAGTCAAATGCACATTTTCATCCTTCTATTCTATGCTTCTATGCACTGATGAAATGATTCTTCTTGGATACTCCTCAGCCATGTCGTTTCGGCCACCTTGATAGCCGCCACACCTTCAAAACTGCAGGATGCTAAGGGTGTTGTGTGTAGGCGCATTGTCGTGTTAAAGCAGTCACGTCCTGCCACAACTATCGTCTCTTCTCGCGCACTAAGTGAAGCAAACACCGGTGTATCATTTTGTAGTCATGCTGAATGATAGTCTGGCTCTGCAGCAAGAATTATATGGATTTGTTTTTATTAGTGGCGCCATCTATATGTCAGTCCGGGTCTTATTGGGTGATGTGCTAGTTTCAACCGCTAAAATGGCCATACGATCTTGGGAGTTTTAAATTTGTTTATATGTAATATATATATATATATATATATATATATATATATATGTGTGTGTGTGTGTGTGTGTGTGTGTGTGTGTGTGTGTGTGTGTGTAATTAATTTATTTTTAACAATATACCCGGAATAGAAAAATACCATTAAATTTATTAAAAGAATTCTTGAATATTATTTGCCTACTTTTGCTTTACAGCTTTACAAGGATTTGAATTATGACACTTTGTTTTCTCCATATGTTTTGAGTCACCTTTCAACCACCTGATAAATATTCATGAACGGTCCCAAATTTAAAAGAATTGATAAACTAATGACATACTTGATCTTGCATATAAACCTGTGCAGGAAAATTAATCTTAAATTTGCCTTGACAAAATCTCTCAGAGGACGAAACGCGTCGGTTAAGAATAGTTTTTCCTCTTGTCATTTTATTCATTTTCTTTCTTTACAGATACACTCTTTCTGAAAATAATTCACACACACACACACACACACACATATATATTGGTAGAGAGATGGAAATAGAGATAGAGAGAGAGAGAGAGAGAGAGAGAGAGAGAGAGAGCAGATAATAAACAAACTGCAACAGAGAGATAAGACAGAAATAAATAAATAAAAGTCTTTCAAGACAACAAAATTCTCTTCTACTTAAAATCTGTGAAATATTGACAATGTCACGATCTTCAAGGCAAACTTGTGTAAACAAATGAAAACGTTGCTTAAATGTTGTGTATTTATTTATTTAGTCGGAACAGAAGATTTCTAAGTGTTGCGTTTATTTATTTTAGCGTATTTACGTATTGGGGATGCGAAATGTTTAGAAAAATAAAACTGCCGAATTGGAATTCTCTACTGACTATTGATGTTTAATTCGGAATGACGCCTTTAGAAATGGTCCGAACTTGCACGCCATCACTGAACTGTGATATTTCAAGAAATATTCATGACAAAAAGTGTAAAATCCAAAACAGTCGTCAGAGAGCGTGTTTCGCAGATATTTGATAGTCACTTCGTTTCTCACTTGGTTACCGAATCATTCTGACATCAAAATAAAGCAAAAAAAAAAAAAAACAAATTTTAAAATGAAGAAAAACAAAGTACTAAGTAAGAAATTGAAATAACAGATAAGTCAGAAATATAAAAAATACTTTGCCATTTAAGCATTAATTAGTGTTTTACATATGTACATATACCAACCGCAAAAAAATTATCACCTTCAAATTTATTTATTTATTTCTAAACAGTTCGCTTGAAACTTAAGAAAACGAATGACTCTAAATATCTCCAAAAGTCCTGTCTGTGAAACCAATGATTAAACATTTAATCATTGACACAGACCCAAAAGTGAGAAAAAAAGTATATATATATATATATATATATATATATATATATATATATATATATATATGAAAAGTAGAAATAACCACATTTGTCACATATGCACGCGGGAACATGCACACACATACAGATTCGGAAATACACAAATTATACTAACGTTTGTTTAACCAGTCGAATGTATGTGAAACCTAATAAGCCGATGAAAATCAACACAAAAGTAAAAATAAAGAAATAGCTTTTTTCTTTTTCTCCATTTCACATTCTCTGATAGAAATGAACGATGTTAGATTGATAAACGCTTCCTATTTGTTCTTGATCTTATCTTCCTGCCGGACTGTGTTCTATATTTGATCCCATCTCATCCCAATATATATATAAAAAATTAAAGATCCAGGTGCCTAATCATGATGTTATGGAGCCTTGGCTTTTTCCTTTTTAATTGATCATGTTTATATAATGGATATTTTGTTCTTATGACACATTAATGAAAAGCGTTTTTTGTATTTTTTACAAATTTTGTGTGTGCATTTGTGTTATAAATTAAATCGAATTGACGAGTTGAGTTTAAATTCAAATCGTATCTGATACGTTTACTTCCACTTGGTCCTAATACTATTTTCCCTAATCAGCCATATTTTAAGCAACAGGGTAAACTAGGTTCTCTAGTTTTGCTTGCTAATCAATGTAGAACAAGGAAGATTCTAAATTCGAAACTGTTAAGGAGGCAAGAAAAGAACTCCACATAATATATATATATATATATATATATATATATATATATAAACAAAAAATTACATTACAGCCAGCCAAACATGAGAACATAATAATAACACCGAAAAAATAACAACCTTGAAAATGGCTTGTGAAGAGGGTAAAAGCGTTTGGAAAGTTGAAAATTATAGAGCATTTTTACACTCTTTATCTCCAGCAAAAAAAAAACATGTAAGAATACTGAAAAAAAATTAAATCAAAAATTAATAAAATCTTCCTTATCCGTCGTGTTTAACTAAACATATATATATGCGGTGGCCTGATGATTGTGCCTAGCATGAAACAGTCTGTCGCCTCTGGGTGTTGAATTTCAATATTCACTTTTATATTTACATATGCTCTATCTCTGATATGGAGCACTTTATCCTATAAATATAGCACACCTTAAAACTATACAGTGTGGCTAGATGCATCCACTTGCTTCTGGCCTGGATCGAAACTCGACTGATATGCGGTGTCAGTCGGAGTAGCTTTATATATCTCTATATATATGAGTTGAATATAAGCATATGAATCCGTCATAAATAAAGAACAAAGTAGGAAAGGCGTCTCAATATAACATGTTTCACTGTTATTAAAGCTTCTTCAGAGATCAAGTTAAAGTTTTAAAAAATTCCAGAGATCGAATTAAAAATGAATAATTTTACAAAGAGACTTTATACTGGAATGTTGTTTGGGGTTGATTCTTATTGATCAGATGTGTCACGTATATTATAGCAATAGATAATTATTGTTAAATGTATGTATGTGGGAATTTTTTGTAATGTATGTATGGAAACGCTTATCTGTTTACATGTACGTGTGGGTAATGATACGCGTGTCATATGTATTAAATTGAAAGGCATTTTTTAAATATATGTGTTAAAAAACTTGGATAGTAAAGTGTATGAATATGCATATTTGCTTGTCGCTGACGTTAGTTTTTTTTTTTAATCGTATCACCCTGAGCAAGGCGGTAACGCTACTGATGTGCAGGGGGCTACAAATAGTGAAAAGATTGGAAAAGAGAAAACCGGAAACCACATCCTAAACAGGGAACAAGGGATGAGCCTCTTAACCTGTTCAATAGACGTGGGTGGAGTGTGAACCGGGTGATAGATAGATTGCATATGAAAGTGATAAAATGCTCCTACATTGTTCTTTATTCTGATTATATATATATATATATATATATATATATATATATATATATATATATATATATGTATATATATGTCGAAAATGCAGAGTCTAAATATGAAAATTTATTTACGAACCCAGATGCATTCTTTGGTTGAATGTTAATAAATATATCTTGTTTGTTAATAAATATTTCTTTACATACCTACATCCCCTCAACACTTTGATTTTTCTAACAGTTGACAACGGTTGGGGAATATTACTATGACCATTTTTTCTTCCTGCCACAACATCGATTATATCTCCTCAATTTTGTTTTACGATACTCCTTTCAATGGTTGGGTTTATATTTTATCTGTTCTTTTACAAGCCAAACATACCTGAAGAGGTTTGTATTGTTTTTCTACTTTCTTAAATTCAGTGTCACTAAAACAGACATTCCGTCGACCCTCTATATGTCTTAGTAGAGATGCCGTCACATTTTAAAAATTGATTTGTAAACAATGTTGTTAGTTTGAAATTTTCCGAGCGGGTAATTTTACATTTTTTTCTTGCAATTTCAGTTATATACATCAATACGTTGTTTATCATCGATAGTGTTTCTATTAGGCCTTTTCATGATTTTTTTTCTATATTAGGCATACTACTATAATTCGGTCAGTCAATTCTTTGCATTCACTTACACGCATTACCCTTGGGAAATGTATTAATTTGTCACTTCCCTTTAGTTATTGGTTAAATAACAGAACAGATTGAGTTCTATCGCCTTGGTTGGCAACCAGTCGACCGCAGAAAGTAATGGCAACCTACTGCGGGATAATCTTCTACCCAGTCAGTCATGTCTCTTTCGAGACATGATCGCCCAAGCATGTGTCATGTATGGCACTTAAATGACTGACTGACTGACTATAATTCAATTTTATAATTTTTGTCTTCAGTGGAAAACTAGATTGTCTTTCTTTTATATATTTTATTTTATGCTGTAACAGGTTGAGTTTTTTCAAAAAAGTATTGCGTCTCCCATGTTTGAATATCAACTGATAATCTGATGACTTGTATTCAATTTTACTTGGTATCTGTTTCATGACGTAGTTAGACAAACTGTTGAAATATTTTAAGTAATTCTTTAATTTTCATTATGGTTTGACTGTATCGTCATCAAGATCAAATTTTATACCAATGTTCACGTCGTTTTTCAAACCCATTTCATCTACAATTACAAAGCTCAGTTCTTTAAACATATTAAACAGCTTTTCTTTATTAAGTCAATCCTTTTCAACTACTACTTTCAGTCACTATCAATCCGTTGTCTCTAGACCATTGTCATCTTTGTCTACTATTTTACTTAAATAATCTAGTAGAAATGAACCCACAAGCTTGCTTGTTACAGCTCCATCAAAAGAATCCTTTGGGACGTCAAAATTGTCGTTACCTAACCCCTTTTTCCGCCAGACTTTGTTATTATAATATAAAATTAACCTTCGATGTTTGTTAATCATTGCTATATGTCAGGTGTTCTCCGTAAACATTAAATTTGACTTCATATGCTGAAGAGTTACAACAGATGAGGAACATTGCGCAATGGCTTACACTGGTGATTGTTTATGAGATTAGAGTAATAGTTGTTGAATGTGAAATGACATGTTTAAGCATTTATTAAACTAAGCCTTGTCGGGCATAGCGGAAGAAAAGAGAAGATACAGTTTGGGTTGAATAGCGATTCAGTTGTAAATTAAACTATTAGGTGTTTTTAAATATGATCTGTCTTTTACCATACCTCCCTAGACACTAGAGAAGGAACATTGGGCAAATGAATATATATATATATATATATATATATACGAGTTTACCCCTACCATCAAAACTGACGGCAAAATATTTGAGAGGGGTATTAGCCGTTTCTTCACAGGTTATCCCCTCTAGTCTATGTTACTATTAATCGAATAATAATGTTTAAACTAATCTGGAGGATTTATGCGTAAATCAAATATGAATTCAGTTTTGACGGAATTAACAAAAATTCTACTTTAAAGTAATCGGAGAATTTCCAAGATAAAATTCTGCTGTTTTTAAAAAAAAAAACCATTGATATATATATATATATTCAATATTGTCAATGAACTAAACTAAATTTGTAGCCGCGCATTAACTTCAAAACAATAATAGCAAAATACGTAAGAGGATTATTAGCTGTTTTCTGACAGGTTATCCCCGATGAATATGACAGGAGGGATATATATATATATAAGCGTGATTATATTTATACTCGTCTCTAAAACTTTCCTCGAAATATATGTGTTTCCACTTCTGCTATATGCCTGACTCTTCAGTTCTTTCGGTGACTGGCGTGTGCATACACTGCTTATATACAACACGTTAAAATTTCCTTTCTCTAATTCCATGCACCTATGGCTTGGGGAATTGCGACTCTGACTAACACCAAATCGGTCGAGTTGTCAGTTAAATATAAAATATTGAATTTACATATTAAATAAATATCCGCTTTGTAAATTAAATTTGTATCGAGCTCTCTGTTTGATCAGTTTTAATATTTAATCTAATATCATTAGGATCTATTGACATTATTTACAAAATCTTTGCTTGAATTTATTACCGTCATTATCTGATGAGACATTGTTTTTTCGATGTCAAAACAAGATGTACACATTTGTTAGAGTAGGAGTGGCGGTTACAGTTGACTATTTTGACAGTAAAAGGGTGGGACCTCGATGCCAATCAGCATATATATATATATATATATATATATATATATATATATATATATATATATTCATGTGATCGGGGTACCAGGGAAAGAGGCTCGTCAGAGGAGATGCTGTGAAAATATTTGTTGAAAAGACACAGAGAAGCCACACCGCGTCGATGAGAAACTGACTAAAATCGAGCCGGCACATCGGGACGATTACGTTGCATTTCCTTCTTTGGATTTTGTTGAGAACCTCGAGATGAATAGCATAAGCACCCGACCAGATATGGCGACAGTATCCAATGCATGGTGGAATGGTAGATTTATAAATTTCCATTTTAGATTCTGATGCGATAAAACTTCCTGGTCCGATACATTGACCCAATATTCCTAGCAGTAGATGAAGCTATAGATTTGATGTAGTCGTTCCACTTTAGTTAGACTTAGTTCTTATTGGTCAGATAAGAATAGAAAGAAAGCAACAGATCATTTTAAAATATAAAAAATATCTAACCAAATACAAAACCATCGCAACATCTTGCTACATTTCAGCGATCCTTACAGAAATAACATCTACAGACTTTTCTTCATGCACATGCACATATATACTAATATTAACTAACGTTACCGTTCAACATACACCTTAGACAGACAATCGTTTCTACATAAACACGCACATACCCTTTACCGTCCAAAATATTCCTCATATACGTATACATATAAATTATTGTCCTCATCTTTGTTGCCATTTGTACGACGTTTCAGCCGTTGTACGCTCCGGCCTTCTTCAGGTGCTAGGAATTTTGAACCGAACCCTTTATTACAATCACTGGAGTATATCATGCTCATTCCTTGCGTAAAACTTCGATTGGAAGTCATGAGTTGTCTCCCTCTAACTCTCCATGTTACTTGTTCACCACTGCTGTAGCCTGGTATTGAATTCACAACTCTTTGGGTCAAGTCACAGGAACTAACCAACGTCTATATCCACTGGGTCATGTGTCCTTAAAGAACGCCGTACAAATAGCAACAAAGATGAGAACAACAGCCCGAACAATGTAAATACTGTAAATACTACCTCATCTCAGAAATATAGACACATACTAAATTATTGCTTGGTTTAATACACGAGACACATGTATTAAAATACACACACATATATGTTACTGCACAACATGCACTTACATAGACCAGCGTTTCTACATAAGCATACACATACAGTGTTATACACTTTATCATCCAAATTATTCGACATTTAAAAATTATCGATTGCTTTAATACACTTGACACGTATCTGACAAATTAGCCACAAATCACAACATACCAATATTTTTCTTATTTTTCTCTCGGTCTCTGAAGAATCTTTAATAAAAGTGAATACGTTAGATGGAGATAAGTTTCCTATTTTGTTCTTTTACTTTATTCTATCATCTTGTCAGGTTCTGATCCATTAATTCAATTCCCACACGCGCACACGCGCGCGCACAGCACGCACACACACACACACACACACACATATATATATATATATATATATATATATATATATATTAAAAGTTATAGTTTAGAACATGTACAACATATAATTTACTACAAATGTGTACATCTTGTTTTGACATCGAAAAAACAATGTCTCATCAGATAATGACGGTAATAAATCCAAGCAAAGATTTTGTAAATAATGTCAATAGATCCTAATGATATTAGATTAAATATTAAAACTGATCAAACAGAGAGCTCGATACAAATTTAATTTACAAAGCGGATATTTATTTAATATGTAAATTCAATATTTTATATTTAACTGACAACTCGACCGATTTGGTGTAAGTCAGAGTCGCAATTCCTTAAGCCATAGGCGCATGGAATCAGAGAAGGTAAATTTTAACGTGTTGTATATAAGCAGTGTATACACACGCCAGTCACCGAAAGAACTCAATTCATTTCTGAAGAGTAACGCATATAGCAGAAGTGGAAACACATATATTTCGAGGAAAGTTTTAGAGACGAGTATAAATATAATCACGCTTATATATATATATATATATATATATCCCTCCTGTCATATTCATCGGGGATAACCTGTCAGAAAACAGCTAATAATCCTCTTACGTATTTTGCTGTTATTGTTTTGAAGTTAATGCACGGCTACAAATTTAGTTTAGTTCATTGACAATATTGAATATATATATATCAATGTTTTTTTTAAAAAACAGCAGAATTTTATCTTGGAAATTCTCCGATTACTTTAAAGTAGAATTTTTGTTAATTCCGTCAAAACTGAATTCATATTTGATTTACGCATAAATCCTCCAGATTAGTTTAAACATTATTATTCGATTAATAGTAACATAGACTAGAGGGGATAACCCGTGAAGAAACGGCTAATACCCCTCTCAAATATTTTGCCGTCAGTTTTGATGGTAGGGGTAAACTCGTATATATATATATATATATATATATATTCATTTGCCCAATGTTCCTTCTCTAGTGTCTAGGGAGGTATGGTAAAAGACAGATCATATTTAAAAACACCTAATAGTTTAATTTACAACTGAATCGCTATTCAACCCAAACTGTATCTTCTCTTTTCTTCCGCTATGCCCGACAAGGCTTAGTTTAATAAATGCTTAAACATGTCATTTCACATTCAACAACTATTACTCTAATCTCATAAACAATCACCAGTGTAAGCCATTGCGCAATGTTCCTCATCTGTTGTAACTCTTCAGCATATGAAGTCAAATTTAATGTTTACGGAGAACACCTGACATATAGCAATGATTAACAAACAAATTTCTGCTCGGCTAATTAATTTTACAAATATGGATTAAGTTGAAGGAATTCATATTAGCAACGGTCCTTCAGTTTTATCAGGTTAGGAGTTCATCAATTGTCACTTAACTGTCCACACCTAGTTATGGGTTTAATAATAAGATTTATGTCTGGAAAAATCATTGTTATACTAAAAACATTGCTAATGCAATGTTTCTATTGGAAACAGTTATTATTCTTACATTTGAAAATCGGTATTAACTTCAAATGACTCACAAAGGTTTGGTAAGTTATGAAAGCCAATCAATCAACCAATCAATGTCATTTCAATGATGGCAATATAATCAAATTTAAAATCTAAATTGTTTGGCAATTTTAAATACAATATTTATTAGAAAATATATTCATTTTAAATATAGAAGTTTATTATTTGAATTAGTATTCATTATACTAGTTTTGAAAATGTGAGTTCATTGAAGGCAAGATGATCAAATTTTAAATCTAAATTGGTTGCCCATTTAAAATACATTTCTTAGAATATATATTCAGTTTAAATATAGAAGTAATTTATTAAAAACAACACTCATTAAACTAGTTGAGTATATGTCACATCGCTGATGGTAAGATGATCAAATTTCAATCTTAAATTGTTTTTTATTTAAAATACATTATATAATATAAAATATATTCAGTTAAAATATAAGTCATATATTTAAAATAACATTCATCATACCACTTCAGTGATGGCAAGATGATCCCATTTCAAATCAAAATTGCTTGCCAATTTTAAATGCTACAATTATTAGAAAATATATTAATTTTATATATCAGTCAGTTAAGTGCCATGCGCGATACACGCTTGGGCGATCATGTCTCGAAAGAGACATGACTGACTGGGCAGAAGATTATCCCGCAGTAGGTTGCCATTGCTTTCTGCGGTAGACTGGTTGCCGACCAAGGCTATAGAACCCAATCTGTCCTATTATTTAACCCATAACTGGAGGGAAGAGACGGATTAATACCTTTCTCAAGGGTATTTGCGCGTAAGTGAATGCAAGGAATCTCAACTGGAATTCGAACTCGGTTCCCCGATTTCTCGTTCCAAGCCGATATCCACTGCGCCACAACGCACATCCAATTTTATATATAGATGTCCTTTATTTGCAACAAACATTCATTATATTTATTTGTGAGATGTCACTTCACTGGTGACAAGATGATGTAATTTTAATCCTAAAGTCTTTTTAAATTCTACATTCGAAAGAAAATATATTCATTTTAACTATAGAAGCCAATTATTTGAACCAGTATTAATTATACTATTGTGAAACTTGTGACATTGCTGATGACAAGATGGACATGTTTTTTATATATAAATTGTTTAAAATACTACATTTATTATAAAAATAAATACAGTTTATTGTAAAAAGTTAAAAAAGAATTAACTAAAATATTCTTTTTTTTTTTTGATGGATATTGTAAATATTTTCCTTTAACAATTTCAAAAGATTTTTAAAATGATAAAATAAAAATATTGATGTGATGTTTCTGCTGCTGATTTAAATTTTCTTCGTCTGTTTCCATCTCTGCCGATGATTGACATCAAATATCTGAGTCTATTTTGAAAAGGTGAAATGATGCAAATTCTCTACGGAAATTTTAATATAAAAAAATATGTCGCTATAATAAATTAAAATGTCACTCATTCATCCATCCTGCGTGGATCTTGAATTGAGGGATCAGATTTTTCCAGAATTTATTTTGGTGAAGTTGGAACAGCAGAATCTATTTGTGTAAATGGAATGAACCTTCTGTTTGCAACTTTCAAAATCAACCATTTATTAATTTATTGTTATTGCTTGTACGAATATAATAGTCAGTGGTGATTGGGTAACTCTGAAGTGGGGGGAATTTAGGGGCCCGAGATTTTTCTGAGAAGGAGGAGGAGGAGGAGGAAGGGACGAACTCAAGCAGCGTTTTCATTTTCATACTACATCACTATCGTATACACAACTTAGGAATGAGTTAAAGTATAAGTATGATACTTCACTAAATTAAACGGAATAACTTTTCATTCATAGTAATGGAGTTCTTATCAATTCTTGCCTTTTTTCCTCTCTCAAGCTGTTGGAACATAAGAGATGTTAATTTCAAAACAAAATGAAAGGGTTAATACTAACGTCAATACTCGCAAAACTGCGATTTGTCTGCTCTGATTGTTTTCCCCTACAAAACCTTTCTGAAGCACAAAAAATAAATACGAGAAAAAAAAAAAATCCGAAAATAAAACAATGCAAGGAAATCAATCTAAATGCTGTGGACATTACGACAGTACAAAAATCAGCTAAAAAATTATTTTTTTTTTCGGCAAAGTTCGATCATACGATCCAGAAGCTACTATTGAAATAAAGAAATCATTTAAATAATATTATTTCTCCATGACTCTGAAACAAAACATCATTGCTCCTTGGTTGAGAATGTTGAAATATTTCATATGAAAATTACCATTTATGACAGCATTTTTGTTGCATGAGTAAATTCTAATTTACATTTAGTTTCGGGTGATCTTTTCTTTTTAGCGAACTATCAATCTGATAATATCTACAGCTATGCAGTGGATGTGCATTGTGGTACAGTGGATATCAGCCCGGAGAGCCGAGTTCGAATTCTAGTTGAATTCGTTGCATTCACTTATGCGCAAATGCCCTTGGGAAAGGTATTAATCCGTTTTTGGCCCTCCAGTTTTAAATAGTAGGATAGATTGTGTTCTATAGCCTTGTTTGGCAACAAGTTTACTGCACAAATTAATTGCAGTTTTCAGCGAGGAAATCTTCTTCCTAGTCAGCCATGTCTCTTTTGAGACATGATCGTTCCAGTGTGTATCAGGTATGGCACTTAACTGATACAGTGGATATTTATGCAACAACCCGCAAGTGGATGATTTAAAGAGATTTATTCCTCTTTCTCTCAACAAAGAAGTTTTTTGTTTTGCTTTTTCCCTGATACAATCACATGTAAAAGCCGACGTATTTTTTGACTGCATGAAAAATGAGGTGGAGTTTAACACTGTTTTAAAAAAATTTATAGATTTCACCACATGCAAGACAAAACATAAGAGGTGTAAAAGATTTAGAAACAGAAACATTAACAATGAGCGGGAAGATGAAAGAATGACCCGGAGGACAATAAATAGCGATTAACATTGCATTTAAATTTTTGCAGATTCAAGTTGACTGGAAAGCAAAGAACCGGAAAGGCGTTATACAAGCGAAAAATGCAAGAAAAGAAATTGTTATCACAGAACTTATTGTTACATTTTTTCCAAATCAGCTGTAAATTAAAGAGATCTCGACGCTAGTCTAGTATTGTGCTTAAATTAATAAAAAGTCTAAAAGTCATAGCGAAGAGCTCATCCAGAAATTTACCATTAACGTACTTTATAGAAAAGGTACAGGGAAGCAACCATACAGGGGTGGAAAGTGACTGAAGCCGAGATGCCAGATTCTGACCGATAGTATTGCTGATTCTTTGCATTTTTTTCAAAGAGCTCAAAGTAAACAGCAAGGATACTAGACTATATGTGGTGTGGCAGAAATATTCTAAGTATGGACAAATGATAGACTTCTAAACATATATATTTTGGAGAGAAAATTGTCTCTGTTGAATCGACTTTCTTATCAGCTGTCCTAGCAATGCACTGAATATAGTATTTCCATTTCATGTCAGCTGAAAATAATTGTCCAAGAAGCCGCAATCACTCACTTTTTAAGAGGTTATCATTCAGTCATGCTGATGAAGATAGAGAGGGGGTCTCTCAGATGATTAATAGAGAGAAGTTTAGTTTTGGAGATCTATTTAAAGCGTTATACTTCTGGTTTTGGATGAGAGTTATCATCCTGTACTGGTTATCCATTAAGTCCAGGATCCAATCTGCACCTAAATTTACTAACAGCTGATGGGAAAAGTAGATTAATACCCTTTTTAAAGGCTATAGTACGAAGTAAATACAGCTTCAATCAAGAACTGAATTTCCATTTTCCGCGTTAATTAAACCCTTCCCATCTCCATATTTGGTGAATAAATGTTAACTTATCAATTGCTTAGGTCCGTGTTGATGAAGGGGAACCTATCTTTATATGCTTTTCTTGGGGTTGATATGAAAATCACCCCTGTGACAGAGTTAACTATAAATGATCAACCCATGGAGGATAGACGGGTGTCCTACTAGCTAACAAACAGAATAAAACTGACGAAGAGAGTTCAAACTTCATCTGGGACAATTTACATTCACTTTGTGGTAATATGTTTTGGAAAGGCATTAATTCACTTTCCCTCCACAGTTATTAATAAATTTTATTGCATAAATCTTTCTTTTTGCCATCAGCCATCTTTAAATAGTAGGTCTGTTGGAACCCTTTAGTTTATCAACACCAGCCGAACTTAAATTTATGTCTGACTGGGTTCTTAATCTGTAGAAATGGTTATTCTCCAAATGTAAAATACTGATTTAACACACACACACACACACACACACACACACACACACACACACACACACACACACACACACATATATATATATATATATATATATATATATATATATAATGTATCGAGGCAGCAGATAATTTTTTAAACATATATTGTTAAATATAACAGACAATGAATATCTATTACGTTTGATCATGAGCTGTTCTAAAAAGCATCGTATTTTTGCTTTAATTTCAGCTGAAAATAAAGACAGAAATTGTCCAACATTTGGATATTTTTTATTATGCTGGGTTTAAGCTTTCAGCTCACATGAGCCATATTCAGAGAGGTTACAGAGATGTTAACATAAAGACATCCATATCAAAGAGGATATTATCTTGTGTTGACATAAAACAGGCAACGATAACAGTCACCGAATAGCAGGCGCAGTTTGTAAATTTGTAATGAGGTTCTATGACGTCACACCACGTGAGAGACGGAAATGTTAACAGAACCATATGTCTAAATGTAATGTAATGTGTTGTGATCAAAAACAAATTTGAAAGTCACTCTGTCCTCAAATTTACATTAGAACTTAATATTAATAATAAAATTCAATTCTTTGATGTATTTATTGATTCTAGCACACATAAATTTAGTACTTCTCTATATAGGAAACCAACTAGCATAAACTCGTGTCTTAATTATAATGGTGAATGCCCCAACGATAAAAAATAGCTGTTATAAAAAACTTAATTCAACACACACAAATGATATCTTTTTCCAAATCCATATTCTATAAAGAATTACACAACATTAAACAAACACTTGTTAATAATGGATTTCCTAACTTCATCATTGATCAACAAATTAAAATGTATCTCAATAAACTTAATAATACCTCTAACAATATTGATAATATTAATAATAATAGTGTACGTCAAATTAAACATAACACTATTAACTGATACTATTGCAATCAAATCCAAGTAATTATAAACATGATGAAACAACACTTAAAAACATAACACGTAGAAATGTTAAACCAATAAATAATAATAATCAAATTAAGCTCATCATATATTATAAAAAATCTAAAACAATTGATCTCATAGTCTCTAATAACCGTACAACTACACAACTAAATCCTCTACAGAAAACCAATGTAGTGTATCAATTTACATGCCCGTTCAGAAATTGTATCTTTGGTACTAATAATAAACCCACTACATATATTAATTTTACTACAACCACACTCTCCCGTAGACTACCTGCTACCTTTCTGATCATAGTTCAATTAAACAAAATTTCTTAGAAAAACATAGCCATGTAGGTAATATTAGACAGATTTTGGTCGATAACACAATAATACTCACACATACACACAGTGAAAAGAAACTTCAGCTATTGGAGGCCATCTACAGTAATTCAAAGCAACCCACATTTAATAAAATTACATATCAGTCTGGTCAAACAAATTACATTGCATTTAGACATATGTTTCTGTTAACATTTTGGTCTCTCACGCGGTGTGACGTCATAGAACCGCATTACAAATTTATGAACTGCGTCTGCTATTTGGTGACTGCTTTGATCGTATAGCAATGTTTTATGTCAACACAAGATATCATCTTTTATCGTGAATGTCTTCATGTTACCGTCCTTGTAACTTTTCTTAAGATAGCTCATGTGAGCCGAAAGCTTAGAACAAGCATAATAAACAAATATCCAAATGTTGGACAATTTTTGTCTTTATTTTAACTTGAAATTAAAACCAAAATACGATGTTTAGAACGGCTCATGATTAAATATAATAAACATTCATTGTTTGTTATATGTAACAATATATATATATATATATATATATATATATATATATATATATATATATATATTCCTTGTTGCTCGTTTTTAACAAAACAAGTTTAAAAGATAGATTGTTGCCGATATATATTTGTTTGAACGTTATTTTTAATAGATACTCGTATTTGAGTAGGTACTCTGTTTTAATGTCCAATGTATTTATTTATTTATTCATCTTATTTTTGCCGTAAAGACGTAGGCGAGCATGGATCTCCACAAGCTCCTTTTATTTATCATTTGAAAATTATCTTTACTTCTTGGAAAAAATGGTGGAGTGGTTTCTCCGTTGCTTTCTTCATTGTTTTGAATTCGGAATTGTTCTTCTCCTAGACTGGCTGACAATCAAGGATAAAATAGTCCTATCTACTCTATTGTTTAACTAATACCTGGTAGAAAAAGACATGGATTCGTGATTTTCCCAAGAATAATAGTTCGAAAATGAACACAACAGGCTAGCTCAGAATTTGAAATCTTCTCTTTGTTTTTCCTTTCTATTTATGGGTTCGTATTTTTCTGTTTTCCACTTCTCTCTGTAAGCAGAACGATTAATTGTATGGCCTCAGCGTATTAATTTTTTTTATTTTTCTGCTCATTCTCTCGTCAGTTTTAATTTCTCCCTCCTCTTTCTCTCTCTCTCTCTCTCTCTCTCTATATATATATATATATATATATATATAGAGAGAGAGAGAGAGAGAGAGAGAGAGAAAGAGAAAGAGAGAAATTTTTCGACTTATGCGTTTTCGATCAATGCGTTTTCGATGAGTGCGCTATTTTTTTTTTATTCTAAAATTCCGTTAGTGCGTGCATAATACCCGATTAGTGCTGTAAACATGCTTCAGTTTAACCACAGCAATTGAAAATTATTGTTTATAATTAACGATTAATTAAAATTTTCCTAAAATTTAAAAATGGAAAATGAGTAACTGTTTATTTTCTTATGCATTATGTTATCTAAGTAATGACACTATGAACAGATAAATTTTATGGTATAAGTCGATAATAAAAGTACATATTTAAATATATGGATCTATTAATTTTTTTTTAATACTTTGATTTTTTTTAATGTTTAATTTGAAGGTCTTAAAAAGAAATTTAGAATTTTTTGTTAAAAAAATGGACGATTTAATTAAATGCAGAAATTTACATTTATTAAAAGTATCGAAATATAAAATGTTTGTATTTACTATGGAAAGATTATAAATAAAATATTCAGATGAAAATACTAATGATTATGGTATGTTTGGAAATTTTCTAACAACCGAAAATGAACATAACATAGGGTTCTTTAAAAAAAAATTAAATTAAATTGTTTGCGCTTTAGATTAAAATATTTAAATACCCGCCAGCACAAGAAGATGGCAAAGAACAAATTAGAAGAACTTTTCAGGGTCATTCAAAAAATTTCAGGGGAAAATGTTTAGAAATGGACCCTAATAAAGACACAAGCCGACAAGTTTGAAAAAAATTGAAGGAGCAATTTCTCAATACCGCCAAGTTTATGAAGAAGTGAAGAATATTATGCGCTAAATTTTATTAAAAAATCTTATTAATAAACGTTAATCCACAGCATTTTTATTGTGTGTTCTTATATGTACCTATATTTTAATTGAAAGGTTGAAAGGTACCAAAATTAGAAATTAACTGGGAATGAGACTAAAATTTAACGTATGAATTACATAATTTTTTAAAAGTTATTATATTTGATTCATGTGTTTTCGTTTATTGCGCATATTTTAATGAATACATTACTTGCACTAATCAATGGATTCATATATATATATATATATATATATATATATATATATATATATATATATATATGTGTGTGTGTGTGTGTGTGTGTGTCTGTGTATGTGCATGTGTGTGTGTTTGTATGATAGAAATATAGTTTTCAGGCATGCTATATTTATGGGTTAAAGTGATCATTATCAGGGATAGCATGTATGTTGAGGTCAACACTAAGATTGCTTTTAAGCAGATGACATAGAATATCGCCGCTGAGCCTTGAACACACTGTTCACTTATATATATATATATATGTGTGTGTGTGTGTGTGTGTGTGTGTGTGTGTGTGTGTGTGTGAATAATCGCAAAAGAAAGACTTATCTTAGCCGACGCGTTGACGGACTTTATCTAGGCAAAGAAATGCGTCGGCTAAGATAAGTTTACATTTTGTCTTTATTCATATTTTTCTTTTACAGATATACTCTATCCGAAAGTTTACGCGCACACACACACACACACACACACACACACACACACACACACACATTATAGTAAAGAAACTTTTAATATATATATGTCATATATTTACTTTTTTGCAACAAATAAACAGTAAATTATATGGGCGAAACAGATACGCAATTCTGTTTTCGATTAAATAACCGTAAGAAAATTTTGAAAGACAACATCAATTTTATTCTAGCTGCACATTTCAACCAACCGGACCAGAGAATTGATAACGCTAGCTGCGTCTTTTCAGCGTCTTCATTTAAATCTCAACAAGAACACCAAATGTCCGAGTTAAAATACATTAAAAGAAATTCACACATTCTAGGTTTAAAAAAGAATGTAGGCAGACTCAACGAATATAATTTTGAGTAAAAGCATTCTAACAACCCACTACAAAACAAATCGTGACAAACAACTAGACCAAAATTAATAGCACACATCAGTAATATAGCATGCAGAAAAAAATCTTCTTACCCCCAAGTCCCACTTCATGTTTTATCTCTTGTAAAATGTCGCAGAAAATTACGATTATTAACATCTTTCTTATCATGATTCCATTTGGTCAAAACGGGAGCAATGACGAGGTTTTGTAGAGAACGAAAAGGAAATTTATGCTTAAGGAAGAGACAGTTGAAGTTTCTTGAACACGCAATGAGGAAGGGGAGCTTGGAGAATTTGATGCTCACAGGGCAGATAGAGTTAAAAGGACATGATCCTTATTATTGTATTCCGTTCGACTGTCGCTGGGAGCTCCATCATTGTGTCTTTGTGTCAGAGACCTTTTCTTTATATTTCAGAGAGTACGATTCTTATTAGTCGATCCACACTTACCAGACTATTCTGAGCTTAATGCATATCAGATGATTTCTCAATCTTCACGTACCGAAAAAGTTCGAAAACAATTCTATCGAAGAATCCAGCTACCAAACTTTAACTCCTCTGGTCTTAACCGTGAAAAACTGCCCTCGCTCCCTCAGCACTTCTTGTTTTTGGGACACCTCAGGTGCCAAGAAATTAACTTAGTCTCCTTTTGCCTGGGGGAGGCCCCTTGGGATTTGGGCGTAATATATTCAAAGAATATGAATCCCAGCCAGATATATTTACCCGGCCTCCCCACCAAGGCTGGATGTGCCAAAAGTTGGGGATTGCTATACGCATACTTATGCATATAAGCCAAGGACAAAAACTTTTTTCTTTGCACCCCCACTCGCGACCACTGTCACGCTTGCTTCGGTATTACTCTTCAGTGCAATGAGAAAGATGCTGCCGCAGATTGGAATTCCCGGGTCTGAGTAACTATTCCCATTTAAAATTAGGAGAATCATAGTTCCCTTACAGCACAGGAGGCATTAACCATGCCTCAGTAAACCCTCATTGCTCAACTCTTGTACCAGATAAGTAAGAATCTCAATCAAAGGCAAGAGAGAATCAATGGTACTTCTTGATGTCTACTTCTTGATGTCTACTACCAAGATCAGATACGTTTGGGATACCTATGCACAACAAATACAATCTATATGTAAAATTTTGTTAGTCTCTTCGCACGTCACACCCTCGAAAAGAGTACGGCATTAATTCTTTTTAGATATAGCGTTACGTAATCTGCCTAAATTGGCTAAAATCGGTTATTTTTGAGCGAAAACAACTCGATTTTGACTACATTTTATGTGTTTTCATAACTTTGAAAACACCTATTCTGTTTTTTTTTTGTTTTTTTTAACAAGAATCCAGTTTTCAATTCGCCCTGAGTTTACGAAAAGTACAAACAAATCACGAGGACAAACGCTTCAAAAAGTTGGAATTTGGCACCAGAAAGAAATATTTACGCATAGCCATTTATATGTTGCATGCTCAAGAGTAAGAAATTACTTTTTGCTGTGAAAAAGAGAAAAAAGAAATATTTGAAAACGGCGAAGTAAGATTTTTGTCAAAGTATATTTTAAATAAATCAGCTTATTTAAATTTCATCGATTAGTTTAAGAAATCGAATCTCGACAGAAAATGCTAGCGATAACGTCAACAATACTTAATGCTGTAAGGATTTCAACAAGCATCAGCGTGTTGCAAAAAAAAAAAAAGAAAAAAAGAAAGGAAAAAAAATCTTGTCTGTTCTATTTTACATGTGTGAATCCGCACATCAACTACTTCAGTTCTCTTTCTCTACGTTTTTCTTTTTTTAGACATCCACAAAATTTTATATGGTTCTTATTTTTTCGGATCCTCAAAATGAGCGAAATATTTTGAAAAATTTAAAACAGAGCAAATGAAAGCGTGATATCTTCTCGGAATAACAAATCGTAGAGCTGGATTCAAATTCAAGTCTAGTTCATGACATTTACTCACGCACAAGTCATCTTGCGAAAGATATAAATCCATCTCTTCTAACCGTGGTTAGTAACTAGTCTAGTAAAAGAACAACTTTGAATTCAAAACCAGTTCGGACATGAGGCCAGCAAAAAAAACTTACTACTAGGAGTCACAGCAGAAATGCCTAGCCATTCCTGGGTATGACGATAATCTAAATCCAGCAGCAAGGTTTTGAGGAGCATAGAACGACCTCTTAATTGCTGTTGTTTTGAGGTCCACCCTGACTCGAGGTGGTAACACCAGTCAGGTGGTCCCAGCTATAGGTAAATAGTTTACCTTCCAAACTGGGGTCAAAACACTATTAAAATATAACAGTAGATTTTTTTAATAAAAATACCAGCAATACATGTTCATAGTAGATATATATTACCAGCAATAGATTTTGTTACAAAAAAAGAATAATTACCAGCAATATATATTTGTCAAAAAATTACTAAGACTCCCAAGAAAATTACACTTTTGCCTGAAATGACTGAGAAGGAAACGAACGAATAAACAATGCCTAGAGTTTTGAAAGCTGTACACTGTTCTCTCCAGAGAGTCTACGATGCTCGTGTGTGTGTGTGTCTGTGTGTGTGTGAGAGAGAGAGAGAGATACAGAGAGAGAGATAGAGAGAGAAAATGTGTGTGAGAGAGAGAGAGAGAGAGAGAGAGAGAGAGAGAGATGTGTGTGTGTGTGTGTGTGAGAGAGAGAGAGAGAGAGAGAGAGAGAGACAAAACAAACGTGCTCTAAGAAAATTATTCCATTTTTATGCGTCATGTAGGCGATCAAAATGTGGGTGATCTCCACAGCTTCCTATCTCTGTTGCTCTCCAGAACCTTTGAATTTTTATCTCCTCCTCTGTGTCCTTTGTTCTGCATTCACACAAATCCGCTATGCACATTATTCGTTCTTTCCTTTTTTTTTTTATAATCGTTTCACCCAAAACAAGACCGGATCACCACTGGTGCGCACGGAGTTACAGTGAGAGAAAAGAAAAAAAAACTTAAAAAAAACAAAAAAAACAAAACAAGGTACATGGGATCTCGAAGAAAGGATAAGAGAAAGATGGGAATCAAGGAGATAGAAGATGGCAATTGACGTTGCATTTAAACATTTAGAGATTGTAGCGATCAGGAAAACAAACGAATGGAAGTGAGTTCCACAAACGGGAAGCGAGAGAAAAGAAATTGTTAGAGTAGAAGATGAGGTTACATTTAACTATTTCGACGGTAAAAGAGTTGGGCGATCATGTCAATCTAGTAGTATACGTAAACAGATGTGGTCGGGGCACCAGGGAAATAAGCTCGTGAGAGCAGTAACCATGAAAATACTCGTAGAAAAGACAGAGGGAAGCCACATCACGTCGGTAAGAACGTGACTGAAAGTGGACTGGTATGTCAGGATCGATTACCTAGTAGACACCCCCCCCCTTTGGATTTTATCGAGAACCTCAAGATAAATAGCAGATATCGAAATGCATGAACGAATATTAGATTTAAATGGGCAAGATGGATTCTGACGAGAAAAAAATTCTTGGCCCGGCACAATGACTCAACCTTCCTAGCAGTAGGTGTTGCAATAGGTTCGATGTAGTCGTTCCATTTGTGGTCGGTTAAGAAAGTGAGACCAACGAGGCGCAGTATGTTTCTCTTTAGGAGACTAGCGTCATCCATATTGTTTTTTTTTATGGTGGTTAAAGGAAGGCAGATGTCATGTGAGTGTTAGTTTTTGCAGGCCTACTTTCCTCATTAAGTGTTTCTCGAATTCTAGTTGTATCTTTCTGATTGTGTGTTTTGAATGTCTTTTATAGTTACTATCTTCCTTAAAACCTTCTCCTTTGTTCACCTGTTCGATCCATGATATCTCAACATCCTTCGGTAGAACTGCATCTCTGTTGTTTCAAGTCTGTTCTCTGTCTGTGAAGAGATGATTCGGCATTCACCTCTGTAAAGGAGATTTATAAGCTGCATTCTAAAGATTCCCAAATGAATCAATTACCGTTAGGTTCAAATTAAAAACACAGCCCTTTACATCATGTCTGCTTACGACTCCTAATGTCCCTTTTCTCAGTTTGTAATATTATGCAGTTCTCAATGACGCAATCACAGTTCCAAATTTGACATTTGTAAATGAAAGCCTTATTCAGGGATTTGATACGGTGTTAATACTATTAATCGAACGGCTGCTTAGTGAAGCCGACTCACTGATCATTAAAATCTTATCTTGTTCAAGTTGGGAGTGACCCGTTATCTTCCCTACATATCTCCATGACTCGAGCCTTTTAATTTGCAACCATTCTATCTCGAGTTAACCTTGGGCCTTGCACAGTGTGAACATCATTGTATAAATAAATAAATAAATAAATAAACTGCCCCCATCTTCTAAAATGATAATAAATATTTTTCGATTCTGACAAATGTCGTAAATTGATTGGTTTGGTTTGGTATATTTTGTTTTACGGCATATCAACCTCATGGTGTTATCTAATGCCAACAAGATTTTAGGATAGGTTCGTATGAATAAAATATGTATTCTTTGTAAGAAATCAGTTTGTAGATTTGATTTCATTGACGTATTTTTGTGAAGAGAGTTTTTGTCCAGAGTCAAATGTATTTTCAACCTAACTAATAAAACAACGACTTTTAGGCAAAATTCGACTTTGTTCATCAACATTGTCTCCCTGTAAGGTAATACACTGATTCTACCGGATCTGTAACAATTCGATGCCTTTTTTGTAGAACGATTTGTCTTTGGCCTCAAAATACGCCTCAGTTTCCGATATCACTTCTTCATTGGAGCCAAATATTTCCCCTGGAGCATTCTTTTGCGGTCTGCAAACAGTCAGTAGTCGCTAGGGGCTAGATATGGAGAATGAGGTGGATGCGGAAGCAATTCAAAGTGCAATTCATGTAGTTTTGCCATTGTTGCGATCGACCTGTGACACGGCGCCTTGTCTTTGTGAAAGATCATTTTTTCTTCTTCATTTGTGGCCGTTTCTTTTTTATTTGTGGTCGTTTTTCATGTCGCGATTTCTTCCTTCAAACGCACCAATAATGCTACATAATATTAGCTATTGATGGTTGTTCATTTCAAAAGGTAATCAATGAACAAAATACCTTGTGCATCCCAAAATACGGAGGCCAAACCATTGGCTACTGATGTTTGCGTCTTTGATCGCTTTGGGCGGCTTTTACCTGCTGCTGTCCCCTCAGCTGACTGCCAATTTGACTCCGGAATGGAGTATGATTCACGTTTCATCCATTGTCACATATTTACGCAAAATGCCTTCTTGTTGCGTTAAAGCAGTTGCAAACCACGATCTGAATCGTCGACGCATTGTTGTTTTTGTCGACACTTTGAACACAGTTTTCTCTTTGACAAATGTTCATGCAAAATGGTGAATACACTACCTTCTGATATGTTTAAATTCTCTGCTATCTCATGCAACTTCAATTTACGATCAGCCAAAACGCGTTTATGTTTTTGTTTTGTGTTTTCCTAGGCAACTGATGATTTTGGCCGATCTGCGCCTTCCACAAAATTTGTGTCTGTATGACCGGTTTAAAATCAACATACTACCTCTTAACTGTTGTTTCCGATGGAGCTGAGTCTGAATAACACTTGTCAAGTTATTACTTTGCTCGAACAGTATGTTTTTCCATTAGAAAGCAATGCTTTATCAACACACGAAATTCAAATTTTTCCATTGTTTTGATTAAATTTGCAACAGTAGTTTCACTTAACTGTCATTTGTAAACTAATAATTTGATTGGCCCAAATGTTGTCACGTGCCATTTGAAGGTTAGTACTTTATAAAAATTATGTGATTTTTATTATTATTGGCGCCATCTATACGTTAGGCCTGAGACTTATTGTGTGATGTGTTAATAATAGTAATAATAATTTATGATAAACATTTTATAAACAGTGATAATGTCTGGCGATTTGAATGAATTTGAATCAGATGAATTGATTTTTAAAGTAAGAGTAGAATAAGCAAATATGAAAATACTAACGGCTCTTTACTTTGAAAAGAAAAGAAAAAGATTCAAACCTTTGAACTTTTTTCCTGAGGAAAAACTGATAAAATTTTGTATGTTTTTCCATCAAAAAGGTCGGCTTACGACCTACAACGAAAAGGATACTACATTTTTCTTTTAAAGCTCTGATTTGAAAAGTTAATAGAATTGAAAAATTAATAACCACTGAAACAAATAAAAAACGAACAAAAGCAATAAAATTAAAGAAGCAAATAAGAGAGAAAAAAGTATGAAAAAAAAATAAAAGAAAACTTGAAATGTCAGTGAAACTCAAAACCAATTACCGAGAAACTCTAAACGAATTTCGTGATAGACTTATAATGAATCTTGTGTTGAGTCCGTCAAAGTAATCGAATGTATCTCCTATTTCCGTTAATAGTTTTTCTTCTCCGTATCTTTCCCATCTTCTTAACTATTACTAGTAAAGAGGCGTATTCTTAAACTATCAGTTTTAGTTCATGCAAGAAAGCAGACTATATGGGTATTAACAAAAGGAAAATTAAAATTTTCTTTTTAAATTTCAGCTTAGGCAAGACTGGACCGCCACTAGTGTGAGAGAAAAATCTAGATACAGGGGCTACTGAAGAAAGGATAAAAGATGAATGGGATTAAAAAAGATAGAAGATGGCAATTGACGTTGCATTTAAATTTTGGGGGTATTGGAGCTATCAGAGAAGCAAGTAAACAGAAGGCAGTTCCACAGGCTGGAAGTGCGAGAAAAGAAACTGTTGAAGTAGAAGTGACAATTATATTAAACTATTTCATAGATAAAATGGTGGGACCTAGATGCCAATCTATTAGAACGTTTGAATTCATGTGGACGGAAAGCAGGGAAGAAGCTCATCAGAGCAGTTGCCATAAAACAGAGGAAAGCTACGTCACGTCGGTGAGAAAGTGACTGAAGTCGAGATGTCAAGTCAGGACCGATTATATTGCAGATCCTTGCTTGGATTTTGTCGAGAACCTCGAGATGAATAGCAGGAGCACTCGATTGCAAAGACGCTCGGGGTTACAATGGAAGGAAAAGACTGGGTACAGTTAGTATTGAAAAAAGGATAAAAGATGAATAGGATTCAAGAAAATAGAATATGGCAATTGACGTTTCATTTAAACTTTCGGAGATTGTAGCTATCAGGGAAGCAGTAAACGGAAGGGAATTCCACAGACGGGAAGTTCAAGGAAAGAAACAAAAGAAACTGTTGGAGTAGAAAACTTTTTCAACGCTAAATATATGCGTAAGATAACGGTTGACTCTAGACTGGAAGAGACTACAAACAAAGTAGCTGTTCGTGGGAAGAAGGTGCTCGAGTGGAAGTTACATCTCATCGACGGAATACGAAGGAAATGAGGGGGGTCGCTAATTGGTGCTTGAATGTTAGAACTGGTAGAACTAAGGAATATTGTTCGTCTTAATTCTATCCATTAAAGTATCAATAGAGCTGAGAGGGGCTTGCAATGTTTGTGTTAAAGGAGTTAGTTGTGAGGTGGAAAATAATTCGTCATTCACAAGGACGTAGAGAGGTTTTTGAACTCTATCAAGTCTGGAAAGGGGACACTGGACAGCTCCTACTCATATACGACAGCAGCACTACATTTTTCAGCCTGATCATTCTCTTGTAATGATATAGGATAGAGAAAGAAGTCATGTATTTACGAGAACGGCACAGGAGACCAACATACAGCGACGTTACTAATCCTCTCCATTATAATAAAAACTGTTGAGTATATATATATATATATATATATATATATATATATATATATATATATATTGATTGATTAATTGATTGTTTAATTACTTTGTTTTTGGTCATAATATATATATATATATATATATATATATATATATATATCTTCTGTGACGATCATGGAGAGAGACAATATTGAGGCAGCGTCGGCTCAGTTCATTCTCTTTACTACTAGTTATTAAACTTTACTATCAGATATGAAAGCTCTTGCTGCGTGTTTGCTCTTTAACAGTAGCTTTTTATTTTATTTCTTTTGCAATAATTATATCGACGAGTAATGAAGAATATATATATATATATATTGTTTAATTATTTAGTTTTTGGTCATAATAAGATTAGACCAGTGCACATTTGTATTAAAAAGTGATCAATACAATTATGTTGTAGAACTTTTGAATATTTTCCATTTGTAAACGATGGAATATATATTTTTAACACATTCCTTTACCTCATTTGTTGGAGCCCTTCTTGTGAGGCACTCACATACATTTGTCTATTAAGTGATCGTCTTGCTTCAAATTTGTATTGAATTCGGCTTTGCCGTCGCCGTCTTTGTCATTTTGTTGCTAATCTTCTTTATTCTTTCGGAAGGTGTTTCCATTTTGAGTCACTATTACATTTTTTAATATGAAAAGATATTGAGCAAAATGCGATTTATATAATGCCAGGAGTAATCAATATATCAGGGACGGCATTGAGTGTGAAAAAGGTATAAACGGTTCTTTGTTAATTCTAAACCCCGCTTTATTGAATTTGAATACGTCGTTTCAAGTCGGTTGTTTCATTGCATCTCCTTATTATAATTTCCTATAAATTGCTGTCATTTTCAACGACGCAGGTACACTCGTCATAATATAACTGTTTTGGGTACCTCGGCCTGTCGTAATGGTTAGCAAGGTTGTCTCGCCAGAACTTATTACAACTTAATAGTGAGTTCGACCTCACTAAGTGTCTCATACTTTTAGCCTTGCGCCACATCTGAGCTGCATTTAGAAAATCACTCCATTTTAAATTCTGCTTGTTAGCAAGTTAGTAAATTAGAACGCGCATTATGACTTGGCGTTACCTCAGATAAAAAATAAACCCTATGATTAGGAGGAAAAGACAGAAGAAAAAATATCAGAGACTCTTTTAGCGAGAAGAAAATATACATAATAATAATAATAATAATAATAATAATAATAATAATAATAAAAAAGCTAAGATAAGGTGATAATCCTCTCATGTATTTAACGTCTGCACCAGAGAAATGGAAAACCTTGTCATTTTTAATCTTTTAATTTGTACTCTCCTACTTCTTTTTTTTAAATAATGTCTTGCATTCGTAATTATGTTTGATATTGCAATATTTTGTTAAAGTTACTACGCTTAAACAATCAATGATGCAATATGAACATTTTCATGGCTATTTCATAGTCGTAGAACGTGCAAGGAGATTATTCAATCATTAACTCAAGAATTAAGAATCATCAGAAAATTCAAATAGAAAAACTGTGAAATATTAACCGGTACTGCTTGTTAGCGTTACAATTTCTCCGTATAATAATGAAAAACACGAGCAGATGTCATCATTGGATCCATGGTAACCAAACGCTGCATAAAATGACCTTTGCTGTTGGTAACTCCCGTGGGGCTGCGATTACCTTGGCATTTATAAATTGGATTTACTCGTTAAAACAAGTCTGTTGAAGTTACCACGTGGCCGAGATAGTTGCGTATTTTTCCACTCGGTACCATAGGACGAAAAATCGGAGAACCGAGTTCGAATTCAAGTTGAATCCGTTGCATTCACTTACGTTCAAATACCCTTCGGAAAGATACTAATTTGCTGCTTCTCCCTTCAGCTATGGGTTAAATTGCAGGATAGATTGCGTTCTATAGCCTTGGTTGGCAACCATTCTACCGCAGAAAATAATTGCAACCTACTGCGGGAAAATCTTCTGCTCCGTCAGTTATGTCTCTTTCGAGACATAATCGCTTAAAACGTATATTATGTATGCCACTTGACCGACTGACCATAGGACAGCGCAAATTTAATTACCGATATTTTTTAGGAATTATGACCCCAGTCAACCTTTGAATCATCAAACATAAAGCTTTGTTAGTGTTTTTAGATAGCCATAAAAGTAAAGTCCTTTGAAAGACTGAACCACCTAAAACCTGTTTGGGTGATTCGGTGAACAGAAAAGCCAGTATCCATATAATGAGATGGTTAGTGAAACGGCCAGCAGTTAGTAAAACGACCAGATAGTAAGTGTATAGGGGTTTGTTTTCCGTGGCCGGAACTTAGAAGTCAATTAGAAAAAGTTCGCTTTTTCGTAACAGAAAGAAGATATTGCCGATTAAGTGAGAAATTGTATTTTTTTTTTTTTTGCTACTTCCCAACCCAATAAGTGTCATAGCCATAATCAAGACGAATCTGTGGAACATAGCGAGCGCTAGTGTATTCGCCTACAGCCGACCTTGGATGTCATCACAGCTGGTGCAGTGACGTAAAGAATTGCACAATCATACTGGTTAAATTTTTGCTTTTAACTGATTGTTACATAATATCAGTCCTCCTACTTGGCAGTAAAAACTGGACAATCACCCCAGAGAAACTTGAAGCAATAGAAATGTGGTTCTACAGAAGGATGCTGAGAATAGCATCAATCGAACATGTGATCAACGCCGAAATTCTAGATACAATGGCAAAAAGGACACTTATACTTAACACCAGGAAGAAACAGTTCAAATTTATAGAGAGTATAATAAAGAAAGAAGATGGTTAAAGTGACTTCCGAAAGCTAAGCGAAGTATTAAGAAACAGGAAAATTTTGTCAGAAACAAAGAAAAGATGACAACGGTAAAAAAATGGGACCTAGATGCCAATTTAGTAGCACGTTTAAATTCACGTGGACAAGGCACTAAGGGAAAAAAGCTCATACAAATTACAAATTAGAGATGCCAAAATGAAACATGTACAACAATTTAAATATCTGGGAAGTGGTTAATCAGAGGAAGGAAAGTGCGACAGTGAAAATCTGAAGATACATTGGGATACCGAAATCTGCCTTCTAAAAACAAAGCAAAGTATTAAGAAACAGAAAAAAATCTTTACACAGAAAAGAGAACTGGACTGTTACATAATATCAGTCCTCATATATGGCAGTGAATGCTAGACAACCTCCTCACAGATGAACAAGAGACTTGAAGTAACAGAAATGTGGTTCTACAGAAGGATACTGAGAATACCAACGATCGAACATGGGAGCAACGGCGAATTTTTAAAGAGAATAGAAACAAAATGAACACTTTACAGTAGAAGATTTTGAAATTTCTAGGGAATATGAGAAAAGATGGCCTGGAAAATATTATACTCACAGGAGAGATCAAAGGCACGAAGTATTAAATAAACAGCGCATAACTTGCCTAGAAAGTTTAAGTAAATGGATAGCGGAGAGATAAAAAGAGAAACAAATACTAAGGGATACACAAAACACAAAGTAGTGGAGAGCCGTGTTCGCCAACTCCCAGAAGGAATAGACACAAGGAAGAAGAGCGTTTATTGGCATTTTAGCAGGGTTTTTTTTTTTAATTTTAGCAAGTTAATGTTTTGGCTTTTCAATGCATAAAGCCTTTTGCTTTTTAACAGGTAAAGATTTTTTTTTTTTTTTTTTTTATAACCAGATAAAGTAGCAATAGGAAAGTGATTCCGAAAGTCTTATAAAGAAGATATACCACTCCACAGGAATCGAACATGTATCAGGGCTCGCCTCCGGGAACGCGGATTCTGGCGAGAAAGAGCTGTGAGAAAGCTCCACGAGACAGAACCGTGACTCAAACACACACGGAGACCTACTAACCTCTGTCCGCGACACGCGAGCCGAAAGCGTGACTCCAGAGAAACAGAAAATCTACAGAACTGATTCTTCCAATTTTGATCTCAGTTGGCTGTTGTATTCGGCAAGTTGAAGACAGATCTTGTAGCACCAAGAAAACATGTTAGCAGAGTCATTTGCGATAGTCAGTTAAAACAAAAGACAAACGTCGATTGAAGAAATCCCTGTATCTCTTTCGAAATATCTATCGGATGCATTAGCGGGTGGACAGCAGACGGAAATCTGCTCATTGCAGCTGCATTTTTTCTGCAAGTGACTTACTTCAAAATTGTTAAGCATTTTTTAAAATCCGATATTAGTTCTCAATTCTAAAAACGCCATAAGTAATGGTGTCCACTACAAGTTTGAGTAGATATTCTTGACTTTTATTTTAGCCAGTGAAATAAATGTCCATCGGCCTAGAAATCGAGAATCTTACAAAAGAAAACGTAACTCCTGAGAGGAACTGAACGTGTATTCGTTTCTTCAATCAGCAAAGCAAAACTGCTGCCCAGCTACTATCATTAACAAGGCAAAATGGCATGGGTCATTTCTGGGAAGATAACTCTGCTGGTAATATTCGTTTCTGACATCGTGGGTCAGAATGCATTAATCCTGGACAGCCTCATACATTCCCCACCCATATATATATATATATATATATATATATATATATATAAAATAAGAAAGTGAAAGAACTGATAAATTAAAAAGATACTGTTGGTTGTATTTATTTTTATAAAAAAAATGCTTAATACTAAGTAGTGCTTAATATTGTAATGTTGTTATTACAATGGCTTGTGCATTTTATCACTACACAAAAAATTCATATTTCAGAATATTATTATTCTTCTTCGAGTGATATTTTCAAAACAAAAAGTGAAAATTTTGGAAAATAGAAAACGAATTCACAGTTACTTATCCATAATAATATCGTTTAACTTCCTCAAACTTCCTTAACTTTCTGAATAACCATGAATTCATTTTATATTAATTAAATCATTTTCCCCATTTGTTTTTAAAATATCACCTGAAGAAGAATAATGTCCTGAAACATGAGTTTTTTGTGTACTAATATAATGTTTTTATAATATAATATATAATAATATAATATATAATATAATATAATATAATATATAATATAATGTTTTTATAAAACACTGCAATAACAAAATTACTATATATATATATATATATATATATATATATATATATATATATATATATATATATATATATATATATATATAATTGTGTTTTGGAACAGCAACACCTCTTTCATACAAGTTTTGTTGACGATGATTGACAAGCCTTTGAATTAAGCAATTTAGTAATTTTTTCTTGCATTCGTACAAGTTGTTTTTTGCACATAGAGTTTGATACAACAGCCCAAATAATCTGTGAACCGAGCGCTTTCGATTATTCTTTTAGCCTTGATCAAGGATTTTTTGTTTAGCTGATTATGTAAATTTTTTTCATATATATATATATGAGGACAGGTATGTTATTTTTAATTTCCGAATACGGCCAGTACATTGTTGCTATGCTCGTAGTTGGTATTATAAAAATAAAGAATAAGATTTTTGGCTAGTTTTGAACCTTTTAAAACTCTTCAACTTGAAATTAACATTTCTTGATAAGACACATTTAGTGTCGAAACAAAATAGCTATTTTTGTAGTGATATTATAACATATTTATGTTTTAAATTCTAAATATTATTCGGTCTACTTTGTATTGAGCACTTTTTAAAGAATAGTGTTTTTTTTATACAGAATTGTATTCCACACATACATAACCTATTCGTGTATATATATATATATATATATATATATATATATATATATATATATATATATATAAACACAAAGATTTTGTTACTGGGCACGTTCATGCCGATTTTTAATTTCTTGGGACACTGTTATGATGTCCTCACGGGTCAGGGCTGGTTTGTCATCCCTGACGAGTGATAACGCTTCATCTCCACCCCCATATCGAGCACTTTACAATAATAAAAAAAACACTGTTTACCAAAATAAATCTTTGCAGTAATACCACTTAAATAAAAAGTGTTGGCGTTAAACATTATCACAATTAAACACAATCTATCTATCTATCTATCTATCTATCTATCTATCTATCTATCTATCTATCTATATTAGTGTTAATATATATATATATATATATATATATATATATATATATATATTTGTATGTATGTATATATATTAATGTGTTTTATTTTCAATTCAACATTTGTATCACTGCAAACAACCAAACAAATGCTAAATTATTATTCTTCGATAAGTTTTGGCGGATAGAATATTTATTTTATAAAAAGAAATCCAAAAAGATAAATTTTGACAAGAATCAAAGAATCTAGTGGCACCGGAACTGGTTGTTATAAAATACGGATAAAAAAGAAAAAAAATCAGGAAGTTTTTTCTTTTGGTAAATTTATTGAATGCATAAGAGTAATAAAAACAAGATTCCACTGAATGCTATAAATGCAAATGCCTTCGAAATCTTTTTCGACACAAAATATTTTCTCGTTTTTTTCTCTCGATACAGCGACGGTATCGTGTTGCTGATGTGTCGACCGCCATCTTTGCTGTGCATTGTTCCTGGAAATAATTAACTGCTGGTGGTAGAAGACTTGAAATCTAGAAGCTATTTGATTATCCATGGATCGCTAAAAATTGAAGGAATAATCCTGGAATATCAGGAATAAAAAAATCAATCATTAAAAACGAAGATGAAGACGTTAACAGAAAGGAAAAACAGCATCAAAATCTAGTAAAGAAAAGTCGTGATATAAGGCTTCATTGAATAAATTGAACACGATTTCAGGCTTGAAACCATTTCTTCGTGAAAGGAACTAGAAATGAAAACTTGCTTATTTTCGGTTGACTAATTTTCGGTTAAAATTGACCTTCAATGAAATCTTCGCGTCGAATATTCAGTATCAGCCCTTTCTTCAATTCAAATTTTACAATTTAATTTGAAAGACAACCTAAAACAACTTGATAAAAAGAAACAGAAAATTTAAGCTCGTCACAAAATAATGTTTTCAATAAGATTTAAATATATAAGGATCAACTGAAACATCTCGGCAGTTATATCTAAAGTATGCGTGTAAGAATAAAAACAATTTAAGTCTCTCCAACAACTCAGATCACCACTTTGTCTCTTACTAAGTAGTCATCAATACTACGGGCAATTAATTGAAGCTGAAAAGCAGTGGGTGTGATTCTTCTTCCATGTGACTTGTCCCTTCATGACGTTGACGATTATAGCTATCCACAATTTCTTGTAATTTGTAGTTCTTAGTAAATTAATATCTTTTAAACAATATGAGACTTGGAATTACAATAAGAATGACGTGTTTTTTAAAACTCTTGAAAATTAAACTTTTTTTCATGTAAATATGAAGTTTGTTATTTTTTATATTAATTTAAAGTAAATATGAAATATCTTCTTATTATTAGTTAATCTATGTTTCTCTTTAAATGATTCTGATTGTTCAATCAAGTAGTTCTTTATCTATCAGTCAGTTAAGTGCCATACGTGATACACGCTTGGGCGATCATGTCTCGAAAGAGACATGACTGACTGGGCAGAAGATTATCCCGCAGTAGGTTGCCATTGCTTTCTGCGGTAGACTGGTTGCCGAACAAGGCTATAGACCCTAATCAGTCCTGTTATTTGTCTCATAGCTAGCGGGGGAATAGATGTATTATATTATTAATTAGTAATTAGCGGGGGATCAGTTTATTACTTAATAACAATAGAAAACCGATCCCCCACTTTACGACCACTAGAAGTTAAAATTATGTTTCCAACTATTATATTCAGTCAGTTAAGTGCCATACGTGATACACGCTTGGGCGATCATGAAAGAGACATGACTGACTGGGCAGAAGATTATCCCGCAGTAGGTTGCCATTGCTTTCTGCGGTAGACTGGTTGCCGAACAAGGCTATAGACCCTAATCAGTCCTGTTATTTGTCTCATAGCTAGCGGGGGAATAGATGTATTATATTATTAATTAGTAATTAGCGGGGGATCAGTTTATTACTTCATAACAATAGAAAACCGATCCCCCACTTTACGACCACTAGAAGTTAAAATTATGTTTCCAACTATTATATTCAGTCAGTCAGTTAAGTGCCATACGTGATACACGCTTGGGCGATCATGAAAGAGACATGACTTACTGGGCAGAAGATTATCCAGCAGTAGGTTGCCATTGCTTTCTGCGGTAGACTGGTTGCCGACCAAGGCTATAGAACCCAATCTGTCCTGCTATTTAACCCATAACTGGTAGGAAGAGATGGATCAATACCTTTCCCAAGGGTATTTGCGCGTAAGTGAATACAATGGATTCAACTGGAATTCGAACTCGGCTCCCCGGTTTCTCGTTCTGAGCTGATATCCACTGTACCACAACGCACATATTCCTTAAAGACTACGATATTAGTTGTAAATAACACTAACAGTGTTTTCGTTTATTACAATGAATATCTGAATAATAATACAGATGTCGTATTTTGAAAGTCAAGTTTTGATTTTTTTTTATTAATTATCCACTTAAATGTTATATTATTCGTTGTTTAAATTTATATTTTTCATTATTAAATGTTATAATATTTGTTACATTATTACGCATTGATAATTTTAAATTATTATTTAGTTTAATATTTAATATATATACTCGTTCATTTTTGTGAAAGATGGCATCGATGTTTTCATCTCAGCTAGAAAATTTTTACTTAAACCTAATTCATCTCCTTGGTTCTCTCTTGCTTTCTCGGCTGCTATCACTCACCAGAATCACTTCTTCCGGCCTTAACCGGACCGACACGTTTGATCACAATAGGCGACTCTTTGTATCTGCTCGTAATAAATGTAAGCGTGTCCTAAATAATGCTAAGCTATTGTTTACTGATAGAATGAAGCAGCGTATAGCATCTCGTAAGTTTCGTTCCAAAGATTACTGACGGCTCTGCAAGAGTGTGCTGAACAAAAGAAAACCCTCCTCTATTAAATCAGAATCGAAGTTCTCACATTCACAGCAGACAAGGTAGATTTCCACCTAGAACTGAGGTTCAATTGAGTTATATATATATATATATATATATATATATATATATATATATATATAACCACATCTCTAGTTTGTAACAATTTCTAAGCTTGACTCCCTTATGGCAAGCGAAATGTGCCCTTGAGTTGACTCTAATCTTTTCCAAACTCTATAACTATTGCCTCACTTCTTCCTGCTTTCCTGCTTATTGGAAGTCCTCCTTTGTAGTTACTGTTTTTAAGAACTCAGGAGTGCCCTCTGACTCTTCTTATTAGCCTCTTACTTCTCTTTGTCAAGCCATTCGTGGCTATTATCAGTGCTGAAATGATTAGGCATCTCACATCACCTTCTCTCTGACAAAAAATATAGCTTCCTTTTCACCAGGTCTACCGTTGATGTGGTAATAACCATCACTGAATATATATATACCAGGATCTTGATAAGAACAGCGAAGCTCGAGCTGTTGTTCTTGATATCTCGAAAGCATTTGACAGGGTTTGGCATGCTGGCTTTATGCGCAAGTTCAAGAGCTATGGTATTTTTGGACGATTGTTTGACTTAATCCAATTGTTCCTACTAAAACGTTTTGAATGGGCAAGCTTCCAGATCCTTTCACTCATACAAATGTGGGCGTCCCTTAAAGCTCTATCCTACGCTTTTTTTTATCTTCATTGATCTTCTTGATGTAATCACTTTCAAAGTTAGTATCTATGCAAATGACACCACCATTTACGACCGTCTCTATAAGAAGTCCGCTAAAGCTGACAAAGTAAACCTAGCTGCTGCACTTAAAAAAAACCTTCAATCTGTGATTGAATTGGGTAGAAAATGGCTAGTAAATTTGAATGCCTCCAAAACGAAGACGCTTCTCTTTAATAGAGAATCATTCCTTCTACCATTAGAAAGGATGACGCTAGTTTCCTAGAAAGCAACTCTATGCACTTCCTTTGTCTCAATCTCTGAAATAGAATGACTGCATTGAATCCATAGCTGCATCTACTGCTTGAAAGAAAATCCATTTTGCACATTTATAAATCTACCATTCGTCCGTGCACTGAATACTGCTGCCACATCTAGTCAGGTACTCTTACTATTCCTCTTGAAGTTCACGACAAAACCCAAAGAAAGAGCTGCAGTATAATCGATCCTGACTTGGCATCTTGACTTTAGTCACTTTTCACCGACATGATGTGGCTTCCCTTTATCTTTTCTACAAGTATTTTCAGAGCAACTGCTATGACGAGATGTTTTCATTGGTTCCTCGACTACATGTATTTCCGTTGGCTACTAGATTGATATTAAGGTTTTACCCATTTACTGTCGAAATAGTTAAATGTAACCCTCTCTTCAACTCTAATAGTTTCTTTTCTCGCACTTCTCGTTTGTGGAACTCACTTCCATTCGTTTGCTTCCCTTATAGCAACAATATTCAAAAGTTTAAATGTTACGTCAATTGCCATCTTTTATCTCTTTGATTCCCATCTATCTCTTATTTTTCTTCGACATTCCCTGTATCTTTTTTCTCTCGCTGTAACCCCCTGCGTACTAGTGGCATTTCTACTTTGCTTGGGGTGAAATGATCATAAAAAAATCTATTATGTCATCTATTTACGAAAGCTTGTTAAGTAAGTTATGCACTGTTCTCCTCTGTAGCTCTTGCCCTTTCAGTGTCTAATTTCTAAGCCGTCTTTCCTCAAAATGTGCCCTAGAAATTTTAACTTTGTTTTTGATGCTAAGTATAAATTGTCCTATTTTTACATTTTCTCTAAAACTTCGTCCTCGCTCACATGTTCAGTCCAAAGTCTCATTATGTCGAACCACATGTCTGTTGCTTCAAGTCTCTTCATCTGTGAGGAGATTGTCGAGCATTCACTACCGTATAGGAGGATTAATATTACATTAGATTTCAGTACTTTTTCTATGTTTCTTAGCAAATTTCCTTCTTTCTTACTACTTCGCTTAGCTTTTCCCAATGCGCTTTCAAATTACAGTGTCGCACCTCTCTTTGGGTACTTGGACATGTTATAATGGTTAGCAAGCTTGTCTCGTTAGAACCTATTGCAGCTGACTAGTAGGTTCTATCCTCACTAGGTATCCCATACTTTCGGCATTGTGATTCATCCAAGCGGTACTTAGAAAAGCAATTCTTGGTCTCTCTTAAAACACTTCCCAAATATTTAAATTTTTGTACTTGTTTGATCTTGGTTTATCCGATTTATAATTTGCTTGTTGGGCTGTTCTTGTTGCTAACAAACAGCCATTCAGTCAGTTAAGTGCCATACGTGATACACGCTTGGGCGATCATGTCTCGAAAGAGACATGACTAACTGGGCAGAAGATTATCCCGCAGTAGGTTGCCATTGCTTTCTGCGGTAGACTGATTGTCGACCAAGGCTACAGAACCCAATCTGTCCTATTATTTAACCCATAACTGGAGAGAAAAGACAGATTAATACCTTTCCCAAGGGTATTTGCGCGTAAGTGAATGCAAGGAGTTCGAAAACAGGCATTTCACTAAACAGGCATTAGTAAATAAAAAAAATATCAGCGTGATTCAGTAGCTAAATTAATGATGTTACCAAAATAGAATTTTCACTCAGTGTGACATCAGTGAGATAGCCATCGTAGCCACCGAGTGCAGTTCGGCGCCTCACGGGATGTTAGTAGCTGACGTGGTTCACCCAGCTGGCCTTTTGTTATGCACGCGTAGAAAAAACCGTATGACAATACGATATCTAATCATTCAGCCAAGAGGGGTGATAGTCTCATACATCTCGAAAATATAGAAACCACATTCAGAGAAGGCCCCTATGCAGCACACCTACTGTACGATATCCGAAAATGAAAGAAATGTAACTTTTTGTAGCAGATACTAAATCAGGTGTTCTCATTAAATTGTAAAACGACTAAGTTGAAAAAGAAATACTACTCAAAAATTTATAATGTTTGAAAATGATTAATCTATAACCCGGATATAAGAGACCCATATATAAGAGATATTGTCTCTGGACCCAAATTAGAGCCTGTGGTAATGTATATAAAATAGAACAAAACCGGATATAAGAGAAACTTGGATATAAGAGTAACCGAATATAAGAGAAACCGGATATAAGAGAACCCTTATCCGGTCCTGGTAACTCTCTTATATCAGGGTTACACTGATTAAAAAAGACTCAATATAAATGTAATAATACTAATCTTATTTACATTGCTCGGGCTGTTGTCCTCATCTTCGTTGTCAGATTCACGATGTTTTGGTTGTTTTACGCTCCGACCTTCTCAGGTGACTGGAATTTTAAACCGGACACTTTATTTCAATCACTGAAGTAGAGTATTCTCGTTCAATGAGTCATGCCACTTCTGGATGTCTTAGTTATCTTTATTTTACTCAACTCCCTAAGTTTTGTTCGCCACTACCGTCGCCAAATCAGCCAATGCTTTTATTCATTATCCTCAAAAACACATGACCTAGTAGATAAAACATTGGTTTGATCTAGTGACTTGACCCAAAGCGTTTTGAGTTCAATACCTGGCAACAGTAGTGGCGAACAAACAAAACCTAGACAATTGAGTTAAATAGAAATAAGTAAGACATCCGGGAGCGCATGGCTTATGGAACGAGAACAATCTACCCCAGTGATCGAAACAAAGGTTTCTTTTTAAAATTCTAGTTATTTGAAGAAGATCTGAGCATACAACGGTCGAAACATCGTGAATATGACAATAAAGATGAGGATAATAGTCCGAACAATATAAATAATGTAAATACCTCATCTCATAAATATAGACGAATACTACTAATCTACAGTATTTATATTATTCGGACTATTGTTATCATCTTTGTTGCTATTTGTGCAACGTTTCGGCCGTTGTACACTCCTGCCTTCTTCATGTGCTAAAAATTTCAAACCGAACCCTTTATTACAATCACTGGGGTATATGATCTTCATCGCATGCGTAAAGCCTCTTCTTGTAGTCATGAGTTATCTCCCTCTAACCATGTAAGTTTCTTGTTCACCACTGCTGTTGCCTGGTAGCCTGGCGTACAACGGCCGAAGTGTCGTAAAAATAGCAACAAAGATGAGGACAATAGTCCGAATAATGTGAATACTGTAAATACTACCTCATCTCAGAAATATAGACAAATAATAATATTAATCTGTTTGACATAAATAGATTCACAAAAGTAACTGTTCACTTGAGCTTGGTTTTTCATTTCCAATGTTCAATAATAGTTGGGGAATGACGGCTTGAATTGTTGCGATGAAAAAAATGCTAGATTAAAAAACAAAACAAAAAAAACAATGTTCTTTAAAGTTTCTAGCTGAACCTTTGCGTTTGATTTTTAATTGATTTTTAAAAAAATGATTTTATCCCAATCAAGGAAGTAAAGCCACTAACACAGGGGGGGTTACTAAGTGAAGAAGAATTAGAAAACTGAAATTTTACTAAGGTGCAAGAACAAAAGATAACTAATCAGGAGGACAGCAGAAATTCACGCTTCTACATCCTTTTTCACTAATGTAAGTGTCCCTCTCCTGTCCTTAGTCCCACGTTATTTTTAATTTCCATTAATGACCATCCTGGTGATATAAACTCTCAACTTGAGAGCTGATCTGTAGTGATCCCAGTCTGTACTGAGTTCACCCTAAGAAATACCAAAGTTGCTTCTATATTCAATGTAATACCACAGAATCAGAAGAGCCAGATTTATCAGCGGGTTGACCTGGAATATCACCTCATAGCCACAGGGTGCAGAATCACGCCTCAAATGAAGGTATCTAGCTCGGCAATGCATTTACGTGTGAAAGATGTAATCTTTTATTTTTATTAGCCTGACAAAAGAACAAATGAATTCTTGATTCAAACAATTTGAAAGATCGTAATTGTTACTCGGCTTGAGTTCAAACTGAACACTTTGTCAAACTTGCCGAAAGCAACTTTATTTGATTAAAAAAGAAAAATCGATTACAAATATTTCTCAAAGGTTTTGTTTTTAAAGAAATTATTTTTGTCACTTTTTAAAATAACATAAAAATCGAAACAGTAATTAATCCTATTCGCTGATTCATTAACAATCGTCAGTGAAGCAAAAAACAACCTGGTCATTCGTAATACATAACCTTGGAATGTCCTAAACATTATTCCACCTTACTACTGAAATCTTCTTCTTCTTCTTCTTCTTCTTCTTCTTCTTCTTCTTCTTCTTCTTCTTCTTCTAATGTCCTTTCAAGACGTAGGCGATTATAACCTCCCACGACTTCCTATCCCTGGTGGATCTTAGCACGCTTTCTCTTGCTACCCCACCCAAACCTCCATCTGCCATTCACTTTCTCAGGTCTATCAAGTATGTTACAATCCGCTTTCCCCTGTCTCTCTTTTCCTCTATTTGACCTGTGAGTATCAGATTCTCCAAGCCTGCCTTCCACATTACATATGGAACTTTAGCTATCTTTCCCAGTCTCAGGAACTTTAGCTCTCTTTTTCTGATGTCCAGTATTAATTTCCTTTTCGTTTCCATCCTTTCCTAAACCTCATCATTGCTCACATGTTATTCACAGCATCCTTCTGTAGAACCACATTTCAGTTGCTTTAGGTTTTTTCATCAGCTTTGATGAGATTGTCCAGCATTGAAGAACAGACATCACATAGCAATCTAGTACTCTCTTCTTTATTTCTAGCGACATTTTCCTGTCTTTCAATACTCTACTCAGCTTTTGGAATGCGTCCTTCGCCATGTCAATTCGTATTCGGATCTCAGTGTCATACTTTCCGTCTTCTGATCGAACATTTCCCAGATATTTAAACTTTGTATCTGCTTTATTTTATTATCCCCCACCTATAGTTAGAATTTTTTTTTACTGATAACCATGCATTCGGTATTCTTGTAGTTTATTTGTAGTCCTTTCTTTTCACTTTCTTCAGCTATATGAGGTTTTGTAGTTTCCTTTCCGTGTCTGCTATCAACAATGTATCATCTACAAATCTTATATTGTCCAGATTGTGGCCGCCGATGACGAATCCTGACATAACGTATAGGGCCCTCAGAATAGTCTCGCGTTACAAGTTGAATAGATCCGGTAAAAAGACACATCCTTGTCTTACGCCCTTTTCTATCTTTGTATATCTGCTCAATTCATTTCCTGTCCGTATGCAGGCGGTTTTCTGTCAGTAGAGATTCTTGATTACACTAATGTCTTTCCCAAATTAGTCGAGGTTGCTGAGCATTTCTATCAATTCTTTGTGGCATACTTTCTCAAACGCCTTTGTGTAGTATCGTCTACTCATCGTTAATGTCAGTTTATCAAACCAAGTTACCTTCCTTGCTGAATACCCACAACCACTCAACTGTGAGAACTGAATTGCTTCAAAAATATTGAAGCGGCACTAACCATAAATTTAACGATGCTTTTACACAATTTTTACCATCAAGTTGAGATACTATTTATTCTACACGTGTTTCGGAGTAGTATCTTCTTTGCTGTCTCTAAAACTGTTGTATCTTTTAAAGAGGTTACAAATAGATAAGGTGGTACCCGAGGGGGAAAAAAAAACAGTAACACGTGCGTAGATGAAAGAAGAAAGATTTACCGTAAAAAGAATACGGTAAGTCAGGGAATGGTGGCAGGCTAGTAACTGCCGAAGTAAGTCCCAGGTATCTCCCGTGCTCACTATATATGGCTACTATATAGTCAGTTCACATAGTCGATATAGTCGAAGTCATGCCTCTAAATCTTCGTTTTCAAGCATTTCTGTGGGCCAGAGCGTTCTTTATCTCCAACATCAAAATCATTATTTTTTAATCGTTTAAACCGGGGGTGTGCAACCTTTTTCATTGGAGGGCCATTTTCGATCATTGAAGCACTGTCGAAGGCCAGTCACTACCAAAAATGTATAAAGTTATAAATCAGAACTTGTGTAATGTGTTAGGGACACATCTTGAATGCATTTTATAAACTAAAGTTTTAATAATGAGATACTTGGTATTGTTTGTTTTTGCAAATTTGATCAATGTCTGCTCTGACTGATGTGTTGGCAACCCGAAGTTGATTGGTCAGGTGTTCATTTGTGAGCTGACTTCTGTATTTGCTTTTAATAAATTTCATTCTTGAGAAAAATTTCCCACAAGAATAAGTGCTGCCAAAAAAAGAGATCATTTTCTTAGCATGTCTCTCTAAATTTGGATTGCTTTCCACATATATAATTTTTATAGAAAGTTACAACATCATTGCTGTCATATGCTTTTTAAAAATCAATGTCACACTGCAAATCAATCACCTCCATTTGATAGCAGTCGGGACTATCATCAGGTGTTACATCAAATGGTTAAGAAAAGAGCCTGAACTCCATTTCATAGTTCCTGAAATCAGTAAATGTGATTCCAAATTCATCACGCAACTTGCCAATGCTTTCAGCATATTTGGAACAATTTAAATCTGGTATGTCTTCTTTCCTCACAGCTAAACTTGGAAAATTGGTGATTGTTGCTTTAGTCAGCTGACCTTGAAAAGTTTTAGTTTTTTTTTTCAAAGGAACAAATGTGCTCAAACGTCTTGTTCACCAACTGGATTTTGCCTTGGAGTTTAACATTTAAGTCTGACAGATGTTGTGTGATGTCTGTTAAAAGGCAATGACATTTAGCCACTCATCGTCACTTAAATAGGTAACATCTGGTTGATTACTTGTTATAAATAATTGAATCTCCTTTCTTAGATTCCAGAATCTCGACTCAGCCAACGCACTGCTGAGAAGTAAACAACATCAGGATATTCAGAGTCAAGTTCTTCTAAAAACGCCTTAAATTGTCAATGATTTAGTCCTCGAGAATGGATGTCATTCACACATGTAACCACATCCTTCATTATGTCAATAAACCCAAGTACTTTTGGGCACAGGTTTTCTTGGTAAATATAACAGTGATTCACCATAACTCCTTGTGAGTCGATGCTATCTATCAATTTTTTTTGTAAATCCATTTGTTTTGCCAATCATTGATGGTGCGCCATCAGTGGTTAGGCCACTTAGTTTAGCAGGGTCAAGTTGATACTTTTTCATCAATTTTAACACTTGCTCACAAATGTCTTGCCCAGTCGTTGTTGAAGTCATGCTGGCCATATCCAAAAATTCTTCCATAATTTCAAAAGTGTCTGTGACTCCTCTTACAAACACAACTAATTGTGCAGTGCCACTAACATCTGTGCTCTCATCAATAGCTAAACTGTATGCTGCACATTTATTCATTCTCTCTTTTAAAGACACTTGGATATTCTCTGCAAGCTGATTTATTCTGTGTGACACAGTAAAACGGGAGAGACTAGTTTGCTGTAATAAAAATTTCTTTTCAGCACATACAAAACCAGCAAATATGTCCAAGCAACTTTTTATAAATTCCCCATCACTGAAAGATTTCTCATTTTCTGCAATTGATTCACGAATTTTCAAGCTAAGCTTTGTTACAGAGTCTTTCTTATAACCAGTAAATACTGATTGTTGTTTCATATGTGACTTGGTCATCTCTTCTAACTTGTTCACGCCATCTTGACCTTTCACTGCATCATACACTACCGACATAAGTTTGGGACCACACAAACATTTTTAGCAGAATCAAATTCGCCGAGTTTGTATTTTTTGTTATTCTTATGCAGATGTCAAGTAACAAAAGTATTCTTTTCAACTTTAAAGTAAACATTTACTCAGTTTGCTACTTGACTCCTCTTATTGTGATCAAGTTTTTGCCGAAAATTCAGTTTTATTCAGATATAATTACGGTATAATTTATTTTTGTAAACCATATTACTGCGGAATTAATAACAAGGAAGAAACAAATTAGCTTTGAAAAAGAGATCAGATTGAAATTCTTTCGAAAGAAGGATATTCTGAACGTGTTATCGCTAAAAAATTAAGCCTATAAAAATGGCGTGCATTATTGCCTTCAACGACTTCGTGAAACTGAGTAAAATATTGACAGAAAAAGATCTGGTAGGCTCAGATTACATCTATTGTAGTGGATAGGCACTTGATCATATCTAGCAAGAGGAATAGAAGAAAAACCGCTCTGGAATTAACAATTGAAATGAAATCTACTCGGCAACATCCAGTATCTGTTACTACTGTTAAGAGACGTCTTCATTCTGCTGGGCTTAAAGGCTGTGTAGCAGCTAAGAAACTACTATTAAAGAAGGAGAACAAGGGATGAAATTGATCGTACAGTTCGAAATGAACTTCCTAAAAATGAGCAAATGTTGTTTAAATGCTTGCAGGATGCTTGGAAATCACTTTCACCAACTTATTTTTATAAGTTATTATAAAGAATGCCAAGGGTTTGCTCTGCAGTAATAAAGGCTCGTGGTGGTTTCTTTGATGAAAAGAAAATATGAATTAACTTTAATTAAATTTGAAATTACTCTATGTTAATTTTGGTTTTAATTATTGTACAATTGTGAGCAACAATGAAATATATCTATATTTATTCTTCTAAGACATAAAATTTGTTATTTCTTTCTCTTAGAGAATAAATCTAAGTGGTCCCAAACTTATGGTTAGTACTGTATATGGTTGAATGTTTTGTTGTATAATGACGTTTAATGTTATATTCTTTCATTACAGCTATTGTAGTTTGGCAGATTATACATACAGCCTCTTGGTTGTGATGAACAACGAAATATTTGTTGCTCCAATCCTTGTTGAATATCCTTCCCTCATCATCAATGTTTCGTTTTTGAGTAGCAGACATGTTTATCTGCATACAATTAAAAAAAAGATTAAAACTGATAAACAAGGTGTATTTAATTTAAAAAGTCTTGTTCAGGATTAAGGCCTTTGGATGGCTGAACAAATACAGTTGATAGCTATTGTCTGACAAGTACTGGTATTATCGTTACGTTACTTTTTAATGCACATGGCATTGGTTTACAATTTAGTTACTAAATACTACTTAAAACTCACCTGTAATTATCAATAGTACATATAACCTAAATAAGAAGATTTTTAACTTTTGAAATCATGACAAAGACTCTGTAGCAGGGCGACCCAGGCTGCCCAAAAGTTAATAAGACAACGTTTTTGACCTTGAAACTTGTGTAGTCGATTCGGCTATGAAAAGATTTGGATTTTGAAAAGATGGTAAAAAAAAATGGTTCCAGCATCATCGAGGGCCACAACGATTGTCCTTGGGCGCCGGATTGTGGCCCTCGGGCCGTAGGTTGCACATGTCAGGTTTAAACCAATCTCCGCATGTTGTTCTCGAGAGAGCATAGTCACCGTGAATCTCAACATGAATTCTGTGTGCATCAGCTGTAGACTTCTTTCGAATAAAGTAGTACAGTAATTTTTCCCGCAAATTCACTTTCTTAGGTACAAAAGCTGACATGTTTAACGCTATGAAAAACAAATGACATACACTGAGTTTCAAGCTTGCTTATAGTAGTTGCTTACAGATGCGTTACCATCTGAAACTACACGCGCGCAGTTCTGGTAACGCTATTGTTGGAAAACAGCGAGGACTTATTCAAGGTTCTAATATAAATATGTATTGTTGGTCATTTGTTTCACATATAAAAATGCGTTGTTGACATCTTCACCATAAAACTATATTTTTATACGTTCATAGTGTTTTTTTTTTTCGGATGTTCACTATTTGTCCTTAGCTGTGACCCCTAACAGCAGCAGGTAAGAGGTAAGAGGTGGTTCCACGCTCCTCAAAACCTTCAATCTTTCTATCAGAGGCCTTGCTGCACGATGTAGCTTATCATCATACCCAGGAATAGCAGTAACGTTGAAAGACTACTGCAGTGACGTCATTCTTCCCTTACTGATTTGTTTATTTTTTACGGTTTATCAACTTTTTGCCAGAAAATATTTTTAGAATGAAAGACATCTTTTAGCGAAAATAATGAAACGAAGGAGTTATTTGTCTTCTGAAGCAAATATAATTTCAAATCTAGAACAGAGGAAGAAAATTTTATTCCAGAACTTAAAGTAAAATACATATCAATAATGTCGTATTGTCAGAATTGATTGTTTTATAGATATCAACATTGTGAAGGTTATTTAAAGCCAGAAAATATTTTTAGATTGTTAGAACTTTTTTATGGAGATAATAATGATTTATTGATAAATTAACCCATATCTACGAGAAGAAGAGGTGGATTCATGCCTTTCCGAAGAGTATTTGCGCGTAAGTGAATATCTTTTCTTTTATGTGCCGCATCACTTTAGAACGCAGGCGACCATGACTCTCCACGTCTCCCTACTCTTTGTAGCTCTTAACACCATTTCTCTTGGTATTTCTCCCAAATTCGGCTATGCCATCCACTTGTTGAAACCCATTATGTATGACACGCATTGCATTCCTCTGTTATCCTTTCCCTCTATACGTCCTGAGAGTATCAGATTCTCCAAGCCCTTCTTCCTCATTACGTGTCCCAGAAAATTCAGCTGTATCTTCCTGATGTTAAGTGTAGGTTTTCTTTTTGTTTCCATCCTTTCCAAAACTTTGTCGTTGCTCATATTTTCTGTCCATTACATTTTCGGTTGCTTCACATCTTTTCTCTCTCCTTCTTTGATGAGATTTTCCAGAATTCGTTACCATATATAACAATCCAGTACTCTTTTGTTTGTTTCCAACGAAAATTTTCTGTCTCTTAATACGCAGCTTAGCTTTTGGAATGCATCTTTGTTCATCCTAATACGTCTTCAGATCTACGTGTATTAAAAGCATATATTTACATTTTTGTGCTGTTTTAAAATTATGCTTACATACAAAATTTTCGATAATTCCAAAACAGATGCAAAATATGAATTTCAAGCATATTACATTTTTTTAAAGTGGGGAGATTTCGGAGTGGAGAATAATTGACAATAAATTTATATAAGAAACTGAACTCCTTTCATAAAATTTACGAAACCTTTTGCAAGTTACTTAAAGCTAGAAAATATTTTTAGACTGTAAGGAGATTTTATAAATAATAATAATTTACTGATATAATTTAACTCATGGTCAGGGAGGAGAAGAATAGAGATATACCTTTCCCAAAGGTATTTGCGCATTATTGAATAAAACGAACACGACTGGAATGGAATCTCGGATCTCTGATTAACTATTCTGTGCCGTTATGCATTACACCACATGCACCTCCAAGCTTCCAGCACCTGGTATTCCGAAGCAGTCATCCATTTAGGTACTGACCAGGTCTCGACGTTGATTTTAGTGATCGTATGATAATTAGTGCTTCAGCGTGATATGACCGTAAGTTTCGTGATCTTACTCAGTAATACGAAAAAAAAAATCAATTACTTCTTGTGTTTCTATAGAATTATGGGAATAATATCGAACATCATCAGTGGCTAATCTTAGCCACTAAAGAGCAAATTATTAATTTAATTTCCTATGGCAATGTGCATTTCATCCATTTTACACCAGGTCTTGTTTTAGATTAATGATCAATGAACACAAAACAAAAGCATTCATCATCTTTACATTTATCAGTGCTTTTTCTGGGTTTTTTTTTCTGTTTTTTTTCGACCCCACCACTGCTCCAAACTCATAACTCTTTTGAAGTTTGCAAGCTTTTTGTCTTTCCCCTTACGGTCAAACCAAGTTGAGAGCTGAAGTTAAGCAACGCTCAAGCCCACTCAGTACCTAGATGGGGAACCGCATGGAAAACACCAGGCACTGTAAGCGTCCTTTTACAAATATGTTTTAGATTTAAATCACCAACAAAAGGTTGATAAACCGTAAAATAATGCATGAATCAATCTTGTTTTTTCTTTACTTCAATGACATTATTTTCAGTAGTCTTAGAGAAAAGAACACATCTTTTTTCTTTCATTTTATTTTATAAAGGCAAATTCCTTTCATCAGGAGAAAACTCTTAAGCTGATAGATGTTTCTGACTGAATTTCAGGAGTTAGCTATTAATTACATTTGGACTAATATCTTCATCTTTGTTGTTGTCGTTATCAAAACGTTTTGACCGTTATACAGGCCTACTTCAGGTGTCCGTCAATTTGAGTAATACAAATAACAGAAAGAAACTAATCTAATCCCGTAGATTAAATAAAGCATATTCGGTATTCACTGAAGGATATCCGGGACGTAGGATATTCGAAGAAGACCGAAGGCTTCAACGGCCGAAACCTTGTGATAATAACAATAGAGATAAAGGTATGAGCTTGAATGTACATAACAGTGGGAATAGAGTATTTTGATCAAATTCTAAATTATTGGCTCTAATGACAGCACGCCAATGTCTGTCTATGCCAAAAGTGTGAAGTTCTCATAAAACACTCATAATATAATAATGTAATGGTTCCACTACGAATCGGATACAAAGTTACAGTCAATGCCATAACATTGGCCAAAGGCATTTTTGCATAATGCGTGCAGACTTCCTCTGTGTAGCAACAATTTGTTGCTCTGTACACTTTCGAATCAACGAAAATCTTAATGTAGGATTGTCATAGGGAACTTCGACGTGGTGTAATGGCTACCTCAATTATGGTTGAGTAATTAGTTCGATTTTCAGGTGCTCAACACATTCAGCCTTGTGCTGCAACTAAGCCACGCTTGGAGAATCATTTTGGGCATCTTGATGTGATGTGATAGTTAGCGAACTTGTCTTGCTACATCAATTACGGGTGAGTAGTGAGTTTGCTCTTCACTGGGTGTCACACAATTTCGGCCTTGTGCCGCATCTAAGTTATGCTTAATAAATCACTGCAACATCGTCACTGCATACTCTGTGAATCGGGGTGGGGGTGGGAAGAACGATGGCTGTTTTTAGGCTAATACCTCACAGTTGCACCGTCTTGATTTTTCCCTGAAAAACAAAATCTATCTTCTCACCAAGCGAAGAGCTTGCTTACAATAATAAATGGCACACGCATTGAATATTACTGCGACATCTGGTCACGTGCTTCTGCTTTGTATGAGATTGTTACAGAAATTCGTTCGTTTTTTTATAATTCATTTAAATATATTATTTGTTAATAGTTTTGATGAATCATTCAACAGTGTACTTCCCTTCATCGTTTACGACCTCCAGCCAACAATTCATTGTTCAATGCTTCGACGATAGGTTTTGGCGCGAAAACTTCATCAAGTCGCGTTTTAGGCTCATTTGTTGAAGATACAGCTTAGCATTCATTGTTTAATTGCTTTGAATCATTTCATCTCTGTACTAATGTCTCGCTCAGCATTAGCAGATTTGTTACCTTATTTCAAAGCAAAGAGAAGATGTCGACCTACTCATTCTTATCTACTTAGCATTCCGCCTCAAAGGTGTATCTAATGTGAAATAAAATTTCAATAACTTTAGACAAGCTTCATAAGATGACAAGAATTACTAATAAGCAAAAAATTGCACGAATGATTATTCTTTGAGATCATTCGGAAAAAAGAAACAAAAACAAAAAACGAACAGATATATATAACAATCTAATATTTAGAGATTCTTGATAAAATAGAAAGAAGTATCTGCAACGTTACTGGTCCCAACCTGGCATCACTCGATTGTAATTAAACTTTATGAATTTAAACGCAGTACTAGATTAGCGGCAGACTTACATCATCTCATAGTTAGAATGGCTAGATGTAACTGTAAGTTCCATGCTAACAGTTTCTTCTCACACACTTTCTAAACTATCTCCCGGCTTCTTGAATTCTAGTAAACTTCGATCTTCAAAGATTTAGATGTGAGGCCAATCGTTATGATCTGTCTTTTTGATTCTTCTGTCTTTTTGATATTCTTATTCTCTCTTATCGTCTGTCTTTATTATTCTTGCTCTTTTGTTGTTCTCTCTCAGTAATAATGTCTTTTTTCTCATATTCTTTCATACTCAGTAACTTTTTGCATCTTGGTGACTTTATTGGATTACTTTTAAACTTGTAATTTTGCTCTGCAAAGTATTTTATCAAATTTTCATATTGTTGTTATGCATCCATTTAAATACCAGGACATTTGCTATTGTTTTCCATGCTGAGGTGAAATTGTTATTGAACAAGGATCGTGATAAAGGCCACGGGGTTATCAGGTAAACAAGCCAACTCAATAGATATATCGTTCCTGCTTTTGTCTCGGTGCTACTGGCTTCTGGAATTAACTCAGTTTGACCTGATCCTACTCTGGTTGACCCGAGATTCCAATTTGCCAGTAAAAATGCGAGAGTTTTAATAAACAATTCCTGAGAATTCCTCTTGATATTTACAGAAGCAGCAACTCAGAGCCAACAATCCTTCACAACTGAAGAGTGGTCATATAGTGTTATTGACTATCAGGATTATGTCTCGTCTAAGAGTCTTGAATGAAAGACCATTTTTTTCTCGTGAGGCGAAAACAATGTGTCATGCGGTTGCAGCATATGAGCAGAGTAGAGCAGCAAAGAGACTAGAACAACGTTATACCTTCTTCTTCTTCTTCTTCTTCTTCTTCTTCTTCTTCTTCTTCTTCTACATACCGTTTCTTTTCAAGATATAGGCGATTATTGCTTTACACAATTTCCTGTCTTTTGTAACTCTTAATAAATGTTGTCTCTCCTAAACCCTGATCTGTTATACATTTACTCAAGTCCGTTAGTTATTTTATATTTTGTTTTCCGCCCCTTTTGCCTTCAATCTTCCCTGTGAACTTACGAAGCCCTTTTTCCACATTATGTGCCCTAGAAATGTTAAATATAAAAGGCCATCTTTTCCCCATTTCCTCTAAAACTTCGTCGCTGTTTACATGTTCGTTCCATAGTATTCTCATAGTCCTTTTATAGAACCACATTTCTTTTTCTTCAAGTTACTATTTCTAAGTACTTTGCTTAGCTTTTGGAAGACATCTATCGCCATTACTCTTATTTCATTATGTGAAATTTCAACTGCCCTTTCCTGATGTTAAATATAAGTATCCTTTATGCTTGTATTTTTAAAATTTCGTCGTTGTTCACTTGTTCAAGAGATTATAAGATTTACTAATTAGATGTTGATAAACCGTAAAAAACAATCAAATCAACTTTTGAACAGGAGTAGAAGTTTATCCCTTGTTTTCTCTTTAGGACTGAATTTTTGGTACCTTCTGAAGTCTATTTCAGCTCTCTAATCTTAACGCTTGTTCTTTCCTACACTAACGTAAGTTTAAACAGTAGCCACCTACCTTGAGTGGCTCTTTGGCCTTGTATTGAATAAACATTAGTACAAAAATCAAATCTTGCTGTAGCTTTGTGAACAGTTTCATGACAATGCCCTGGCTATATGTTTTCCAGCCAACTTTGATCATCAAAAATATAAATGCAATATAAATCGTTGTCTACTGTCTTCTTGATGCCTCTTCTTTTATTTTATATTTCTCGCTCTTTAACAATGTTTTTTTCTATGACTTATTTTTTTACACTCAGTAATACCTTGTGTCTTAGTGGCATTATTGCCTTGCTTTGGGGTGAAATGATTTTAAGCAAAAGGGACCTAAGACATCTCAACCGCACACTGATAAGTTAGATAAATGCTAAAAACAAGTAAACAGATAAATACTGGATTGTGTGGCAGGAATCTCTTGCTGATTTGAATACATTCTAGCATATTTTCTTAATTTTTATAATAAGCTTTGTGAAAATCGTACAAGGAAAAAGTAAAATATACAGAGTTGTCTCCCCTTGGGTGAGTTTAGTCTCTGCTAAAAATACAAAATGTGCTCTGGAGAACCATCTGAATCTATTGTAACTATATATGTTTTATTTTTTCTTTTTATAATTATTTATCTCGATAACGCTTTGTGTCTTAGTAGCTTTATTGCCTTTCTTGGAGAGAAATGATTAGAAAAATCAGCTGCTTGAAAATATATAGCAGTCAATAGAGTTTTTTTTGCCTTAGTTTGATTTGTTTGTTTGTTTAACGACATATCAGCTTATTATGGTTCATTTAATGCCGAATTTTTATTTAATGTCTGGTAATTTTTTCTAATGTATTTTTATATTTTCATGTTTTGACTCCTGTTTGTGAGGGTCACTATTTTTCCATAGCTGGGACCCTAACAGGTGCTACTATGGGAACCATGGACCGAATAAGTGAGCAAGTTTTGGAGAACAAGGAAACATAAAGGAAACTAATACTTAACATCAAGAATAAACAGTTGAGGTTTATGTGGTACATAATGAGGAACGAAGGCTTGGAAAATCTGATACTCACGGGGCAGATAGCGGGTAAGAGGAACAGAGTAAAACAACGCATGGCAATAGATTAAGAGGGACAGAGTAAAACAACGAATGTAAATGAATTACGGAACAGGGCTTAGGATAAATAACAGAAATATAAAGTTTATTGAGAGCTATAAGGGACAGGAAGGCGTGGAGAGCCATGATCGCCTACGTCCTGAGAGTATATATCTGGAAAATGTTTTAATAGAAGACGGTGTGTACGTGGCATTGAGGTTCGAGGGTTGCATTGTGTTGGCCAAGGATCCAATGGTAAAGCAGAGTATAGAGAAACAGAAAATTGTTATTAGAAACAAGGGACGAAACTGCTGAGCTGTTGCTTAATATCAATCTTTCTATGTGCAGAAAGAGAGACTTGAAGCAACTGAAATGTGGTTCTACGGAAGGATGCTGAGGATACCATGGACCGAACACTTGAGCAACGACAATGTTTTGAAGAAAATGTAAACAAAAAGAAAACTTATACAGAGTGAGTCAAAATTATGTTAACAATTTTAATTTTCTGGGGTACTGAAAATTCACGTGTCATTTGAAAGGTTACATGTGTGTTGTGCTGTGACCGCTACTGATGTAATTGGCCAATATTTTTTACAAATGTTTACTTACAAATGCTGCAAGAGTTTGGCATTGACAACATACCCCTACAGAACAGGCGAGCAGGGTATTCCTAACAGGATGGTGCACCGCCTCATTTTGTCCGTACTATTCGCAATGGTCTCGATCAAACTTTCCCAAATCGTTCGGTAGGTCGTGGCTGACCGTTGGCATGGCCACCACTCTCCCTTGATCTGACACCCTGTGTTTTCTGGTTATGGGCTATGATAAAGAATCGCGTGTAAAATAGTTAGTGACATGGAAGAACTCAAGGACAAAATAAAAGATGCAATATCAAACATTCCTCGTGAAATGTGTATCAAGGCACTCAATTGTACTGTTGATCGCTGGTTTTTGTGCATCAATTGTGCTGGTGAACAGGTGGAGGCTGTTTAGTAAACTCTGAATAAATGATTCATCTCATACTAGTGTTAACATAATTTGGACTCCCCCTGTATTTCACATCAGGAAGAGACAGTCGAATTTTCTAGGGCAGTGAATGCTGGACGATCCCCTCAAAAATGAAAAGAAAACTTGAAACAATATGGTTCTACAGAAGAATGCTATGGATAAAACGGACCGAACATGTGAGCAACGACAAAGTTTTGGAGAAAATAAAGACCAAAAAGAAAACTAATATTTAACATCAGGAAGAAACAGTAGAAGTTACTGGGGCACATAATGAGGAAAGAAGACTTGGAAAATCTGATACTCGCAGAATAAATTTAACGGACAGGGGAAAGAAACACGTAACCTACTTAGTGAGCATAAATAAATGGATAGCAGAACAGAGAAAAAGACAAGAGCTACAAAGGATAAGAAATTGTGAAGAGCCATGATCAACCATGTGGACGCAGTGCATAGAAAATAAAGAAACATTTTGAAACTACTACTAATCCGCTGTTATTATGTTGTTAGGAGCGTGTAAACCATGGGTGATTTTTCTTTTTCTATTTTCGAATAATGTAAGAAAGATTTAAAACATAGAATAGAAAACATGACATGACAGTCTTTAAGTGCCATACGTGATACACGCTTAGGCGATCATGTCTCGAAAGAGACATGACTGACTGGGCAGAAGATATTCCCGCAGTAGGTTGCCATTACTTTCTACAGTGGACTGGTTGTCAACCAAGGCTATAGAACCCAATCCATTCTGCTTATTTAACTCAAAGCTCGAGGAAGAAGCGACGGATTCATACCTTTCCCAAAAGTATTTTCGGGAAAGTGAATGCAAGAAATTTAACTGGAATTCGAATCCTGCTTTCCGATTTCTTGTTCTGAGCCGATATTCATTGCACGACAACGCACCAGTTACTTATAGATGCAAATTCTAAGGTTTGGGCATATAAAATATATATATTAACTTCATATTATTTAATTTCAGACGATTCGAAAGTATCTATATGTCAATTATGGTCGGCATTTTCTTTTTGCTTTCCATTAATAAAAATTACTTTAAATATAGTTTTAAAATTGCGTGGAAACTTTTTAAGATCAGCCTTCTTATAGAGTCGCTACACCACACCCATCCAATGTTGTACATAGAGCCTTGCCCGGGGTGTTAACTTGTGCATTAGTCTTCATGCGTTAACTGTGCATTAATTTTCATGCGAAAGCATACGACTATTCTTCAGCTGTAGCATGGTGGGGGGTGAAAGAAGCGGTGAAGGGAGGCTTTACTTAACGATCTACTTTTCTATACCTTCCTCTTTTTTCTGGCATCTAATAAAAGAATTAGAAATTTTCCCAGTCACCAAAAACAGGTTAACCCATACGAAGGGTAAATTCCAATCCCCCCCCCCCCCACATATATATATATATATATAGAGAGAGAGAGAGAGAGAGAGAGCTGGACTATTTTGTCTACACCTTTATGTATATATATAACTTGGAAACACGTTGAAGTTTCAAAGAAATTTATTTCAATATGGGATAAAACCACCTTTGGCAGTAATTACAGCTTGAAGTCAGTGTGGAATCGAAGCATAAGATGACATAAATCACTTCAAATTCTTAAAAAGTTCTGACTGTTTAGTTAAATAAACTTATTTAAATAATATCTAAAAAAAAAAAGGAACAATTTTAACAAAAAAAATGAAATGCTACTAATCAGGAAAGAAAATTGACAAGCATTTGACAGTTTAATCAAATTTTCCAAATCATGCTATTATGATACTTGGTTTTTTCCATTATTTTGTTCATCCGCTATATATATATATATTTGAAGTCTGTATATCTGAACGTCCTCATAGGCGAATGTCTCAGTGTTGCCATTTAGATGTTGTACAAATATGGTAGCTTCTAATAATTTTCTTTTCTTTACAGATAGCTTAAGATTACCGAACCCATCATGTCTCTCGCAGAAGAAACTTCAACTGGAAATTCTTTCAGGTTACGTTGGAAATTAAAGATTACTGAAAAACTGGACGAAGGCTCTAATTTTTATTATTAAACAGCATATTTAAATATAAATGTAAATAAATATACTGTTTAATTATAAAAACAAAATATCTTTTCAAATATTAATATTAAAATTAATGTTTAAAACAAATAAATTAAAAACATGTCGGAGTTAATCCATTTCGTAAAATTTTATATATATATATATATATATATATATATATATATAATTTAGAACATGTACATAATTTTTCTATATGTATCCAAAGGTACGTTTGTTTCGACATTGAAACTTCAATGTCTCATCAGGCGGTGTGAAAAGTAATGGAAAGCCTCTTTCCTTATATTTGTTTAGTTTTGTTAGAGGTGTTGGTGGGGGTTAGTGATAGGGGAATATGTCTCTGACCGTTGGAATTTTTAGAGAGGGTTTTTTTTTTAAGTGATTGATTAATGAGAGTATTTGATTTCTAAACAGATTTAACCTTGTAAGTTTTTATTATCTAGTGACTAGACTATATCGTTTGGATTTCTTAGAAGAGCCGGTATTGGGTGGTGCCGGATATTTTTATTTAAGCAGAGTCTTTATAATTAATGCAAGTTTGTATATTTAATCTTAACTTTGGATTTAGGGAATATATTTTTTCTATTAAATTTATATTTTAATTATTAATTAGATCATAGTTTGGAAACCGTTTTTTTTATTAAATTTTAAATTTCTATTCTTATATCTAGTCAATTGTGTATGTGGTGGGGGTTTAGTGATAAGGGAACAAGTACTGCTGATTGACCTTTAGAATTTTGGTGTGGGGATTGTAAGTTTTATTTATATATATATCTTGTGACTAGATTATATCTTTTAGGATTACTTAGGGGAACAGGTTAGGGGTTGGGATGCGTATTCAGTACAGGATATTTATTGTATAAAAGTAGGGTTTTTGTAAATAATCTAAATTTGTATATTTAATCATAATTTTGGATTTAGGAAGTCGATTTTTTCAATTAAATTTTAAATCTTAATTAGATCACAGTTTGGAAACCGATTTTTTCTGTTAAATTTCAAATTTTAATTATATCAGCCTTTGTGGTAAAATTTAATGTGAGAGGTAAATTCTAATGTTAGGGTTAATTTAGGTACTAGAGAAACGCTGGTAATAAGTGCGTAATAATTAGAATTTTATGTAAGGGGAAAGTAGAATGTTTGTATTTGAGGTAATAGGTGGATAGGTAATAGGTGTGCTTGTATTTAAGGTAATAGTTGAAGTTTTTTTTTCTTTTTTTTAGCATGATTGTAATGTTAGTTCTCTAATGTGCTTGCAGTTTACTGTGGTTTCATGCCTCTGGTTTAAAAGCTTGTTACTGTTAATATATTTAAGGATCTCAATTTTTTCTTGAAGACAGAGGAAACATGGTTCCTTTATAGATTTAGCTGTTCTTCCTTGTTTAAGGATTTTCCATTTAACTTTAGGCGTTTTATTTTCGTCTTTTAATTCCCAAAAGTATTTGGAGAGAGATGTCATGTTTTGTTTTTCTTTGTTATTGAAGGATGAGAGGTGATTGTAAAATCGCTTTTTAAATACGTTCATGGTATTTCCGATATACATTTTTCATCCTTAGGATTCTCCATGGATGAAATCGAACACATATATATCAGGGATTTCGTTAGACATTTATTGGTCATGGGGCATTGGCTAGGGTTTCTACAGTTACAGAGGTTGTTATTATGGGCTGGACTGGTATTAGTGTTGGAGTTATTTTTGTTGTGTGCTTATAATATTTTGTTGTTATGTACTTTAATTGTTTTTTCTAGATTATTGGAGCAGCTATAGGTTAGTTTAATTGTATTTTTATTAAATATTTTGCTTAATGGGTTATTTTTGGGGAAATGCTAAATCTATTAGTTTCAGGAATTTATGTCCTAGCTTGAAGTTAATTGAGTGATTAATAATTTTTCCACGAAGCTAATTTTTGATGATAAAATAACCCTTTAAGTAAAAGTTACCTTAAAATAAGATGACACGAATTTAAATTGAAACCAACTAGCATAAATTCGTGTCTTCTTAATTATAATAGTGAATGCCCCCAACGATATAAGTTAGCTGTTATAAAAAAACTTACTTCAACGCAAACACATGATATCTTCTTCCAAATCTATACTTTATAAAGAATTACACAACATTAAGCAAACACTAGTCAATAATGGATTTCCTAATTCCGTTATTGATCAACAAATTAAAATGTATCTCAACAAAATTAACAATAGCTCTAACAATAATGATAATATTAATAATAATGGTTTACATCAAAATAAACATAACACTATTAACTTATACTATTGCAACCAAATACATAATAATTATAAACAAGATGAAAAAACTCTCAAAAACATAATACGTAGAAATGTTAAACCAGTGGGAAGTAATAATCAAATTAAACTCATTATATATTATAAAAAGTTTAAAACAATTGACCTCATAGTCTATAATAACCCAACAAGCACTAAACTAAATTCTCTACAAAAAAACAATGTAGTGTACCAACATGTAGGTAATATCAGACAGATTTTGGTCAACAATACGGTGATCCTTACTCATACACACAGATGTTGGAGACCATGTACATCAAATCGAAACAACCAACACTCAATAAAATCAACTTTAAAACAGGAAATAACATATTACATTGCATTTGACTAGATGGTTTTGTTGTCATTTCGCGCTATCACGCGGTGTGACGTCATAAAACCGCATCGCAAACTTAAGAACTGTGTTTATTATTTTTGGTAACTATTGTCGTTGCCAAGCGGAGTTTTATGTCAACACAAAATAAAATCGTCGATGATGGTGGATTTTATAATATTTCAGTTTAAACAACCTCTCTGAAGATGGCTCATGTGAGGCGAAAGCTTAGAAGAAAACCAATAAATAATTATCCAAATGTTGGAGAATTTTTGTCTTTATTTTCAACTGAAATTAAAGCAAAAATACGACGTTTAGAACGGCTCATGATTAAACATAATAGACGTTCATTGTCTCTTTTATTTAACAGCATATATATATATATATATATATATATATATATATATATACACTACCGGCCATAATTATTAGGCCACCCATGTGTTTAAAAAATTGTGTATTTCATACTATTTGTTAGTATTCATTGACATGTGAATAATTGTAAATGAAAATAGAATGGTTCTTTTGTTAATACTACACAATAACATGTGCATCAAATGAATTTATAAATATTTAATAGTTACCTATATTACAGTTTCATCAATGACATAATGAAGAAAATTTTGTGTGATTTGAACAAATCCATCTTTGCTTCCTTGCCTTGTAAAACTTTGCAGAGTAATAATAGCAAAAGAAACATTCTATTTTCATTTGACAGTAAATACTAAAAATAATATGAAATACATAATTTCTTTAAAAAAAACTGGGGTTGCCTAATAATTATGGCCGGTAGTGTATACGTATATATATATATATATATATATATATATATAAGAGGACATTGAAGTAAACGCTCTTATTGTCGACTGATTTTACATACGCTCTATCTCTTATATTGAGCACTTTAATCTATAGCATATCCTAAAATAGTGCTCTAGTAGGAATCAAACGCTGTAACTTGCTCTTAAAGAAAAGTTTATTTGTAGAGAAAATAAGACTACTGATGGAGTTTAACTAATATACAGCTGTTTTTGTTTATTTTTTGTTTAATTTAATTCGTGCCCTCAGCATATTTAAGTCGACTGGCCCATTTGGGAAAAGAGTGGAAAATATTTTCTGAAATAAATATCATTGTATATTAGCATTTCTGAAGCCACTACAATTATCAAGAATCGGAAAATATTGATTAGTTATCGATTTAAAACGGAGGAATTTATTAATACAAGACAGTGTCAAATTCATCCTTTCCTGAGTTATTGGGAAGGAGCAAAATTGTTTATAAATCTCACGTTTTAAACTGTTTACATTACAGATATCAGCGTACTATTGTTTTCCCTCATTTTTAAAATCCTAAAAGATATATTTTTTTATAATTGTTTTAATTTTTTTATATACACATTAGGGTATACTAATTATTGGATCTTTTCTGTTAATTCAACTGAAATAATGTGAAGTTACTTATCTCAAATATTAATTCCCCCCAAAGATTTAAAATTTTAAATATTTTTTTTTTGGTACTCTTTCCAAATTATAAATTTTCAATCAAAATTTGTTTAGCTTGCCTCGCAACAATTTCAACCCTCAGAATGAAAAAATACAAAAAATCAGTATTTCGTAAGTGTGGATGATATTCGAGGTACAAGAAATTTTTTACAATTTTAAAAAGTAAGAAAAAACTTTGTTTTTAGCTTATTTACTAAGAGCCACAAGGGATAGGGAGACGTGGAGATCCATGATCGCCTACGTCCTGAAGGGACAAGACACATAGAAGAAGAAGATTGGGATGAGCCCAAATATCGACCTTACACTTAGAAATAGCCCACTTGAGTCGCCAATATTTCGGGAGATCGCAAAAGTTAACTTGACCGGAATGCAATGGAAGTGTCTCCTTCTGGGTGAATTATGGTGTGAATTTTAGCAAATATAAATTCTCTTTACTTTGAAGTAAATTAATATTTTGGAGCAAATTAACAGAAAAGATCTTAATTATTTAACTTAAATGAATAATAAACGGATATATTTTTCTGATTCATTTATGAATTTATAACTCTTTTATATTAATTCATAAATTTGAAAATTAACCACATTTTTAATATTAACTATTATTCCGATGTACAAATGACGCGGATATGATAGCAGCCACAGAAAGCCAGCTAAAACTACAGAATATTGTCAGGGAAAGTGAGAAGAAAGGACTAAGCATCATTTGCTAAAAGACAGAATACGTACTTGTTAACAAAATGAACAGCCCAACATGCAAATTACAAAATTAGAGATACCGAAATCAAACAAGTACAACAATTTATCTGGGAACTGGTTTAACAAAAGGCGGATTGTACGACATTGGAATCTAAAGGCGCGTTGGGATAGCAAAAGTTGACTTTTAAAAGCAAAGTATTAAGAGACAGAAAAATTTCGTAAGAAAAAAGAAAAGAATACTGAACTGTTATGTATTGTCAGTGATAATATCCTCACAGCTGAAGAAGAGACTTGAAGCAGCAGAAATGTAGTTTTACATAAGGATGCTGAGAATACTATAGACTGAACAGGTGAGCAACGATGAATTTTTAGGGAAAAAATAAAAAGGATGCTCATACTTAACACCAGGAAGGAAAACTTGAAATGTCTTGGGCACATAATGAGGAAAGCGGACTTGGAAAATTTGATACTGTTCTTTGATTAAAAATGTATGTAACTCCTTTATAAAATCTTTTAACAACAATTCATCAAATGCGTTATTTATGTATAGCAATAAATTGAATCACAACTTTGATCTAAAAAATGTCACACTTATCAGAAAAAAATGTAACTTACTTAGAAGAGGACATTCGTGAGAGTGCCATCGAATCTTATCAAAATATTTTTTTCCAATATCTCCATTCCTGAAATAATTACTACTTCCCCGAGCCAAAGCACATGACTACAAAATGTTAAAAAAAATTAAAAGAAAATAGTTAAAATATATAACTTCAGGCATTAATATCGTACTAAAATAATTTAAATACGGATTCGTATAAAAATAAATTCAAGAACATCATTTACTCACTTGCATTGATTTGTGTCACTTCGTGTCTGCAATATTGCATTCACTTACGCGCAAATACCCTTGGGAAAGATATTAATCAGTCTTTTCCTTCCAGTTATGGGTTAAATAACAGGATAGATTGGGTTCTATAGCCTTGGCTGGCAACCAGTCTACCACAAAAAGCAATGGCAACCTACTGCTGGATAATCTTCTGCCCAGTCAGTCATGTCTCTTTCGAGACATGATCGCCCAAGCGTGTATCACGTATGACACTTAACTGATTGATCAATATTCATGCTCGCTCCTAAAATAAAAAATTCTAAAAAATCAATAACAAAAACAAAACAAAATCCTTGCATTTACCCTGATAAAGTCCCTCACCGTCGGCTAAATTTTCCTTTTGTCTTTATTCATATATACAATGGATATAAAAATACATTTTGAAATTTGGTGGGGGGCTAGTTTTTGACATCAAAACAAGGTAAATAGTTCATATAAACATGTGTCCAAATCGTTGACAAATTTCTTCACATTAATCATTCAAACTTGCGATCTAGACCTGGTACGTCTTAGACAACTCGACTACGAATTATACCATAGTCTAAATGAAGTCAAATCAAGCCTATATAACACAATTTTCGATTCTACGCATTAAATATATACATTTAAACATGTTTCGTTAAATATAGCAGGGATTTTTTTCATTTTTTATTTAGGTTTTTCAGTGTTATTACGTTTTTTCATTTGGTAGGCGTAAAGTAGTACAAAGGTTTTCCATAATATCTATTACCCTAAGCGGTTTCAGGTATTTCTTTAGCCATTTTCAAGGGGGTATTTTAGGTGTTGTTAATTCCTCTTCATGTTGTTTCTGTTTAAAATTTATTTTATTTTTGTGTTGTTTTGAATACTAGTAGTTTATTTCTGTTACCCCCCCCCCCAAAAATAAAACAAAAAACAAACAAACTTTAAACTTTAAATACTCTATTTCCACTGTTAAATAAGGTGATGTTGATAGTGTGAAAGATGTGTTTAATATACAGCGCCTCTTTTGTAATGTTTTCGGTAATGTGATTTATATAGAATTTTATATAGAATTTGAGTATATTTTACCAGAATCTTTATGAATGGTTTTTGTAAAGTGTGAGTAGAGAGATGTTTTTTTTCATAGTACATTGATCTGAATAAGTGCTTTGTGAGACGTCTATTTAAGGAAGTGGTTGTATGTCTCATATAGGTAATTGATTTGTGACAAGAAATACAGTCTTGTCCTGAGAAGTAAAATTGATACACTATATTGGTCATTGCTAGTTTAGATTTGATGGTGCTATTTTGATTAGTGACAACAAGATTTGCGATTTTTCATTTTTTGTAATATATGTTTTACATGTTTTTCGGGAATGGTGGCTGAAATATGATTCTTCGTACAGCGAATTCGTCTTGTTTATGATGAATGTTTATCTGGTTGCAGTAAAATATGTTGATGTTTTGTTGTGTGGTATTTTTATTGCTGGTGTCGTATATTTTGCGTAAGAATAATTTTATTTGTTTATCAATGATGTAGTTGGGAAAATTACTGTTGACTAATTTATGTATTTTAGCTCACACAGAAATATTTTTTGGGAAGAGAAATTTTTTATGTGCTCTATTTGGGAAGTTTTTTTTTTTTTTATCATTGCTATTTTATATCTTTCCGGACATTGGCTATCATAGTTTAAAAAAGTTCGTACTGGTGGGTTTTTATACAGGTAAGTGATAAATTCTTTGGTTTTTAGTTTTGTGGTGCAGTGGATATCGGCTCGGAACGAGAAATCGGAGAGCCGAGTTCGAATTCCAGCTGAATTCATTGCATTCACTTACGCGCAAATACCCTTGGGAAAGATATTAATCCGTCTCTTCCTTCCATTTATGGGTTAAATAACAGGACAGATTGGGTTCTATAGCCTTGGCTGGCAACCAGTCTACCGCAGAAAGCAATGGCAACCTACTGCGGGATAATCTTCTGCCCAGTCAGTCATGTCTCTTTCGAGACATGATCGCCCAAGCGTGTTTTACGTATTGCACTTAACTGACTGATCGACGTAAAGGCTTTAGATTTAGTTATTAACCATGAATAATCATGAATTAAAATATATAAAAAAAATCAGCGTTTCCAAGCACATCCGTCTGCAAGTAGTGGCTAGTTATATTCCTTTTGAAGATGCCTGCTCAGGCACATACGTGTTTGTCCAACACTCAGAGTCCACCTCTTATTTATACTATGTTGAGCAGACCCTATTCGCCGGGTATAAGAAAGTTTGACCTTTTAAAATCGTGCTAGCATCCCTGTCAATAGCTTCTGAAAAATTTGTTTTTCTCACAGGGCTTGGATCAACCGTTGGGACGGCACTTTTAACGATACCGCGCGCGCTCCCAAGCTAATAACATTAAGAAGTCACCTCCTTACTAAATCGATCATAGTGACATTCGATCCCAGGTCTCATAGTCCCAAAGTAAACGTTCTAACCCTTTGGCTATTCGCTTATACATCACTCTGTCGTACATCGAATAGGAAACGATCAGTTTGTGCATGTAAAATAAAATCAGTCTAAAATAACGCCATATTTGATAACGCGCCAGGAAAACTGAAACTCGAGGCGGTATAGAGTGTCAGTTGCAGATTGCTTTGCCCAAATGTATTGCATTAATTGACACGGTTAATCATTTACTATGATAGGAGACTTTGTTCTGTGAAAAGCAGACGACTCTTCGTAATTAATTGCTTGAAAAATACAGTCTAACAAGTCTGAAAAGAAACTGCGTAAGAACGGATGTTTTGATCGGAACAATTACTTAGCATCATTTTTTCTTTACCGAGTATAAAATTTTCAGCTGTAGCTAATTTAAAATCAATTATGCATGGCATTGAGCCAGATTGAAGTTATTTTGTCTGAGAAGGAATAGGAGAGTTTTCTTTGGAATTATTCGAATGATTATTAATTAATATGTTAAAAACATTCTAAAATGCTAATTTAAAATGAGCATTTTTATTTGGCATTCGGCGCAGTTGTTGTTGCTGCTGCTGTTTTTATTGCAGTCGTTGTTACAGCTGCTGCTGATGCTGCAGTTTCTGATGTTATAACCGTTGCAGTTACTATTGCTATCAAACTGATGAACGCTTAATGCGTAAAAGTGCTAGTCACCATGCACTGTTCATTTATATATCCACATGGCACTATCTATCTATCTATCTATCTATCTATCTATCTATCTATCTATCTATCTATCTATCTATCTATCTATCCTAGTCTATTCATATCTATCTATCTATCTATCTATCTATCTATCTATCTATCTATCTATCTATCTAAAACTGAAACTCGAGGCGGTATAGAGTGTCAGTATCTATCTATCTATCTATCTATCTATCTATCTATCTATCTATCTATCTATCTATCTATCCTAGTCTGTTGTATATAAATTATGGTATACTGAATTTTACGCGCAATAGAATGCAGTCAGAAAGTATTTTACCGGGTTTACTGTACCATTATTATGAATATATTTGTGTGTGATGTGTGTATTGTAACAAATATATACGAGAGTAGGCTGAAAAGTCCATAGGCTGACTATGAAGGAATAATACTAGAGTTGTGAAATCTTGCATGCCTACATTTCAACTATTATTAATAACTGACATCTGACTCTTCAAATAAGACTTCAAGGTAACTAGTAGCGACTTCTTTTGATAAAGCTGGTTGCCTCAACAGTGCAAAAGTGGACATCTGAATCTAGGATGAGAAGGAAGAGTCTTGAAAATGATCCAAGTTCTGGACGTCATGCAACCTTGAACACCGAAGAAAATATTGATCGTGTTCACCACATGTTGACGGAAAAAAAGGCGACAGATTATAAATCAAATAGCCGATGGTATTAGCATATTCCACGTGAGAATTGAGAATATTCTGCACAATGAACGAAGATTTATACTAGTTGGGTTCTGACACCTGATCAAAAGCACGCTGGCTGATCACATCACGAAAAGATAATGATGACATTCGATCCCAGGTCTCATAGTCCCAAAGTAAACGTTCTAACCCTTTGGCTATTCGCTTATACATCACTCTGTCGTACATCGAATAGGAAACGATCGGTTTGCGAGTGAAAAAAAAAAAAATCAGTATAGAATAATTGTTTGAGGCAGATCCAGCTGGTTTCCTTGAATGTTTCCTAACCCAGAATGAGTGTTGGGTTCATCACTTTGAGCCAGTGACAAAGAGATAATCCCTGAGGTGAAAACAATTCTTCCACACTTGCTCCAACGAAGGCCAAGGTCAGTTCGTCTGCAAGGAAGGCGATGGAATCGGTTTTTGGGTTGCAAAAGGTATTGTGTTTATTGACTATGTAAAGAAAGTACTAGGCGAACTTGCTAAGGCAGTTACAAGCGACTATAAAGACAAAACACCCAGGATAACTGACGAAAGGGGTCTTGTTTCATCATAAGACTCCAGCACACAAGTTCTTGATTTCAATGGCCGCTGTGCGTGACTATGGCTTTGAATTGGTTGATCGCCCACCTTATTATCTGTTCTTCAACATGAATATCTTTTTTTCCCTAAGTCACACACACACACACACACACACACACACACACACACACACACACACACACACACACAACACTGAGTAACTCAGTGATGAAGACGTCATATCTGTTGTTGATGACATTTTGACCAACAGGATGAACAGTTTTCTTTGAACAGTCATATGCTAGTTTATTCGGAATAAAAATGCAGTTGTTAACAAGAGTTGAAATTAATGCGTGCAACGTTGACAGTTCTCAACTTTCCATCCCATTATTTGTGTTTTTATTCATGTATGTGTATTTCTATCTATCTATCTATCTATCTATCTATCTATCTATCTATCTATCTATCTATCTATCTCATCTCATTCCGTTCATATCTATCTATCTATCTATCTATCTATCTATCTATCTATCTATCTATCTATCTCATTCTGTTCATATCTATCTATCTATCTATCTATCTATCTATCTCATTCTGTTCTATATCTATCTATCTATCTATCTATCTATCTATTCTAATCTATCTATCTATCTATCTATCTATCTATCTATCTATCTATCTATCTATCTATCTCATTCTGTTCATATCTATCTATCTATCTATCTATCTATCTATCTATCTATCTATCTATCTATCTATCTATCTCATCTCATCTCTATCTATCTATCTATCTATCTATCTATCTATCTATCTATCTATCTATCTATCTATCTATCTATCTCATTCTTTCATCTATCTATCTATCTATCTATCTATCTATCTATCTATCTATCTATCTATCTATCTATCTATCTATCTAAACGAATAGTTAGACGACTTACCTTCTAAGGCGCTTACGTTTATGGGCTCTCAAGCTTATAACATCAGGGTATTTACAAGCCTGGCAACCCATAGGCGCAAAGGCGCGGGCGTCTACGTCACGAGAGTATTTGTCTTAATATTTGCTGTATTGAGAACTTTTATTTTTATTTTTTATTTTATCTAATAATAATAATAATAATAATAATAATAATAATAATAATAATATATATATATATATATATTTACGCGTATATGGAGACCTTACTGAATAGAAAAGCAGAGTCGTCTAATACAACAGTTGCAAAAGGCAAACCTTAAATTCTTTGGTGTATCGGCACTGGTAAGTAGGATAGTATGCTTGCTCCATTGTTTGTTGTAGGCTAATAACAGCCTCTGTATAGTAACTCTGTATGGTAAGTGCCATACGTGATACAGGGAAGAAACAAGACTCATTGGGAAGATTTTTTCGTAGTAGGTTGCCATTATTTTATGCGGTAGACTGGTTGCCAACCAATCTGTCCTGCTATTTAACTCATAGCTGGAGGGAGAAGAGACATATTTTTCCCAAAGATATTTGCGCGTAAATGAATGCAACGAATTCAACTGGAATTGGGACTCAGCTCTCTGATTTCTCGTTCCGAGCCGATATCTATTGGATCACAAAGCCCACCTCATAGTAACTACCAATAGAAATATTTCTAGTTGAAACAATTCATATTATAATGCTATACTACAGTTATAAATGTAATAAAACTATTTATGCTTCTTGATTTCATATGAAAATGCAATATTGAAGAGAAGATTACACAACAATTTGCGAAAATTTCGTAAAGTAACATAAACAAATCTTTCATTCTCGATTTGTAGAGCTATGGCGGCGTGTACACAAATCCTTATTTCTTATAGTAGTGTTAAATAACAGCATTTAGGATAACATTGTTAGAAAGAACATCATAATAAAAATAGTTAACTCGCTCTCTAGATAAGAACCAAGTTATTCCCCTTGATCAGAACTCTCCAAAGGCAAGAACATAATTTCTTGATGACAGTCGGGTATTCCTTCATGTTCTTTATCGGACACTATTAATCCACCAGTAATCCACTGGTAATGTTTACAGTTATTGTTTACCAATTGTGAATAAACTGTATAAAAGTTCGAGTTGCGCGCTCGTTCTTATCTTATGCAAATAAGCACACTCTCGAACACAACAAACACCTAATCTATATTTCTAATTAAAATGCATAATAATTTTGTTGCTAAATAACAACAAGGAAGTTTTAAAAAAATGAAAACAAAATAATTTATAATCAGAATAAAAAAATATTGAAATTTCTGTGATACATAATGAGGAAAGACGGCTTGGAAAAGTTAATACACACATTAGATATTGGTGGCAAGAAGGATAGGGAGAACAGCGAGCTTGTGTAAATGGATGGCAGAGCAGGGCTTGCTAGTAAAAAGACAAGTATGCTAAGTATCACAAATGATAAAAAGTTGTGGAGAGCTATGATCACCCACGTCTTGAAGAGACGTAGAAGAAATAATAATTTGGATAGTTTTCTGTCTGATAAAATGAAGATAGTCCTAAACATCCGCAGAACATTAAATAGCGATTATATCAAGGTCACACGCAAACACAATGAAGACGAAATAGTTCGAAATAGTAATTGCATGTTAACAAAATTAATCTAAAGGCCACACAAAAGGTCACAACAATGCAGGTGAGGATAGTCCAAAAAAATCCATTGAGTTTGAAATTCTGAGACAAAAAACAAAGACAGCTCAAAAGTTACATTGAATTATGGCAATAAAAAATCGGCTTTCTCTTTTCAAATCTTCTCACTTTGTTTTTTTTTTAATTGGAGTAGAAAGATCTATCTATCGCTCGGTTCACACTCCACCCACGTCTATTGAACAGGTTAAGAGGCTCATCCCTTGTTCCCTGTTTAGGATGTGGTTTCCGGCTTTCTCTTTTCAAATCTTCTCACTTTGTTTTTTTTTCAATTGGAGTAGATAGGTCTATCTATCGCCCGGTTCACACTCCACCCACGTCTATTGAACCGGTTAAGAGGCTCATCCCTTGTTCCCTGTTTAGGAAGTGGTTTCCGGCTTTTTCTTTTCTAATCTTCTCACTTTTTTTTTTTTTAACTGGAGTAGAAAGATCTATATATCGCCCGGTTCACACTCTACCCACGTCTATTGAACAGGTTAAGAGGCTCATCCCTTGTTCCCTGTTTAGGATGTGGTTCCCGGCTTTCTCTTTTCCAATCTTTTCACTATTACGTAACCCCCTGCACATCAGTGGCGTTACCGCCTTGCTCGGGGGTGATACGATTATATATATATATATATATATATATATATATATATATATATATATATATATATATCAAACGTTCAGGTAAATTGAACAATAAAAATGAGGAGAAGCGAAATCATTCTTACCGTATTAATGGAAACTGATTTATGATTTATGGTTATGATGGAGCAAAATATTTATTGAATTTTAATTACACTTTTCAAAGTTGCAGGCAAAAGTGAAGCGTACAAAACATTCATTAGATATTAACAAATCTCGATGAATCAAGGTGAAGATAGTCGAAAACATTCGTTGAATATTAAGAAACTTTTGTCTTATAATAAAAAAATAAAAATGAGGAAAGTGTAAAAATTATTTATTAACAAAAATAAAGAAGAAGAAAGTCAAAATATTCACTGAATCTCAAGAATCTTTCAACTTATAATAAAAATGAAGATGAATAAAGCCAAAAACATTCACTGAATATCAAGAAACTTTTATCTTATTATAAAAAAATAAAAATGAGGAAAGTGTAAAAATTATTTATTAACAAAAATAAAGAAGAAGAAAGTCAAAATATTCACTGAATCTCAAGAATCTTTCAACTTATAATAAAAATGAAGATGAATAAAGCCAAAAACATTCACTGAATATCAAGAAACTTTTATCTTATAATAAAAAAATAAAAATGAGGAAAGTGTAAAAATTATTTATTAACAAAAATAAAGAAGAAGAAAGTCAAAATATTCACTGAATCTCAAGAATCTTTCAACTTATAATAAAAATGAAGATGAATAAAGCCAAAAACATTCACTGAATATCAAGAAACTTTTATCTTATAATAAAAAAATAAAAATGAGGAAAGTGTAAAAATTATTTATTAACAAAAATAAAGAAGAAGAAAGTCAAAATATTCACTGAATCTCAAGAATCTTTCAACTTATAATAAAAATGAAGATGAATAAAGCCAAAAACATTCACTGAATATCAAGAAACTTTTATCTTATAATAAAAAAATAAAAATGAGGAAAGTGTAAAAATTATTTATTAACAAAAATAAAGAAGAAGAAAGTCAAAATATTCACTGAATCTCAAGAATCTTTCAACTTATAATAAAAATGAAGATGAATAAAGCCAAAAACATTCACTGAATATCAAGAAACTTTTATCTTATAATAAAAAAATAAAAATGAGGAAAGTGTAAAAATTATTTATTAACAAAAATAAAGAAGAAGAAAGTCAAAATATTCACTGAATCTCAAGAATCTTTCAACTTATAATAAAAATGAAGATGAATAAAGCCAAAAACATTCACTGAATATCAAGAAACTTTTATCTTATAATAAAAAAATAAAAATGAGGAAAGTGTAAAAATTATTTATTAACAAAAATAAAGAAGAAGAAAGTCAAAATATTCACTGAATCTCAAGAATCTTTCAACTTATAATAAAAATGAGGATGAATAAAGCCAAAAACATTCACTGAATATCAAGAAACTTTTATCTTATAATAAAAAAATAAAAATGAGGAAAGTGTAAAAATTATTTATTAACAAAAATAAAGAAGAAGAAAGTCAAAATATTCACTGAATCTCAAGAATCTTTCAACTTATAATAAAAATGAGGATGAATAAAGCCAAAAACATTCACTGAATATCAAGAAACTTTTATCTTATAATAAAAAAATAAAAATGAGGAAAGTGTAAAAATTATTTATTAACAAAAATAAAGAAGAAGAAAGTCAAAATATTCACTGAATCTCAAGAATCTTTCAACTTATAATAAAAATGAAGATGAATAAAGCCAAAAACATTCACTGAATATCAAGAAACTTTTATCTTATAATAAAAAAATAAAAATGAGGAAAGTGTAAAAATTATTTATTAACAAAAGTAAAGAAGAAGAAAGTCAAAATATTCACTGAATCTCAAGAATCTTTCAACTTATAATAAAAATGAGGATGAATAAAGCCAAAAACATTCACTGAATATCAAGAAACTTTTATCTTATAATAAAAAAATAAAAATGAGGAAAGTGTAAAAATTATTTATTAACAAAAATAAAGAAGAAGAAAGTCAAAATATTCACTGAATCTCAAGAATCTTTCAACTTATAATAAAAATGAGGATGAATAAAGCCGAAAACATTCACTGAATATCAAGAAACTTTTATCATATAACAACAAAAATAAAAACGAGGAAAGTCGAAACTATTAATTGAATATTATATATATGAAATAAATTATATATATGAAATAAAAACGAAGAAAGTCGAAAAAATTAATCGAAGCATTTATCTTATAGTAACAAAAATAAAGGGGAAATTCAAAAATATTCATTAAATATTATGAAACTTTCATCTTATAACAAAAATAAAAATGAGGAAAGCCGAAAATATCTATTGACACTATATTGAAAATATCTATTGACACTAGTCCATCTCAGAACTTCTAACAAAGCTACAATGAGAATGAAGATGTGGTGAGTATGAAATAAAAATCACTATTTTCTTCATGGTTTGCAGATTCGCGAGCCAGTGTGAAAATCTATTTTTGACCAAAAGAAAAAAGGATTGCCTCCGTGTTGAGAAAAAGACCAAGGTAAATTTCGCTCATCAGTGTGAAAATATTTATTAAACATGAAAAGAAAGCAATTTATAGATAACAACAAATGGAACTTTCAATGACCCGTGTCATATTTCCTCCCGCTCAAAAATGAGTTTGCATTCAGAGCTGACCACATAATCGACTTGGCTGCATATTTCACGTTTTTCAGTCGGTCAGTCAGAGAGAGATGAGGGAGAAGAGAACGGAGAGGACACAATGTAGCAAGAAAATAATCAGGCTATCCCCGACGACCCACGCTCTCACCCTCTGACTTTATCTCTCGTGCTATTTTCTTTATCTTTCCCCCTTCCACCTACACGCCGGAAAGAGAGTAACAAGACATAACTACTACTTTGTTTATATACACAGCAAAAATATGAACTTATCCTTTCCTGTACAAATCCCATTTCCCTAAAACAAACGAACTCTGAATTTATTATACTAATTCGCTGAAAAAAATTAAAACAAAAAAGAACAAAAACAAAAACATACTAATTAGGAAGTAAAAAGCTCCCAAACTTAATAAAAAAAGAACTTTTTCACCAAAATGTTTATGTTATTAAAAGGAATGGTCAAATAATTTTTAATAATTTTAAAAACAATCTAATCCTTTTTAACACATTCGAAATTCTGGTAAAAATCTTGTCTTGATTTTAGTCAGCGGGTAACCAAATCTTTACGAGATTTTACAACTGAAAATGTAATATTACGTAACTCAGTTTTTTTTCCCGTGAAAAACTCATTATTTTGAAAATTCTTGCAAAAATCAAATAATTGTCAGATTTTAATGAAACTTTCAGGACTTATTCACAAATGAATTAAATTATTTTTGATATTATTATTTTAAAAAAAATCTCGGTAAATGTTTTTAACATCTATTACCCGCTCCACGTAAATTCATGAAATTTTGAGAAATTAAATTTTGTTGGGAAATTTGGTAAAACATGGAACTAATTAGGGACTCTAAATCATCTATTAATTTTTAAAAACATTTTACTTTTCTTTCCAAAAATCTACTCCAAATAGTAAAATAAAAAAATGCGATAAAACGATGACATTTAATTTAATAAGCTTTTAATTGCTTTAATAAATAATATATATTAAAGACATGATAGTCTGAAAAATTTTTTTCGATTAACAATGAAATTTTAAAAGAATGGTTTTTATTTTTTTAATGATAATTTATAAAGTTTCAGAAATATTTTAAATTTACTTCGAAGATTAATTTATTAAGTGAAGATTATATTTTCTAATCGAATACTGAAAAATTTAATACAAATAGTCTTGCCTTCGTATTTTTAAATATTTTTTTGTGCATTTGTTTCACGGTTTCTTCCCCTTACAGAAATAGATATGTACAATTCTGTCACTTTTGATCGTCATACACTTATCTTATCTCGCATGTGTCGAGTTCTCAACACATGTTAAATACGGAGGAAAGGTCAGAAAGTTTAACTCTGTGTTTAAGATAGTTTTATTCTAAATGTTATGCTATAAATAAGTAATACTTGTGTAAATCAAATCAATTTAACATTAAATTTGCTAATTTTAGAAAAAGATAATGTATCACAGATGTATGTTTTATTTTTGCAAGATTTTTAAGACCGAGAATTGACTTTCGTTTATAAATGTGTCAATCGCTCTAAAATGACCGAAAAGTTGAAAAATTAAAAGTTTCATATTTTCAGATTCCAATCAATATAATTTCTGTTTGAAATGCACCAGAATATTTTGCTTACTGGAAATAGTAAATTTAATCTTTTAACTTTCAATTAAAACTAAAAAGTTTCAAAAAACATTTTTTTTTAGAAAATTCAATTTAAGTAAGTTATCAACAATGAGTGGAGGTACCTACTTTATACTCTTTACCGGAGCAAGACATTACTACTAATTTGTTGATACACACAACGGAAACATGGCCTTATCTTTTCCTGCACAAATCACATTTCTATAAAACAAACGAACTTTTAAATTTGTAAACTCCTTACTACACTTTCTCTTAGAACATTTTCACAGTTAATAATTTTATACATACAATCTGATATTACGCTGTTCGATAAATACATTTTCATTTATTCATACAAAGGAAACAGATTTATTCTTTTCAACCTTCTGATAATTTGAACTTGTGGGAACTTCGGTTGTGTTTGGCACAAAACCAATTCAATAAACATAATCGGCGTTTCAATAAAGATAGCCCCAGAACAATCGAATATTAATAACAAGGCAATTCAAATTTTCAGACCAAAACAACAATAAAGATGGCAGGTGTCCAAAACAATCATTGAATTAAAACCTTGTGATATAAAAATAAAATGAAAAGCGAAGAATGCTTTCCTGTCATGAGATATCAAATTAAATATTTTTATTAGATTACTTTTAGAAGAGGTAATTTATTTGAATTGTTCATATTCTAGTAAAATAAGTTTTTCTAAATTCGCTCGTAGGATCAACTTCCTACTATTTTAATAATACAGTTTCAGCGAGATAATAAAAATTTGTTGATAGAAAATTCGAAAGAGCCTAAACGAACATATTGACCTTTTCAAACGAAGATGGTCAGTTTTCTAAAACTAGAAATAGCTCCTTATCAAACATTCATTTACTGCAACGACCACGGTGAACATTTCAGGCATTTTAAGAATGCGATCAAGATAATTTATAGCTAGATAACCTTTTAATGCAACACTATTAATCTTTTATCATTCAGAGTGGAGATGGTAGTCGCCAATTCAGCCCTTTTGCACGATAGAACTCCAACCATCTTCTAGATTATAATGAAATGAGATTAAATTTGAAATACAAATCAAATAGCCAACGGCTTACTAGGAGCCTGGAGTAGTTACGAATATTTTGGCCGGCATCCGAATTTCAATAATTGATATTCCAGACAGGCCACCCCTTCTCTCTCTTTGAAGGTTGTTGTAACCCTAATTTATTCTTTCTCATCTTTCGCTTTAGGTAATGTGCCAAGCCTCGGTAAGTATCATTTAGTATAGTAATGGTAATATTAGCCGTTTCCCTGTAAGGAAACATTAATTGACCGAGCAGCCAGTACTGATTCCGGTTGATGTTTATAAAATATTTCTGTAAAACAATTTTTCAGGAAAATAGGTTTCTCAAGTCCGGTAGCTTTTATCTCTCTCTTCAGTATTGATTGGAGTTCTCTTCCTATGTTTTTTTTAATTTGAAGCAGGGTTGAATGTCAACATCTTGATGATGCCATTATTTCTCTTCGAGTTACATGAAATAGGCATTTTAGTTGTTCCAGCTGTTGGTAATCCTCAAGTGATGTGTTTTATGTACTTTGTTCTTTGAATGTGATTGTCCACAAAGTTCAAAGAAAAAGTCTTTGCTAAGATCTTCAGGCACGACTAATAATTTTAAAACAATGATTTAAAGAAAAGCGGTTGTATACGGCTAACAGTTTAGATATTTCTGAACGGTTTTGTTGCCATCCATGAGTTCATATGAAAGTCTTGATCTGACGAGGCTATTTAAGAAGATGACCCGTGTTTTCAGGTTAATGTTTTGGTTTTGTAGTAATTTGAGGTTTCTACCTCTAGTGCAGCCTATACTGTGATCGATTCCTTACCTCCTGTACTAAATTTGGGGTAATTACTCAATACACCAAGGTAATGGCGCATCATTTTAGTTTAAACTCTATTCTATATATAGTTTCCTTTTCTCTTATATTAGATATATTATAAATTAGCCTTACATCAAGGAAATGTTCAAACTACCCGTAGCATATTCTATTCTATATTCAATTTCCTTATCTCTTATACTACATTTGTTATAAATGATCCAAACACCAAGGCAGGGTCTCATCATTTTACAGTTCAAATTATCTCAAACGCCGCCTATTCTATATTCATTTTTCTTATCTCCGATACTAAATTTGTTATAAATGATTCATACACAAAGACAAGGTGCCATCATTTTACAGTTCAAAGTAACCCTAGAACACTATTTTCTATATTCAGTTTCATTATCTTCTATACTAAATTTGTTATAAATGATCTATACACCAAGACAATGTTTCATCATTTTACTGTTCCATCTTCCCGTATCACATTCTATTCTATATTCAATCCCTTTATCGGCAATATTCAATTTGTTATAAATAATCCAAACACCAAGGTAAGGTCTCATCATTTTATAGTTCAAATTATTTTAAGCGCAGCCTATTCTAAATTCAATTTCTTCGTCTCCGATAGTAAATATGTTATAATCGATTTATGCACAAAAGCAAGGTCTCATTAATTTACAGATCAGTCTATATTCAGCGTGACCTATTCTCTATTTAAATTCTTTATTCCCGATACTAAATTTGCTCTAACTGATCTATACACCAAGGCAAGGTCTCATCATTTTACAGTTCAAACTATCTCTAGCAGAGCTTTTTCTTTGTTAAATTTAATTATCTCCTATACTAAATTTGTTTTAATTGCTACATACACCGAGACATCGTGTCATCATTTTACAGTTTAAACTATCTATAGCAAATCCTAATTTATATTTTCAGTTTTCTTCTATACTAAATTTGTTATAACTGATCCATACATCAAGGGAAGGCCTCATCTTTTTAAAGTTCAAATTATTTTTAGCGTGGCCCATTTTATGTTCACTTTCCTTACATCCTATAATAAATTTGCTAATACTGGCCCATAGCCAGGTCTGATCATTTTATCACTCAATGTGCAGCGTATTCTAAATTCAATTTATTTATCTCATTTGTTATAAGCGATCTATGCGCCAATGTAAGGTCTCATCATTTTACAGTTCAAACTACCTCTAGTGTCGCCTATTCCGTATTCAATTTTCTTATTCATATACGAAGGTAATGTTTCATAATTTTACAACTCAAACTTCCTCTAGCCCATATTATTCTATGATAAATTCCCTAATCTTCTATATTGAATTTGTTTTTATCCAATCAGTAAGCCGAGGTATTTGAAATGTTCAGTATTTAGCAGTACCACATTCTGATATTTTATGATAGATTCCCTATAGATTCCATCGCTGCTAATAAGCTCAGAATTAGTGAAAATATTGAAAAATAATATACATAAAGTTCATTGTCCATGCGTAAAAATACTTTGTGAAATTCACATAAAATAAATACAGATTTATGACTGGATTTATCTGTGTACCCACTTGAATGGAATATGATAGAGGTTTCATGTTGAACGTGGGTCTAAATGGGTACATGGGTTAGAGAGAAAAAGAAAACTCACCCTCTAAATGTTTCATTATTTGGAGAGTATTCATGGACAGGTAATAATTCCAGTCTATTTCTGAGTGAGAGGTACTGTCGAGGGTACGGTCGCCTGTGTCTATGGTCACCTGGAGTACAGTCACCTTGCTGTATACCCGACTGAGCTTACATTAATAACTGTATTTGCAGAAATGTGGGTTTTGTATTTATCTTTTCTACATACAAAATATTGCACAGTTTTCAAGCTTACAGTTGGAGCCCTCACGCATATATATATATATATATATATATATATATATATATATATATATATATATATATCCGAGTGAATACAGAACGAAGTAAGAATTCTTACAACGTCCAAAACATTAATTTAAGTGCTCGATATATAATATATAGAGCTGTGAATATTTATTATAAATTATATTTTAGAAAATGTACATAATTTTTTTTATATATACCCAGGACAAAGGTACGTTTGTTTTGACATTCAAACCTCAATGTCTCATCAGGTGGTATGTAAAGTAATGGAAAGCCTTTCCATTACTTTACATACCACCTGATGCGACATTGAAGATTCAATGTCGAAACAAACGTACCTTTGTCCTGGATATATAGAGAAAAATTATGTACATATTCTAAAATATAATTTATAATATATATATATATATATATATATATATATATATATATATATATATATATATATATATATATATATGTTTCATTAAAAATGACAAACAAGGTATTATCATTAAGCTTTTTATATAATTTTAATGTGTTTGTATAATTTTTTCTTTTCGGAACTCAAATAATATAAAAATTGTCCAAAGCTTTTGTACTTTCGGGCGCTTTTGACTATACTTTTAACCATTATTAAGAATTAATTTTGTTTTACGTGTAAATAAAGACGTGGAAATTTATGCATATAGAGTCTTATGTATGTTAGGTTCCGAACACGGTAAGCACATTGTTACCGTGTTCAGAAATTGATTTTATTATGTATAGGATTTCTCTTTTTTATTAGTAATGCCTCTATTATTTTTAATCTTATTTTGACCAGATTTACGCGATTTCTCTGTTTTATTAGTAATGCCTCTATTATTTTTAATCTCATTAAGACCAGATTTACGCGATTTGCGACAGCTGATAGCTGACAAAGGGAATATAATCAGTAGAACACTGCAACGCCAGAGGCGTAGTTTTTGTATATATATATATATATATATATATATATATATCGATTATATACACAATTATAAGCAACTCAAACCTGTTGAGACGCAAACTGTTGGCCAGTATTTCAATAATAAATTCAGTAACAATGTTCTCGGAGATAGAGAACATTGCTCAGAGGTTTGCTCAGTCGTCTTCTAATAGCACGTTGATTTCAGTTCGACCGCTGAATCTTCGTTTTCCAACTTGGTTTTATTGAAAAGGCACTAAACCGGGGTGGTAAAGGTAGCTACGGGGTTCAATTTTCTCTCATTGTATAATTCTTACCAGCTCGAAATGAAAATGATATCAGTTATCCATTTCAACTAAGTCTCCTGTCCTTAACTGATGAAGGGGAGAGAACTTACTCTCTTTTACTGCTTGCCTGTTCTTATTCAATATCTCAGGTATCCCATGACAAGAAATTCTCACAGTTCAATTTTGACCTAGGGTCAACAATTTGTCAAAACAGGACAACACTATTATGTCTATGATTCTTTTACATAGATTCAATTAATTAGTTCAGTTACTTTTTCCGACAGAAATAATTGTATTCTCCAGTTTTAGAGAAATCTTGTCTTATCTTGAAAATTAATACAAAAATTAATACCAGCCATCGGGAAATAGGGTCACATAGTGTTTCTGTATCCTATTTCAAATATCCTGTGACTGTTCGCAACAAACAAAAAATAACTCTTGGGACGTAGAATGTCAGAACCATAAACGATTGTGGAAAACTGGAAAACGTGAAGTAGAAGATGACTTGATTAAAGATAAACATTTTAAGCATTTGTGAAACGAGATGACCAAACAACGGAGACTTCATCAGTGACGACTACAGAATTATATACGCATGAGTGGAAAATAATGAAAAAGGAGTCGGCATTATACTGGACTAGCAGTATAGCCCGGCGTTGCTCGGGTGTAATGAAAGCTTTAAAACTAATCCATGGTCCTGGAGCTCAGACTCTTTGGACGTTGGCACGAAAGCAATAGTTGTTTCCAGTTAAAGCGAAACCGTAGACTGAAAGAAAAATGAATGGATGTACGTCAAATTTTGATTTCCTGGTATCAATATCAAATAAGTTTTTCCGTCGTAAACTGAACTTTGATGGCTAAATAAGTCCTCTGAGTAAATGGTATCATGGCTGAGACAAAGAACTACAATTATACCTACTTAGAGCCAAACCCGAAGCAAAAATTAAAACAAAAGGGCTGAAAAAATACATACAGACAGATAAACAGACACACACACAAACATCTTGCCTTTTATATATATATATATATATATATATATTATCGATTTTCTGCACTATTGTAAGAACTGCAACCTTGAAACTTTTACATATCATTTCGTATGTCTTTGTCTATGAGTGCATCAAATTTGATTAAAATCGGACTTCTTCTATAACCCGATTTTTTTCGATTATCGATTTTCGATATTTATCGGAGGTACCTCGACACAAAACCTAGCTAAGAACACTCGCAGGCGCTTATAGTACAACTGTGTAAATTTTCAAGAAAATCGGTTTAGCCGTTTCGGAGTCTATAGGTAACGGATACACACATACAGACAAAGTTCCATTTATAAATAAGTTTAGATAGATAAAGGAAATGCGTTATGCTATACTGCCAGATATCTTAAAGAATTCTACTAGTTAATTAAAAGGGAGGTCTCTCAATATATCGTTAATAGTGGTATATGCACCAACAACACGAAGTACAGAAGAAGAAATCGAATTCTTCTACTCCACGCTAGATTATGCCATGGCACATTGCAAATCACAAGAAATCAGAATTATCAAAGAAATTTAAATACCTGGGAAGCGTGCTGACAGAGGATGGAAAGTGTGATGTTGTGATCCAAAGACGCATTGACATGACCAAGGACGCATTTCAAAAGCTAACCAAAAGAGTACCGAGATACAGGAAAATATCATTGGAAACAAAGAAAAGAGTGCTGGATTGCTATGTCATATCTGTCCTTCTGTATGGTAATGAATGTTGAATGATCTCATCAAGGACGAAGGAGAGGCTGGAAGCAGCAGAAATGTGGATTTGCAGAAGGATGCTGAGGATACCATGGACTGAGCACGTGACTAACGACGAGGTGTTGGAGAGAATGGAAACGTGGAGTAAACCCATACTTAATATAAGAAAGAGATTGATGAGGAAGGTGGGCCTTAAGATTTTAATACTCACAGGACGGAGAGAGAGAGAGAGAGAGAGAGAGAGAGAGAGAGAGAGAGAGAGAGAGAGAGGAAAGCAGTGCGTGACCTACTTGTAAGGTCTGAGTAAATAGATGGCAGAACGGGGTCTGGCAGAGATAACAAGAGGAAAAATTTTGAAAGCGACAAGAGACAGTGCCTAGTGGAAGTCCATGATCGTCTACGCCCTGAAAGAACACGACACATGAAGAAGAAGTATACATTGTTGGCATGAAAAACACATGGACAGACTAAAATCAATTCTTTTGCTTTCCACCCTTTTTGAAAGACAGTACGAGGATTTGCCTTGGATTCGTTTTAGAAAAAGTTAAATGAATTCTTGCGTTCAAAACATTCTGAAAATGAGATGAGGATTTATATTAACTGGGGAAAATATATTGACTGCGTTCAACATGAGCTAAGAATTATAAAGAAAAGATACAGAAGAAATATTAAATGGCTTTTTTTTAAAAAGTCACTGATTTCCTTTCTTCTTTAATCATGAAAAATGCCAGCTTAAGGGGAAAATACTAATGATTTATTATTTTATGCACACACACACACACACACACACACACACACACACACACACTTTTCTTAGTTTTGGATTTGATGAAACCTAGAAAGGTGTAACGCATAATTAAATTTATTTTCAATCAAATCTATTTTCATGAAGTGTTTTCCATATATATATATATATATATATATATATATATATATATATATATATATTCAGTTTAATCCAAACAAGAGGCGACGAGGAGTGAAAGAGACTAAAAAGACATTTTGTAGAAGAAACGAGAAACTCAATATTAAATAAAAAAACAAGGGATAAACTTTATTTCACTTCTAAAGATCTTGGAGGAGTGTTAACTGGGCGATAGACAAAATTATCTCCTCATATTATCTGTGTCAAAGGCTAAAAGATGCCTAAGCTCTAGGTAATTATCCTTTGAGGCAGCCTCACTTGATAGATAATAATGTTGTCCTTCCCCTGTAAATCCTGTGGAATGGCCACCTGGGCCCCGAATTTATATTCACATATTCATATATAAAACTCACAGAATGTAGATTTTATTGCTTGTGCGTATATCTTATACCTTAACTGACTTATCCTTTCTTATGTAAGAGATAGTTATCTTGCATATATAATTTTGATAGTTTAGCAGCTAAGAAAGTTGGTTTCAGTGTGTCGTGCTAGCTAATTTTTATCTCTAGAATCTTGCACATCTATAAGTCTAACATTCGTAAAGTTATTTCCCTGTGCCTTTTCTATGGATATTTTCATGGTAATTGTTCAGATTGTACTAAGCCTTATGAATTTAAGCTCATGACTAGATTGGCAACGATGTTTCATCACTTTATTGTTGAATTGGCTTGATGTAACCATAAGTTCTACGCTATCAGTTTCTTTTCGCTCATTTCTCACTTGCAGAACTCTCTTCTGGTTCCATGCTTTCCAATCAACTTTGATCTTCAAAAATTTAAATGCAATGTCAATATCTTTGTACTGTCCTCTGAGTTGGTCTTCTTTAGTTCTCGTTCCTTATTAATGTTTCTGTTTTCCACACGTAGTAACCCCATTGTGTCTTAGTGGCTTTACAACCTTGATTGGGGTGAAATTGATAAAAAAATAAAATAAAATCAACAGAAATTTTTAAAACAAAAATTAAAAAAATATTTTTTCATTTTCAATTTAGTATTTAAATTTGTATAAAATAGGCAATTGATTGGTTGATAATTTTCATAAACAAATTTCCTAGTTATTCAAAGGAAATCATTTTCAGCTCTGAGAGTGTAACCATGGTAGCATTTATATCACAGGAGTAAGTAATGTAGAAAGGAAAGTAATCAATACTGACGCAATTTAAATGGTAAATACTAAATAAACGATGAACAAAATACTTAAATCTTTTGAACTGTCTTAATTACAACAATTTCGCTAAAACTATTTTAGAGTATCTGTAAATTATTCATCACTTTTTTGTTGAATTGGCTTGATGTAACCATAAGTTCTACGCTATCAGTTTCTTTTCACTCACAAGAATTTCGCTAAAACTATTTTAGAGTATCTGCAAATTATTCACACAAAGAAACGACTTTATAAAAATGTAGGGCAAAGAAAAAGGGCAACATGGACCTTTGCACCAGCTAAAAAAACTTTATGCAAAAATACAGTTTTTCCGTTGACACCACCATTATTTTAACTAACTTCACTCTTTCATAATACTTATTGTTTTAAAAGACACTAATTAAAATTGTAATAAAACTTAAAACCAATGGTAAAAGTGAATTTATGCATACTTTTTTGTTCTTGAGGATTTACAACAAAAATATTAATACATTTACTTATTATTTATTTATTAGATATTTTGTTTTCAAGAATAACTTTTACCTATACTTCTGAGATGAGGTAGTATTTACATTACTTTCATCATCTTTATTACCATATTCACGACCTTTCGGCTGTTGTACGCCCCGGCTTTCTTCAGGTTTATTGAAATCAAGGACACATGGCGCAGTGGATAAAAGCGTTGATTAGATTCAGTAATTTGACACAAAGAATTGTGAGTTCAATACCAGGCTACATCAGTGGTGAACAAATAACTTAGAGAGTTGAGTTAAAGAAAGATAAACTAAGACATCCAGAAGTGACATCGTTCATAGAACGAGAACAATATATCCCTGTGATCGAAATATATGATTCAATTAGAAATTCCAATCACCTGAAAAAGGCCGGAGCGTACAACGGTCGAAACGCCGTGAATATGGCAATAAAGATGAGGGCAACAGTTCAAACAATGTAAATAATTAGAATAATTTGTATATCGACAACATTCTAAAAACTAATACAATAAAAACTAATCCAATGAAATATTCATCATTCACCAATTAATGAATGAATGAATATGAAAACAATTTTTTATTATAAATTAATAAACATTTGCCAAATTATTAAAATATGTGAACCAAGTATAAGAAAATCCTAATTATTTACCATTTTAAAAAGTCTGAATTAATTGATCGAAGTTGAAGATCATGTTTATTTAATTGGCCTTGTGTCAAACATAACCGAAATCCCCACGATTTACTCACAATTCATTCAAACGCGTGAGGCTCTGCCTTTCTTTCTTTTTCTTCTGCATTTTCTTGTCCTGTAGACGGTGGGTCGCCATTTTGTGTAATGACGGTTGAGTGCTCTATGTCGTGTTGTTAGTTGATTTGTGTGTCTCTTTGCATCGGATGGTCACAATTATGTAGAAATCAGAATTCTTTTGCGTGTTATTTACAGGGTTATCAAATATATTAACATCAACATTTCTCTGCGTGTTCTTTGCGGATCGCCAATGCAGTAGAAATCTCGACATGTTTATTAAATTGGCCTTGTGCCAAACATGGCCAATACTCTCCACAATTTACTCCAGATCAGAAGGTTGGAAAACTATATATGTTTCGTTTGTATGTTTAAATGAAAATTTATTTATGCAGTAGAATAACATCCAATTTGTAGGAAGTAAATTTATTAACTGTGAAATATCCTAAGAGAAACTGTGGTGAGAAGTTTACAGAATTAAGAGTTAGTTTGTTGTAGTGAAATTTGATTTGTTCAGATAGAGATATAAGTCCATGTTCTCCAAGTGATGTAGTAGTAATTTCTTGTTTCACTCTTTCGATTGTGAACGGCGAGTACTTCAAGAGGAAAGAGGAGAGATAAAAAAAAGCCGCACGTGAAAGAAAATGAGACTGTCACACGGGTAATTGTTGGTTTTCAGTTTCTGTTAAATTATGCTGGGTTGGATAGCCAACTCGGATCATGTGGTCGGCTCAAACGTACACTCAATTTTGGGTGGGAAGAAACATAACACTGTTCGTTGAAAGTTCAATTTGTTGTTTTCTGTAAATCGCTCATTGGTTAATCAATATTTTCACAATGGCTCGTGAATCTGCAAATAGCGAAGAAAAAATAGTTATTTTTATTTTGTACTCACCACAAAGTTGTGCCAACCATTCCATTACACAATAAAATAAATAGTATAAATAAACAATCGAATAAATAGTGATTACAATTTTTATCGTCGATTTTCAAAAGCAAAGAAAATGTATAAATTCACTTTTATCATATTTTTAGGTTTTATTAGAGTTCTAATCAAATTGTCGAGAGCCATGATCACCTACTTTCCGGGAATACACGACACATAAAGAAGAATAATCGCCGTGTTAAAATAATAAACATTGCCGAGAGAGTGAAGGTAGTTAAAATTTCATTGGAAGAACTTTATTTCTGACAATCGGTTTTTTACTGTCACGAAGTATTGGCCCCTGCAATCACGATGTAATTTTGCTGTCACGATGTACTGACCCCTGCAGTCATTACATTACAGTATATCCTGTCAGTGAGAAAGTGATAGCAACTCGACTTTCTTATCGACGGGATATGGCTTCCCTCTGTCTTTTCTACAAATATTTTCACGGCTTCTGTTCTGATGAGCTTCTTTCCTTGTTGCCTCGACCACATGCATCTACTCGTGCTAAGAGATTAGCAAATAGGTCACACCCTTTTACCGTCAAAATAGTCAAATGTAACCACTATTTCTACGCTAGTAGTTTCTTTTCCCGCACTTCCCTCCTGTAGAACTCACATCCGTATACGTGCTTCCTTAATAGCTACAATCTCCAAAAGTCAATTGTTACGTCAATCCTCTATTATCCTGATTACCATCTTTCTCCTATTCTTTCTTCGACATCATTTGTCCCTTGTGTGTCATTTTTATTTATTTACTCTCACTGTAACCCCTTGCGAACCAGTGGCAGTCTTGTTTTGCTTGGGGGAAACAATTATATAAAGAAAAATACTATCTGCAAATTAATAAGATATTAATCTGATTAAGAATGGAAGAGCTAACAAACAAACAATAAGATAAAAAAGAGTGAATAGGTTTTAAGGATAATAATTTACTGTTTTCTATAAGAAAATTTATTATATTTATATTGAAATGTTTTATAATTAGCAATAGCAGAAAAGTAAAGACTCATTTGGTAAAGTGCGATTTAATATCTACCAAAGAATTTGACACATTTTTTATGCTAATGTGTACAAGACTTTTCCAGAAATATTTATACGGCCACGACTACTTTAAACGGTATATATATTACAAATATATATAAAAATATACAGTATATTTATATACTTTTTTCTTTCACTTCGGTGACGTGATTTGTGCAGAGTAGAGGTTTGGTTAGAGTTAAGTACGCACACGAGGGACAGTTGGCAACTGCGTTAGTCTTCCTTTCTTTCCTGTCTCTGATCTGACTGAATCCAACCTCACCTACCCCTTAAATAGACCAGCTTCGTTTGACACGTGATACTTCCGATGCATTATTGTTATATTTTGAGTTCTTATTTCCCTGACCTCAACCCTCGTTCGTCAAGACAAAACCCAGCCTCTACTCGGATTCTCACACTCACTGACATTTCAAAATAACATCCACTTTCTTTTAAATCTTGCCGGCCTTGCGTCGCTCAATGCGAATACACCCCCGGGCGCAATTCCACATCGCAACAAAAGAATATATAACATTGAATCATAGATACATCTTTCTTATTAAGGACATATGTTATCAGTGTGAAACATTGACATCGACACACTTCTTTTGCCAATGTGTAACCCTATTGTTGATGTTTTTTCTTTAAAAACCGGCATTTATATGGTTATTAGAATATTTGCAGCCTTCTTCCTTCTGTCTTACCGCCGAACGTTTAGGAAAATTGCTCAAGCGCTTCAAGACATGATTATTAAAAAGGTTAAAAGAAGAAGAGCACTTAGCGAAATAGACAATCGTCTCCATTTTCTGATAGTTTAATGACCCGACCGGCAATTTGTAAATTATTATTCAGTTTTCTAAATGCAGCTGTTTCCGAGTTTTTTCTGGACACAAAACAACTAAAAGTGTATAAATTCTGAATTTTCTCATTTGCAAATGCGCGATTACGATTTGATTAGCCTGGTGTCAGGTTAATACCCCGAGCGCTCTTCCTCAAAACTTAATACCGCTAACTCCATCAAATTGCTTTTGTTGTTGGTTTTCTATGTAGAATAAATTGTAAAATTTATTGCAGAATAAACATGTTACGTACACACACACACACACACACACACACACACACACACACACACACACACACATATATATATATATATATATATATATCGAAATAAATGTGTGTAGCTTAATATTATTCAGTCAATTAGTTAAGTGCCACACGTGAAACACGCTTGGGTGATCATGTCTCGAAAGAGACATGACTGACTGGGCAGAAGATTATCCCGCAGTAGGTTGCCATTGCTTTCTGCGGTAGACTGGTTGCCAGCCAAGGCTATAGAACCCAATCTGTCCTGTTATTTAACCCATAACTGGAAGGAAGAGACGGATTAATACCTTTCTCAAGGGTATTTGCGCGTAAGTGAATGTAATGAATTCAACTGGAATTCGAACTCGGCTCCCCGATTTCTCGTTCCGAGCCGATATCCACTGGACCAAATAGACATTCTAAAAACGAAGCAACCGGCTTCGCTCCCGCTCTTCAGGCCTCATCTGGGGATTCCAACTAAGAATAAAACAAACTATGAAATGAAAGAAGAGGGAAAACACACACTCACACAAATGTCCTTTTTCCTACATTTTTTGTTTCCTACATTTGTGTTATTTTTTGTTTCCATTACTCATATATATATACAGCCTCAGACAACTTCGGAAACTTCAGCAAGTCTTCTGGATGGTTTCCTTGTTTAAGTTGGTCAATGCCATCATAATACTTGCCTTTAGTTCATTTTTGGTGTTAAAAGGATTTTTGCTGTTCTCTCGCTCAACTGCGACCCACACAAAATAATCAAGAGTCTTGCAGTCTAGCAGACTTAGGTGGCCAGGTGTAAGGGGTGATGTGGCCATAGAAGTTTTCTGGCACCCATAACTGTTTTTTCCTGTTTGTGTGACATAGTGAACATTCCTATTGTCAGACATAGGATCTTCTAGCAACATCCCTTTTGACACAGGGCTGCACTAACCCCTCAAGACACTTGTCCATGTTGATTCTGATGCTCTCACTAACAAATTTGTGAATTTTTTAATTGTGATTATCAGAGTGACTTTTCTGAGATGCCGTACCTTCGTAATCAGCATTAGACTCATCCAACTCTCAACGAATCTTCTGCACTCTCTGTACTCAGATTGACATTTTGAATGTTCGTATTGGGGCTTCCGGTCTTGAATGTTCGTATTGGGGCTTCCGGCAGTACGTATATTGTACAGTCGAGCACTTCGGCGTGGTGTAATGTTTAGCAAGCTTGTCCATTCCGGAACTTTTATTTTTAGAGTTCCTGATGCTAGCAAGAGAAGGAATAGAGTTCAATTTTGAAAATGTTATGTATGCCCAGGTAGATGAGCAGCCCCTTGTGTTTTTTCTTATTTTTGTTGGATACCATGAAAGCCTTTTTTTCTGAGAAGTGTCAGAAACCATACATCTATCAACGTTACGTTGATGATACTTTCTCTATTTTTAACAACATAGATCAATCAACTCTTTTTTGTTAAGCTTTAAATTCTTTACACCCAACTTTGGTTTTTACGATGGAGGACAATTCTATCTTATTTCTTGATGTTCATGTGGAGCAGAAGAATAGTACTTTTATTACCAGTGCGTTTCGTAAAGATACCTTTTCAGGTCATTATACCAGTTGGAACTCTTTTGTCTCCCGTACCAGAAAAATTAATCTGATTAAAACTTTAGTTCATTGGGCTTTAATAATTTGTTCCTCATGTACACTCCTACAGGAGTTGAACAGAATTCGTTGTATTTTTGTTAATAATGGTTTTCCGACTAATACTGTTGAGCGCACAATAGAATTGAAGTTGGATAACTTTAACATGCCCCCAAAATTTGGCCCAAGACTGTGTCCCATTTATCTAAAATTATCTTGGCTTGGCAGAAAGTGTAAACTTTTAAATGATAAAGTTTCCACCATTGTCGCTGCTACTTTATTTTCAGCTAAGTTACGTGTTGTTTTTGGCACTCATTCGATTTTTCCATCATTTTCTAAAGACTGTCTAATAAAAGTTTACTCATAATTAAAGTTTACTCATCGATAAGTTTATATGTCAGTGCGAAGCTGAGTATATAGGGCGGACGTGTCGTAGACTGGAAACGAGAATAAGCCAATACGTTTCTAAATATGTTAGATTACATTTACGTAATCACACTCGTGTGTCGCAATCAGCACACGAGTCAGAAATTGGACAATCTCGTTGGAAAATGAGTCATACTCGTCACGTTTTACGATGGATTCATTTTTCTCTAATGATTTTCTTCTCGATTTTCATAGTCAAGGGGCCATTACTATTCGAGATGAGCATAAGTTCATCATCTTGGTATAGGCCTACCTGCTTAGGAACCACAATTCTACTAAGGGTCTCAGTAACTTGGGCCGAATCATGTGTTCCCATGAGGACGTCAAATTCACTATTGAGACTTTTAGTCCAGGTAGAATCGTTAAGAGTGAAGAGAGATTTCTTAACTGCTAGAATAATATGAGCTTCTTTGTCTGCGATTTCTAGCGAAATTAATACAGTTTACTAGACGGTCTTTAGATATAGAGGGATAGAAGCTCACAATATTAAATTTAAGAAATGTGGTTCTAGCTTTATCAGTAATATTGCTAAACCAATGGATAATATTTGAAGAATCTCTTCAGAGGTTGAAGCGAAGGATGTGTTGGAGTTTAGCGGTTATATTTTTGATCATATTTTTCGAGATTAAACATAATTCACTTTTAAGTGAATTTATTAACCTAGATTGTACATTATTCTCGAGATCGAGTTTGTGATTTTTAAATAGGAAGTAAGTGTTTATAGTACTGAACTTCCCTACTCTATCACTAATGTTTAGCTTGCCAGCAAATTTAGGAGTATCACGATCGATCTCGGTAATATATATATATATATATATTAGTCATCCACATACAAGCCTGTTTTGTTGTATCACAGCTCATCAGTGTGGCTAGACGCATCCACTCGCCTCCGGCCGGGATCGAAACTCGACCGATTTGGTGTCAGTCGGAGTCGACACCCCCTAAGCCATCGACGCATGGTATCAGAGAAGGGAATTTTTTAACGTGTTGTATATCAGCAGTGTTTACACACGCCAGTCACCGAGAGAACTCAAGTCATTTCTGAAGAGTCACGCATATAGCTGAAGTGGAAACTGTTTTTAAAATTTTCTTCTCCAGAGAGCTCAATCGTAATGAGAGTATATATATATATATATATATATATATATATGCTCTCATTACGATTGAGTTAGAGCACTCTGGCTATTGGGCATGTATAATGACAATATACATGCTAAAATGTCTGCTTTCTTCTATCGAACGCCCATAGCCCAGAGGTAGAATCGCCGACTGACGCCAATTCGGTCGGGTTTCAATCCTGGGTTTAAAGCAATCGGAGTCTAACCGTACCGAGGAGCTGTGATACAGCGAAACAGATCTGTCTGCGGATGTGTGTGTATATATATATATATATATATATATATATATATATATATAAGTTTTATGAAAATGATAGATAAGGTATTATAGTTAAGTAAACATTAATCAGTTATTGGTTAGATTCAAAGTGTTTAGCTTTATTTCGCTAATTTTGAATAATTCATTTCTTATTTTGAACTTCCCGTTATACATTCTCAAATTCTTGTTAAGTATTTAAAAAGCGTTCGATAATCAGTTAATATATAATATTAAGTATTTAAAAAGCGTTCGATAATCAGTTAATAAATACCGAAAGGTCGCAACCACGGTAGCGTAATCGGCTGATATTCCAAATTAGAATATATATATATATATATATATATATATATATATATATATATATATATATACTGTAATGGTTGTTATAATGTTTTTAAATTCATAGTATCACTACACAAAAAAGTTCTCATGTTTTTTTTGTGTAGTGATACTATGAATTTAAAAACATTGTAACAACCATTACAGAATAACGCTCTACATTTGTATCGAGCACTCTTTATAAAAGTAAATGCATGAACAAAAAGGTAAATAAACCTACGAGTTCAACAACTTAGTTACAATATATATATATATATATATATATATATATATATATATATATATATATATATTATATTATATATATCATATATAGTAATACTTTTATTATAAGTCTTTAATAAATTTTTGTGTTTCAGTAATATCTTATTAGCACCTCTGTTAATAAAGTAAATCACTACAAACAGTGGACTGTCAGCCTATTAGTTGTACTACTTCTAAGATATATATATATATATATATATATATATATATATATATATCCTAATTCTCACAACATAACAATATGGTACTTAATAAACAAATGTCCAGCCTGACAAATAATAGTAACTCCACTACTAATTACAATAAATCTACTAAACATAATTGTCTCTAACAAAAAAATGTGATATGCCCATGCATGACCGAATGTATAATTTACAAAGCTAGCATCCAATCTGATGGCGATGTTAAATTTTATTTTGGTTCCACCGGAAAACATTGGAAACACAGATTTTACAACCATAAATTGACTTTAAATAATGATAAATACAAGAATAGCATTTTGGCAATTAAAATTCCACATAAAAAACCCAATTATTACCTGGGACGTCATCGCGAAAATCAAATAGATGTAATTTAGGCCTTTTAGAAAAATTTGTCATCTTAAAACACATAAATAAAATTAATTTATTAAACAAAGGAAAGTGAACTGATGACCACAATGAAAAATAAAAACAAACTTAATAAATAATCAAAAGTGAATAAGTTTTAGACAGATGACTTGTTTTCTATTTCAGAGTCTTATTGTTTATTGTGTAATAACAAACAAATGATACACTCAAAAGCCAAAAAGTTTGATCACAATCAAAGAAAAAATAAAGTGCTGATTATACAGTTCTCATATTTTCAGTTAGAAACTGACAGAATATAAATTATCAATGACTCTTCCTTCGTGTTGATAATATGTTCCTTTTAGCAGCAGGACGCGTGAAATTGTAAACTCTTAGATGTGTAATTGTTTGAATTAGATACGCTGGTTCCTCTAGATTATCAACTAATACTGTCCAGCCATTATCTCTCTGCATTATCACTCTGCCGTTTGACTATCTCAGGTATCGCCTGGACGGAAATCAGACCGAACGTAGCGGTAAGACACGCACAAAACGTTCTCAGTGGAGATTTATCAAATGCGCTCGAAATATAGGTTGAAATTTCTCATCTGGTTAAACAGTTTTGTGTTGTGGTAGAAAAATGTCTGTCGATTGACGGAAGACAATCTTCTTACAGTGTATTTAATTTTCTGTACCGTCATTCAGTAAGTTAAGTTCCATATGTGATACACTCTCTTTTGAGAAATGACTGCTAGACAGAAGTTTTTTTTTTCTCGCAGTAGAATGCTATTTCTTTCTGCAGTAAACTGAATGCGAAACAAGACTGAAAACCCATGCTATTCAAACCATAGCTGAAGAGGAATGAGATGGATTAATACCCTTTCCCAAGGGTTTTTGCGCCTAAGTGATTGCAACGAATTCAACTGGAATTCCAACTCGTCTTAACGATTTTTTTTATTCCGAACCGATATCCACTGCACCACAACGCATATCTCTAGTGTACTACGCCTAGAAAGCCTTTACAATAGAAATTGGTTCTCGATAAAAGATACGAAAGACAAAACAAAGCTTTACAAAATTGGTTTAGAAAGGAAAACAAAGAAAGGATTTTAGCACAGGAAAGTGTAAAAAGATGGAAGATTACAAATTCTTTTGGAAAAAAAGAACAAGTCGTATTATAGTTTTAAAACTGATAGAAAAGTATATATTACTATATGAGGGAAAGTAAAAAATATCCGCACTCTTGTCTAAAAATACGTTATGGCAAAAGCGTAGATAATTATTATCATTAAAAGGGAATGATTGAAAGAGATAATTGAACTTTGTGTTTAATTTAACTGAAGAGGACATACTGGGAAGCAATGTAATTGTGTCTGTCTGTCTGTCTCTCTCTCTCACTCTCTCTCTCTCTCTCTCTCTCTCTCTCTCACACACACACACACACACACATATATATATATATATTTATTATAAATTATGTTTTAGAACATGTCCATTATTTTTTAACATGTGTCCTCGACAATCATATGTTTGTTTCAACGTTGGGTGCCCAACGTTCCTTCGGGAGGTAAAAGCAACACAGCTCTATACATCATATATCGAGCACTGTTTTAAAGTAATGTTTTGGACGGAAAAATTCTTTATTCGTTCTGTACCCACTCGGATATATATATATATATATATATATATATATATATATATATATATATATATATATATAGTTGTGAGTAGTGATGATGCTTAGTGCCAAGATTGTTGTTTTACTAATAAAAAGGTATTTTGGAAAGCAGGGCTTTGTCGTAAAGGGCTCGATATTGATATGGAGATAGAGCATTAATAGGATTAACGGCAAGAAGTTCATCACTTAAGTGAACAGAGTCATGCCGATTTCGAAGTTTTCTGAAGGTACTATTATCATATCTTTACTTCTCAAGGCCTGAAAGAGACTGAAAAATAAGCCCCGAGAAGTAAAGACATCATAATGATGTCTTCATGAAACTTCAAAATAGACATGACTCTGCTCAGTTAAGTGTTAAAATTCTTCATATTACACATTAATCATATATATATATATATATATATATATATTCGGTCGGATTTTAATCCTGAGTTAAAAAGCAATCGGAGTCTAACCGTACTGATGAGCTGTGATACAGCGAAACAAACCTGTCTGCGGATGACTATATATATATATATATATATATATAATTTATAAAAGATTTCAGATTATTATTTTATAAAAGATTTTTAGATTACACACACACACACACACACACACACACACACACATATATATAGGATTAATGAGAAGAATATATATATATATATATATATATATATATATATATATATATATATATATAATTTCAAATCGCCTGAAGACACCACTTCGTAGAAACCTACTGTGAGAAAATCTTCTGCTCAGTCAGCCATGTATCGAAAGAGACATGATCGCCCAAGCGTGTATCACGTATGACACCTAACTGACGGACTGATTTTTAGATGCCTATGCGTTCGAGAATGGTTAAATCTTAATTTCGAGCTGAGATCAATTTAACGGCGTGGAGCAATTGAGTTGCTATTATGATCACTAGACATTTTCTTGTGGGAGTTAATGAAAGATTTTGTTTACAGGCTCAAAGCGAAAGTGATTCCTTCCTGAATTAAAACAAGCGATTTCTGATAAATTTTCATAAGTTAACATAGAAATGTGTTAAATTGTTTGTAGAAGTGTTTTTGATAGGGTTCAGCGTCGTACTGAAGATGAAGGGAAACGTTCTGAACATGCTAAAAAGTTTGTTAATCTTAACGAATCATGTTGTTTTCATGTGAGAATATTTATAAATTTTCTTAAACTACTGTAATTTATGTTTTCAATAAAATTTAATAAATAAAAAATGGCATTACTTTTGTCTCGGCCTGTATTTCTCGTGAAAAGTTAAATTTAAAAATATTTTAAATTTATTTAAGCATTATTTTTAATGCTCTGTTTTTTTTATGATTAAACAGGTTATTTATTTACATCTACAGGCCTGAATAATCGAGAAATCTTATCAAGAGAATATGGCAGATTTCGAATCTGCAACCCCTAGAGAAAACCGTCATTAGACCTGACGTATATTAACTGCTCGATCAACTAGGAATCATGATCAAACAAAGCCTGAATAGTGCTTTTCAACACATCCTTTCCCGATTTTTCGAAATATTCTGTTTTCGTATCCTAAGTTTTTATAAAATCCATTACGAAATGGACATATTTAAATTTATTTGTTTGAACATTATATTTAATGGATACTTCTATTTGAGTAGATACTCAGTTTTTGTAATTAAACAATATATTTACATCTACTGGCCTGAAAAATCGAGAAATTACTCGCAAATACCATTAGAAAAGGTATTAATCCATCACTTAGCCCTCCAGCTATGGGCTGAACAGCAGAACAGATAAAATTCGATAGCCTTGGTTGGTAGCCAGTCTACCACAGAAAGAAATATCAGCCTAGCCAGTCTTGTCTCGAAAGTGACATGATTGCCCAAGCGTGTATTTTGTATGGCAATTATCTGACCGACTAAAGTAAGCAGCATGTGTTGGAAATAAAGAATCACTCTACAGTGAGATTAGATATCGCATGTTTAGAAACACCGGAATCCGAAAGCGCATTGAGATAGCAATTATCTCCAAAACCTAAACAAAGAAATAGAAAAACATAGTTAGAAGCCAAAAAAAAAAAAGAAAAAAAAAAGAAAAAAAAAGAAAAAAAAGTAAAAAAAAGAAAAAAAAAGAGTGCTGAAACGTTACGTAGTATTAGTCTTCCTATATGACAGTTAATGTCAATCTCTTATATGACAGTTAATGTCAATCTCCTATATGACAGTTAATGTCAATCTCCTCAAAAATGAAGAAGAGACCTGAAGCAACAGAAATGTGCTTCTACAGAGCGATACTGAAAATACTTTGGACCAAACACGTGAGCAACGACCAAGTTTTAGACAAAACGGAAACACAAAGGATATTTACATTTAACATCAGGAAGAGACAGTTAAAATTTCTGACTCACATAATAGGGAAAAAGGGCTTGGAAAATTTGATACTCACAGGACAGATTAAAGGCAAGTTGGTCAGAAGAAAACAACAATAATCTGCCTAATGAGCTTGTATAAATGGTTGGCAGAACAAAGACTAAGAGAGATAGTGAAAAGACAAAATTTACTAAGAGTTACAAAGGATAGGAAATTGTGGAGAGCCATGATTGCCTATGTCCTGAAAGGAACAAGCCTTATTTACCTTTGTATTACTTGTTTGTTACTTCTACTGAACCAGATATTTTTCAGCATTAGTCAATTAGTTACAACATATTTAGTTACCTTATTGTTATAATTTCAACCTCGGGGTTTTCCAGATCAAAAATGTCATATTCTGGTTCAGTGAAATAAATGGACAAGTGACAAAATAAAATAGCAGATTAATTAACAGATATGAAATATTCCAGAAAATGGAATAAGAACAATTTAAGTAGTAAGTCAGGCACCTGAAGAATGTCGAAACGTGAGGAGAACAACCAAAATGAAAATATTGCTCTAAATAGCAAAGCATATAGTATTAACAATTCCTCATTTAAAAAATTCCGACAAATATTCATTTTTAATTATCCATAGTAAGCATCTGCAATTGTCAAAATTCAAATTGCAAGCAGCTATGTAAATAAAAATGAAAAATTTGTTAAAAGTCACAAAAGGTAGGTAGTTGGATAGAGCCATAAAAGCCAAGTTCCTGAATGAACAGGGCACATATAAGAAAAAACTATTAGCATAATTATTGAACTCACTACAGCAATAATACTCAGAGTAGTTAGTTTGTTAAATATTACTTCTTGGCGAAGTACTTCCCTACTGTGTTGATTGCATTAATTATTGCACTAATTAACTTTCTAATTAGGGAAAAACTGGAGGTAATTAGCAGTAAAAGTGAGGTCGATGAAGGTGTTTTGCTGATCGTGAAATTTCTGCAACATTTTTTGAGGTTGAAATTTCTTTCTGATTTATAATGAACTCTCTGAAAAGCTGCACTCCGTGAATTAAAACTAAAGGACCCAAACACAACTCCGGCCTAAAATTAAAGGGACCTCTGATCCAGCTTAGAAAACAGTAATGGTAATTTTGATGAAATAACTTTGAATTTCTCAATTCACTCTATGGAACTTCAAAACCCCACTTTAACTTTGATTTGAGCTAAAAGACCGATTTGGACTGAAATTCCAATTTGGGCCGAAACTCCGATTTTGGCCGAAATTCCGATTTGGGCCGAAAATTGAGTTTTTCAAATTACAAACTCCGCAGAATTTCACTTTAACTCTGGTTTCTAGGCATTTTCAAGAAATAAAATTGATTTCCTTAATTCACAAAGTTTTCGAGATGTTTCAGAAATAAATTTAAAACATTTTTAAATCCACAAGGATACTTGAAATTCAGTATAAAGTAAAACTTAAAATCTTTAATTTTTTTCATTTACTTTAAAATTTAAATTTTTAGCTGTTCCCTCCTCATCCGGGCCCAAGTCCCAGCACGGATGTTCAACCGTTAAATGAAGGACAGATATTCAATCACCCTGATACCAAAATGTCTATGTAGAACAAGTGTGGGTTGAGTTAGAGGGGTTTCAAACACTCGGACGGAAGGACAGAACTTGCCGTTTATTTATTAAGAAGCTTTTAAAACCAAAGGAAACCGAGGTCGACAGATTGTATAACACATGACAAGATTTTAGTTTGCAAATAAGCAACGTTTACTTTTGATACGAGGTTACAAGTATCAACACTCAATTAGAATCGAGCTCACTATACATAAATCATGGTAAACTAGATAATCTCGTTAGCCAGCACCTTAAAACGAGGTACTCACCGCAAAGAACATGAATCTAACAACGAGAAAGCGATAGTTTAATTGATAGATTTTTTTTTTTTGACAGTATATAACCTTATTCTGTGCTATTTGAAACATGTTTTGGATTATAAGAATAATTCTTTTTTTTTTGCGAGTGAATATCGCAACAACAATTATTTTAGAATAACAATAATTTTTCCAGATACAAGTTTTACTATTTAACCCATAGCTTAGAGGAAAGAAATTGTGAAAGTTTTGAATATGCGTTGCGAGAAAAGAAGGCTTGAATTATTTAGATCTCATAGAGCACGTCAAAGCAAGAAAAGCAGGGGAAAGCGGCGAGTAAGCTACTTGACAATTTGGATTGGATGAATGGAAAAAGTGCCATAGATTAAAGGATGATTCGTAAAAAATTAGTAAAATAGAAAACTACGGAGAGCCATGAGTTCGCATCTTGAAGACAGAGAAAGAAAGAGAGAGAGAGAGAGACAGGCAGAGAGAGAGAGACAGAGAGAGCGAGAGCGCGTGTATTTGTGAAAGAGGAAGGGAAACCGCTAACCAACTTCACTTTCAGTTTGACTTGACTTTAATTTTTTACGCGCAAGTCAAGGGCAGACAGTATATTTGCATTTTTATTACTGCAGCTGTCTAAGCGGTAGATATGGAAGAAGGTCGAAGGAGAGTCGAAACTCTAGGCTTGTGGGGACGGGAAAGAACAGCGAGAGAGTTCCTAGATTTGTACATATACCTTCTCTCTACATTAACTATATTTCGAATATTTATATAAAAGGCACAGGGAAACTACATTACGGCAGTGAAAAGGTGATTAACTCCGAGATACCAGGTCTAGACCAACAACATTGCAGATTCTTCTTTGAATTTTATCAAGGTTCTCTAAATATATAGCAGGATTATTTATAGAAAAGGCACAGAAAAGCTACGTTACGGTTTGGGAAAATGACTGAAGCAAAGATGCCAAGTTAGGACCAATAACATTGCAAATTCTTCTTTGGATTTTATAAAGAATTTCTACATATGTAGCAACATTATTTATAGAAAAGGCATAGGGAAACTAGATTACAGCGGTGGGAAAGTCAGTGAAGCCGAGATGCTAGGTCAGGATCAATAACATTGCAGATGCTTCTTTGCATTTTATGAAGGATCTGTAAATAAGCATAAGATCATATCTGGTAGCAATATTCTAAGCATGGACAGATGATAGACTTGTAAATATGTATTGTCGAGAAAAAGGTGTCTAGGATGACACAAAACCAACTTTTTTACCAGCAGACCGCAAATATATTTTAATTTTTATTTACATAAACCTGTAGGTATCGTTTTGTCAAAAAAAAAAAAAAAAAATCAGTTACAACGAAGTGATCTTCATCTAATTTCGACCGTTTAAACCGGGCTGGAAAAAGAAGCCATAAAAATCACTCGAGGTTTTTTTTTTAGAATTAAAACCAAGATATTGGGAAAAATCTAAAAAAAAAGGAAAAGAAGAAAAAAAAACGAACTTGCGTTTGAATCGTAGATATTTTTAGGCTCAAATTTTTTCTCGATCAAAGGAGGACAAATGGCTTCCAGCTAAACGCCGGCTTTGAATCTGGCTCCAGTTAAAGGTAGCATGCGTCGGCCAAGTCAGCCTGCAAAAATTGAAGCATGACCAAATTTCAGCTTAACGATTTGGTGGAGGTGATCTTCTATGGAATGTGGGGTGAAGGTAGATGTTTCTCAATTCATGCTTGACTGCAAATGACCTTTCATTGACTGATACATTAAATGGAAATAATCCCCCTGGTTGAGTATTAGTAAGACTAGAATAAACTCGGCTAATTCTTGATGTAATCCGCATGGAAGAAATTAAGCCGAAGTCGATATAAACAAAGAATTACCACATCCATACTTGCCTCATCAAATTTATGCAACGCCCTAAATTTTACTGAAAACTAGTTTTTAAAATCGTTTTTTTTTTTCAATTTTTAAATCTATTGCATTTATTTAGCTACGATTTATTTTTAAAAATATCTTTTTATTGTAATTAAATTCAATATCTCGCAGCCATTATCAGAATGCAATCTTTGGTCTTGCTTCATAATTACTGCAAAAAATTAAATGAGAAAAGATCCTTTCGTAAGACAGATTTTTCTGTGAATATTGATTGTAATAAAACGTTAAGGAAAAGATCGCTCTGTCTTCAAATTGCTTCTAACTTCATTGTATTTCTCCATTTTGCTTCCGGTGGAACTGAGTTTAATAAAGCGTTCGGCTTTCTTTCCTTTCTCTAACAAAGCAATACAAAAAGTATTACAATAATTTATTCATTTTCCTTTCTTCTTAAGAATGGCGATTCTCAGCGAATGAATATTCTGAATCCTGTGTTCATTAAATTAATCTAGCATACAATTAAGAAGAAAAACATGTGAATATGTCTAACCAATCGAGTAAAATCTTTATTTCAGAAAGCTACGTAGTTATTTAACAGGGCTAAAACAATGGCAGGCGATCGAAATATTCGCAGAAATCAAACGATAACATATTTCTTGATATCTGCACTTCCAAAAAAAATGTAAACAAATACAAGAAAAGTAACTTTGATATTAAACGCACTAAAGGAAGATAACTGCGTATATATTTAGTTCATGTCGAAAACAGAAGCGAGGCAAGTTAGTATTACAAACATTTTTTTTTAAATCGTATCACCCCGAGCAAGGCGGTAACACCACTGATGTGCAGGGGGCTATGTAATAGTGAAAAGATTGGAAAAGGGAAAGCCGGAAACCACATCCTAAACAGGGAAAAAGGGATGAGCCTCTTAACCTGTTCAATAGATGTGGGTGGAGTGTGAACCGGGCGATAGATAGATCTATCTACTCCAATTGAAAAAAAAAAAAAAAGAAACCAAAGTGAGAAGATTGGAAAAGAGAAAAGCCGGAAACCACATCCTAAACAGGGAACAAGGGATGAGCCTCTTAACCTGTTCAATAGACGTGGGTGGAGGGTGGAGTGTGAACCGGGCGATAGATAGATCTATCTACTCCAATTAAACTTCTTTCAGGAAACACGAGAAAATCTACTGTAATATTCGCTAGAGTGATTCAATTATTAAAAATACCATTAATTCAGCGATTAGGAGAGGAAGACACGGATAAATATAACAGAAGAAATACATTTTCTCTTATAAATATTTTTTCTATTCAAAGTGAATGCCAATTTCTAGAATTGTTGATTAATTCATTTTAGACAGATTCGTTAAAAAGACATTTTTTTAAACTATAATTTTGAAACAAAATATCACTTTTCGAAATGATATGATTATATGAGTTCTTTAATGTGTTAGCTCAGTCAGTTAAATACCATACATGATATACGCTTGGACAATCATGTCTCGAAAGAGACATGACTGACTGGACAGAAGATTTTCCCACAGTCATTGTATATACTTCTGAGATGAAGTAGTATTTCTATTGTTCGGGAAATGTGCTCCTGAATTGACTCCTGTTTTCTCCAAATAACAAATGATTGGCTGATTCTTGCTTTCCAGCTTATTGGAAATCTTCTTTTATAGATCCTGTCTTTAAGAATTCTTGTGAAACTTCTGACCCTCAAATTATTGTCCGGTCAGTCTTTTATCTCTTTTTGGTAAATCGCTAGAGAGCTAATCAACATCGAAATCGTTGAGCATCTTACTTCACACGTGTTTTTGATTTAGTCATTCATTTCTATGGGGTTTTTTTAACCCTTCGCTGGTTATTCATAGCTACCAATTTTTTTTTTTTTCAGATTAATTTTTTTTTTGAGATAATAATGATTGTTATACAACTTTTAATAATTGACACATAAGTAGAAGAAGAGGTTAATTCATGCATTTCTCAGCGGTCTTTGCGCATAAGTGATTATAACTAACCCGATTGAAATTGAAACATAGCCTCCAATTAAGATTTCTGAGTCATTATCCGTTACACCATCCATACATCCAACCTTATAGCGCTTAATATTCGCAAGTAATGTTAGGCATAACCCACTGATCTCATATTAGGATTACTCTCTCTCTCTCTCTCTCTCTCTCTCTCTCTCTCTCTGTATATATATAAATATATATATCTATAGTCATCCGCAGACAGTCCTGTTTCGCTGTATCACAGCCCACCGGTACGGTTAGAAATACGATTGCTTCTAGCCAGGACTGAAATCCAACCGAATTGACATCCTTCGGGGATTCTGCCTCATCTTTCTTGCCATATTCAATACGCTTTCGCCGTTGTACGCTTCGGTCTTTTTCAGGTGTTTAGAATTTCGAACCGAACCCTTTATGTCAATCACTCAAGGACACATGGCCCATTGCATAAAAGCATTAGTTATATCAAATGACTTCACCCAAAGAGTCATGAGTTAAATACCTGGCTACAGCATTGGTAAACAAAAACTTAGAGAGCTGAGTTAAAGGACATGATATCCAGAAGTGTCATGGAATATGGAACGAGTTCCAGTGATCGAAATAAAAGGGTTATGTTCAAAATTTCAAGCAACTGAAGAAGACCGTTTCATCCGTTGTGATATTCGGCCTTTTTTAGATGTTTTTCTTCGTATTCGTTAATTTACTTAGAAATTTGAACGGAGCACTTTATTCTATCCAGTGTGGCAATTGTTCTCATTCTGCTTTCCATGTTCTTGGGATATATCCCCTGTCACTGAATATTCACCAGTCATATTCACGTTTTTTCTTTTGGCCATTTTTTCCACTAATCCATTTTATGTGACTTATCGCACTACCTGGTCAATTGACTGCTCGATGACACATGGTCGTGTGGCTTAAAGTGAAAGTTTAAACATAAAAAGTTCTCTGGTAGTTCAACGCAGTACGAGTATGCATAATTAGATAAATCATCTACACTTTACTAATTTTAAGAATCACTTCTGTTTTTAGAGAACTGGCATTTTGGTATATATCCAGGATATTTTTAATTCTTTTTAAATATCTTTTAATTCCCTTTAGTAACACTACTCTCAAAGTTTTTTTCTCTCTCTGCTTTGGCCAGGTATTGAATTGAAACTGGCACGTGGAACTTGAAAAATATATCCCAGGAGACTAAATAAATGTTTCATTTCGAAATTCCAACGTATATCACCTGAATAAGGCCAGAACGCACAACAGCCGAAACGTCGTGAACATGGCAATTAAATTGCGAACAACAGTCCGAATAATATGAAAAAAGTAACATAATACTCATTCAAAGACAACTTTTCATTGGTTGTGTATGATATTGATTCTTTTAATTTTGTATTGAAAATGGTGATATTATTTTTTTCTGAATATTCAGGCTAATGTTTGGTTATTTTAGAGAGAAATAATTTAATTTGGTTATCTACAAGGTAGATTTTTTTTTTAACGTCATCAGACGAGAGTGTCACACAAAAACTTTTTCACTTAGCCATATATTTTTCCCCAATAATATTCTAATATTCTTGGCATCAAGGAAAAATGGTTCGCAATCAACAAAAAAGATGTGCTGTGTGCGGTGAAGTTGTTTTAGCAGACAGAACTGTACAGAAGTGGTTTGCTAATTTTTTGAGTTGGTGAGTGTAGCCTTACTAATGATGAACGCTCAAGCTGACCCCCTCCACTACAGATGACGCCCAAATCATCATATTGATCGAGAATAACCTGCATTACACGATGCAGGAATTATTAAAAACATTGAATTTATCAAAATCCACCATTCATGAGCATTTAATGAATCTTTGGTACTCAAATCGCTACGATATTTTTATGAAAAGAATCTTTTAGATCGCATTTCTATTTGATTTGCTGAGTAAACGCAGTGAAAATTTACCCTTTTTGAAGCAAATTGTGGCAGGTGATGAGAAATGGATCGTTTACAACAATGTTCAACGAAAAAGATCCTGGGGTAAGCGACATGAGCCAACCGCAGCCACCCTAAAAGCAGGTCTTCATCCTAAGAAGGTCATATTGGACATCTGGTGAGCTTGGAAAGGAATCCGTTACTACGAACTTCTGCTAAGTAACCAGTCAATTGATTCCGAAAAGTAATGTTCGCAACTGGACAAATTAAAGGCAGCAGTTCAAGAAAAACGCCCATAATTGGCAAACAGGAAAACGTGTTGTTTTCCATCAGCATAATGCCAGATCTCACATTTCTTTGGCGACTCGGCAAAAATTGTTGCAGCTTGGCTGGCACGTGTTACTCTACACGACATATTTACCAAACATTGTTCCTTTGAATTTTCATTTATTTAGGTTCATGCAAATTCTTTGGATGACATAGAACAACACCTTAATGAGTTCTTTGCTGAGAAACCACCAAAACTTTGGCAAGACTGAATCATGAAGTTGAACGAAAAATGGTGAAAGGTTGTGCAACAAAATTGTTAGCGCCATGTCTCCGCTATAGGAGCGGTTTCTCTGAGGGGGAAAAAAAGGATGTAGTTTCAATTCCCATTGGGAAGCACATTTTTCTTTGATAAGACATCTTGATTATAGGCCGGTGATAGTAATTCAAACACGTGCATTAGAGTTTATAGTCATCATAATGATAATAATAAAAGGTATTCGGAAAGTCAGTATGCACTTATATGTTTATTAACAGATATACCGAGCTTGAAAAGGACCGTCAATCCGCAGTGGACTGGGGTAAGAAATGGCTCGTAAATTTTAATGCTTCCAAAACGAAGCTGCTGTCAATTAACCATCATAAACAATCGCACCTACCTCCCATTAGCATGGAACAGAGAGTAAAACACTACGCCTCCTTGGCTTCACACTCTCAGCGGACCTTAAGTAGAATGACTATATCGAATCCATTGCTAAATCCGCTGCTATGAAAGTCGGTTCTCCGTGCAGGGTCCGGAAGTTTTTTCCGTCTGAATCTATCCTGCACATATATATAAGTATACCATCCGCCCGTGCATTGAATACTGCTGCCACATCTGGTCGGGTGCCCCTGCTGTTCTCTTCGGGGTCCTTGACAAAATACAACGGAGAGTCTGTAATGTGATCGATAACGACTTGGCAGACCGGCTGCAGTCACTCTCTCACCGGCGTGACGTCGCTTCCCTGTGCCGCTTCTATAAATACTTTCACGGCTTTTGCTCCGATGAACTCCGATGAACTTAGATCACTGGTGCCCCCTAGGTATGAATTTGCACGAGATACTAGATTACCAACTAGGTCCCACTCTTTTACAGTGAAACCAATAAAATGTAACCGCAATTTCTACTCCAACAGCTTCTTTGCTCGCACTTCCCGCCTGTGGAATTCCCTTCCACATGCTTGCTTCCCTGACAGCTATAATCTCCAGGAGTTTAAATGTAAGGTCAATAGACACCCCCTAACACACTAACTCGCATCCATTCTCTCAAAATCTCTTCTCATCTACCCAACCGTCATCCTCGGTATCCCTACCCGTCTATCACACTCATTCTGACATTTCCTATATCTGACTACTCTTTCTCATCCCCTTCCTCTATGCAATAGTGGCAGTGGAATGCTTTGCTTGGGGTGAAATGATTAAAAAAATATCTTTCTATATAGAACTAGCAGTATAGCCCGGCGTTGCTCGGGTGTAATGAAAGCTTTAAAACTAATCCATGGTCCTGAGCTCAGACTTAGCCTGAAGAATATTTATGATGTTTAGTGAGAATCGGATAAAAATTGTGGATTTGTATAAAGGACATACAGACAGATAAACAGACACACACACACACAAACATCTTGCCTTATATATATATATATATATATATATATATATATATATATATATATATTATCAATTTTCTGCACTATTGTAAGAACTGCAACCTTGAAACTTCTGAATGTCGTTTCTTATGTCTTTGACTATGAGTGTATCAAATTTAATTAAAATCGAACCACTCCTTCTAAAACCCGATTTTTTCGATTATCGATTTTCGATATTTATCGGGGGTATCTCGACACAAAACCTAGCTAAGAACACTCGCAGACGTTTATAGTACAACTGTGTAAATTTTTAAGAAAATCGGTTCAGCCGTTTCGGAGTCTATCGGTAACGGACACACACACACACACACACACACAGCAAAACGTTGTCGCACCAAATTTGTTTATATATTTGACCATCATGAAATGTGTTCGACGAGAAATACACATTCTTAGTTGTTCAAATCATATTGGTGTGAAATTTAAAATATAAAAAATGACAGTAACTTCCCAAACATCCTTTTCTTTCTAATATTATACCATTTTATTCTTTTCACTCTCATTTAGTTGGCGTTTCTTTTGACGGCTGTCTGGCGTGATTCTGTATTCTTTCTTCCCCGCCCCATCTCTCCTTTGAGTCTTTCTCTTTCTCACCCGTTGTTTTCTTTTTTTCCTTCTTTCCGTTTTTCTTACCCACAATTACTTTCCTGTAACACGCTTAATTTTTAACTTTTGATTTCTTAACGTAGATGTAATCAGAAAGTCATTTTCACTAATCGTGTCTTGAATCCTTTTTCTTCGTTTCTCCTTTCTTTTCTTTTCCCCTTTTTCCCTACCCTCCGTATCAATTTCTTGACGACAACCTTCTAACAAAATCTACTCTCTCTTTTAACACCCCCTCCCATTATTCTTTTTGATATTATCTAATTTTTTCTTCTTTCATGTAAACAACCGGGTATGGATTTCTTTTTGAGTATACATCCGGTAAATGAATTTTGTACTGTATTTGCATAATAAATAAATTTTGCTGCTGAAGAAGTGAGCTTTTCCTTGCTGAAATGGCCATACGGCATATTTAATTTTCAGAGTTTTATGTATATATTACAAAAAAGTGAAAGAACACGTATATTAAAAGCCCACTGTTCTTTTATAAAGAGTGCTCGATTATAGTATATATATATATATATATATATATATATATATATATATATATATTATATTTTAGAACATGTACATAATTTTTTTATATATCCACTACAAATGGTACATTTGTTTCGACATTGAAATTTCACTGTCTCATCAGGCGGTGTGGCTAGGAATGGAAAGCCTCTTTTCTTATATTTGGACAGTTGTGTGTGGGATGTTGGTGGGAGTTAGTGATAAGGGAGCATTGAAGTTTCAGTGTCGAAACAAACGTACCTTTGTCCTGGATATATAAAAAAGTTATGTACATGTTCCAAAATATAATTTATAATAAATATTCACAGCTCTATATATTATATATCGAGCACTGTTTTAAATTAATGTTTTGGACGTTGTAAAAATTCTTTCTTCGTTCTGTTATTCACTCGGATATATATATATATATATATATATATATATATATATATATATGTGTGTGTGTGTGTGCTCAAGTGATCTCAAATTTTGACTGTGCGGACTTATCTCAATGAGAAAGAGGATGAATCGGGCAAGCCAGTAATAACAACAATGTGCTGTTGAAATGGCCACCACGTTCACCTAACTTGACACTATATGATTGTTTTTTATGGAGCTATGTTAATGGACAGATCCATATCCCCCACTTCCTACAAGTTTAGAGGAACTTAATCAGAGAATCACTGAGGCGCTGGAGAATGTTACGCAAGACGTACTGTAATATAACAACCTGGCCCCACACGAGGAAAGGCTGATGCAAGCGGGGGTGTTTTCCGGTCGTTGAAAGGAACGGATGTTTGTTTGACCTTATTTCCGGCAGTAGCGGAAATGGCTACAAGAGGCAGACAGAACAGGTGTCTCTGGGAATTACGTGGGCGTGCGTGGGCGAGGCAAAATCCGGAAGTCCCGGTTTGGAGATTATAAAAAGACCTCGGCGCACGGATTTCAGAGAGAGAGACGAGACAGACAGACAGAGAGCCAGACCAGACCAGAGGAGCAACAGATACGACGACACTCCCCCGTCAACCCCTTAGAGGCGCGCTCTCTCACTCTCTGTTCCCTAGGCTACACGGTTCATCGTCATTAATAAAAATATAACTTATATTTTTATATATATGCGTGTTTGTTTTCTGTCGATATACAACAAACCTTTTATTTGGTGCCTAAGTGACTTGCTGTTTTGAGACAACAAAACAGATAGATACGAGCTGGTTACCACGGCAACGATTGAAAATTCAACGGACTTAAAACTACCAGATACAAAGAAAAAGAAGACGAAAATAGTAAACAACAGGACGACAGCAGCTGCACGACTATAAGACAATCAGCCAAGGTAAGTGACTCATTGATTTGATAGTGTGTGTGTTCTCTGCTCGTGTTTATAATAAGTCAAGTTAGAAAAAAAAATGCATACTTTTGCCATTGAGAAATGTGGATTGTTGGTGTCAAACACATTAAGAAGGGTAGAACGGAGGGGGTGAAGACTATATGTAGAGGGTAGCAGTAGCGGAGAGCGCATAGGTTTGGGGGTTGGCGGGAGGAGTGGAGTTGAGATATTTGCCTGTCTGTAGGTGTGGGGCATCTGAGTTAATGATTTAATTTTCTTTTTTTGTTAATATTTTACCATATATGTGAAGTGAGTTTACTGGGATGTTGCTTAATTAATCTTACTTTTATTGAGTAAGTGAAATGTAAAATCATGTAAAGGAAGTTTCTTCTACTCTTTAAAGTGGATAATTGGATTAATTTGTTGATAACAATGTTTTCGTTGGGTTGTGCAGTGTTAGGTTTTTTTTTTTTTTGATTTCTTTTCAATGACTGTACACTACAAAATGATTTACATTTCTATGGTTGTGAATTATGCTTTTGTGCAGGTTCCCATCAATTCAACATCCTCTGTGAATTTTCATTTATGTGACTTGGGAAATATCTTTTGAAGATATATTAATTTCGGAAAACTTTATATTGACACGGATAGACCTGCAGATTCTACAGTTGATCGGAACAAAAAGAAAGATACAAACGTGGAAAATTATTAATAGTATCTAAAGCATAAAGTAAATTATTCGTCTCTGGTTCAGTGGTTTGGTCCCCAATTACGCAGAAATTTCCCAATTTTTCAGTGGACACCATGCCGGTAGAATTGCGCGATATGGAGAAGATTCCTATCCGCAAACTAGTAAATACCTTGGAACAGATAAATATGGAGAGATTTAGTGAAGGATGTGAGGAACTCCCGAAGAAGTTGACGATAGGGGTCATTGCTGGCGTGGTCGGCGTTATGATAATCCTTGGAATAATAGCCAGGAAGCGGATTTTTAAGTGTAAAAGAAGCAACAGTGCTTCGGGAAAGGAAATTGAGTTATCCGTTGTGAATAGTACTCCGGGGTCAACGGGTGTTCAACACTCAAATGTCTCTGCGTTAAACAGAGAGATGTCAACAAATCAGATATGCTTGGTTTCGAATCCAGAGGAAGTAGTTCAGGGAATGGAAAACATTGTACAAACTAAGGAACTACGAGTCACGGGTCCATTTTTTTTAGAATAAATTAATATAGATGAAACCTCTAATCCTCCACAAGTAAATTGCATGCGGATTAACGTTGGAATCAGGGTAATTTTCTTCATTTTCTATTGAACATTTCTCGGTCAGACTATGAATGATATGTACGGCAGATAATGGCCATTTTTCTGTGTTCAAACATAGTATGTTTGAAATTAAATTAAATTAAATGAAGTTACATGTGTAACAATAAACTCGAGCAGAGGCACGCATGGTGTTGGTCAAAGGTCATTTACTCGATGTTAGTTTGGAAACTGGGGCGCGATTACCGCCTATAATCACGTGGTTATGCATCGAGGAGTCTACGCTTATGGACAGAGTCGAGAAAGAAAATGAACATTTTTAAGAACTTTGCCCAATTCTGTGAAAATGGATATTAAAAAAAAAAAAAAAAAAAAAAAGGAGAAAAAAAGAAAGAAAAAAAAAGGAAAATGAAACATCGAGCTGGTAGAACAATTTTCAAGATGGACACGAACATTGTTGGATTGCCGATGTAGGCTCCCCTATATATTTTTTTTTTTGTTTTTGTTGTTTTTTTGTTTCGGCATGCACATGTTTTGTTGTTTTGGCGTGCACATATTTTATACAATTGTCGGGCTTGTGTGGCATGGGGAGGAGAGTGAAGGTGTTGCGCTTAAAATGTTCTTAGGTGAACATTTTGGAAAATGGGTGGGCGAGGAATGTAATATAACAACCTGGCCCCACCCGAGGAAAGGCTGATGCAAGCGGGGGTGTTTTCCGGTCGTTGAAAGGAACGGATGTTTGTTTGACCTTATTTCCGGCAGTAGCGGAAATGGCTACAAGAGGCAGACAGAACAGGTGTCTCTGGGAATTACGTGGGCGTGCTTGGGCGAGGCAAAATCCGGAAGTCCCGGTTTGGAGATTATAAAAAGACCTCGGCGCACGGATTTCAGAGAGAGAGACGAGACAGACAGACAGAGAGCCAGACCAGACCAGAGGAGCAACAGATACGACGACACTCCCACGTCAACCCCTTAGAGGCGCGCTCTCTCACTCTCTGTTCCCTAGGCTACACGGTTCATCGTCATTAATAAAAATATAACTTATATTTTTATATATACCCGTGTTTGCTGTTTTGAGACGAATAATTGGTGCCATATATAACAGTACTACAGCGTGTTTGACAGAAGCTAGACTACCGTCTTGACGTATGCCGAATCACAGGTGGTGTGCATATTGAAAATTTGTGAAGTTTTATGAAATCGGCTATAAAATTTACATCTATTTGAATAATTTGTTCAAATGTTGATAAAAAAATCAGTTATCGTTCAACATGAGGCCTATTTAATTTGGCTTGCATGGGACATGTAGTTACTCAGTTATTCACATTTTAAATAATGTCAATTTTGGGAGGACGCCCTATATATAGATAAATGGACACCGAAAAACTTTCCGATAAAGTATGTCTAAAAAAGAGCAATATGGGTAAGTTTTTCTTTTGTCTACATATATATATATATATATATATATATATATATATAATCCTACGTCGGTGGCACAACTCGGAGATTCATACACTACGTAATCATCAGACTCATATTATAAACTGACCATTTAAGACATTTGAATTTAAGTTCACTCAATGTTCATGGAAGTTAAATCTTACAATATTAGGGTACTATTATTTAATTTATGATATAATATAAAGACAAAAATTACATGAAGAAAAAAAAAGTGTTAAAATGATTTTCTGCGAGATGTAGTCATATATATATATATATATATATAATATATATATAATAGACACCCGAATTTTTAGATTATATATATATATATATATATATATATATATATATAGGAGAGAATGACAACCTGTGAAGACGGGGATGATAATCCAAAAGATTTTATTCTTAATTAATAATGAATTATCATTTAGATAGAAATAGTGCTCTGTTGATATTATCCAATGCAAATATATTGAGAAGAAAATTCAACACATAATTAAGCGATTATAAATCCAGAATTTATTTCAGCAATGTAAAGAAAATTCCTTATAATTGCCTCGTTCAGACCGTTCATGGAATAAATAAATGTAAATTTCACATAGAATATTTTGAAAAAACCCGTTTATAGCAGTGGAATTTTTAAAACGGAAATACATTGAGAATAGAAACATCATATCACAAACATAATACAAAGTAAGGAATTAAATCACACATACATAAAACGAACAATTAGGCACACGCAAAAAGCAGGAATATATATATATATATATATATATATATATATATATATATATATATATATTATTATTACTTTAGAACATGTACAACCTCATTTGTATATTTTCTAATAATTCTTAATTAATAATAAATATTCATTAGTCTATTTTTATATTGAACACTGTTTTAAATTAATGTTTTGAACCTTGCAATTATTTTCTTTGTTCCTTATTCATTTGCATATATATTTATATATAGCACATTTACAGCATATTGTCATTATCACTGGCACATCCAATTCATCCTCGTTATCCCATATATATATATATATATATATATATATATATATATATATATATATATGATAATAATATATAAATTTTGATATATCAAGAACAGTCTTCGACGAAAGATATGAAAGATATATGACAAAGTCGGAAAAGATATTGTGTGATGCGTTTCGTCCCTTAGGACTTAATCAGACTAGACTTGTTTACATTGATGCGACCACACATGCGCATGAACGAAAGACGCTGAGAATTTAAGATATTGAAAATATTTTTGAAAAATCTTTTTTTTTAATGTGTAATGTATGTTGGCGTATTTTTGTGTTTTCGAATTTTTAGGAATGTGTTTTGAGATTTTGTTTTTCAGTAATGTACTTTGGTTATATAATCTTTTGAATTTCATTTATATTCTTTTTTCTTTCTACCATTTTTGTTATTAAATAACACAGTTTGTGATAACAGAATATAAGTCAAAGAATGGTGAAACGTTGTAGGAACCTGGACACAAATTTATTGAGGAGGAAATTATTTTATGAACGTTTTCGTCTTAGGTAATAATTTTCTCTTAATTAGAGTAGCATGTGTAGTTGCATGTAAACAAATATAGTCTTATGAAGTCCAAAGAGACGAAACACATCACACGAGTGAGTGTAAAATTAAAAACAAAAAAATAAAAGCGATGTGAAGTAGAAATAATCACGACATTCTACACGTACGCACATACGCGCACCTGGTCACGTGAGCCTATAGGCGCACGAAAATAAATCCACATAAGAACATACTTCTTCTTCTTCTTCATGTAAATTCATTTCCATACAGAAGACCAGATATCACATAGCAATCCAACACTCTCTTTTGTTTCCAATGAGATTTTCTTGTCTTTCAGTTCTCTGGCTAGCTTTTGAAATGCGTCTTTGAACATACCATTGCGTCTTTGGATCTGAACATCGCATTTTCCAACCTCTGTCAGAACGCTTCCGAGGTATTTAAATTTTTTTATTTTTTATTTTTTTTTATAGTTTCGCCGACCTGTAGTTGGCATTTCTTTTTACTGATGACCATAGATTCAGTTTTCTTGAAGCTTATACTTAGTACTTTCTTCTCGCTTTCTCTTGCTTGGTCCTGCGTTCTCCTTTCAGTGTCAGCTATCATCACCGTCTCATCAGCGTATCTTACATTGTTGAGGTTAAGGCCGCTAATAACGATACCTGGCAAGGCTTTTATTTCTCTCATAACAGGTTGAATAGATTTGATGAGAAAATACATCCTTGTCTTTCGCCCCTTTCTATTTTTACATACCTGCTGAGTTCACCTTCTATTCGTACGCTAGCGGTTTGCTGCCAATATAGATTCTTTTCCGAAAATGTCGAGGTTGTCGAGCATCTCTATCATGTCTTTGTGGCGTACTTTGTCGAACGCCTTTGCGTAGTCTATAAAGCACAGTTGTCTGCATTTGTCTTATCTCTTAGTCAGTTAACAAGAGATGGTGTCTCAATAAAAAGCCTAGGAGAAGACAATAGGAAACAACTTCACTATTCCACCCGCGTATATTCTTGGACTTGCACACGAACATACACGATGAAAATAAAACAAAATTGCATTAATGAAAAGTGGACATAAAAATTGAGGAGTACAAGCAGTTAATTGCTGAAAGCCCTTCACGAGTGGACCGAGTAATTCACGGAGGAATCGTCTGCAAAACTCAGGATGCTGAAGTTAACATCAATCAGCTAAATGGGAAACATTTACTTATATATATATATATATATATATATATTATTTTTGAACATTATTTTTACCGATACTCGTATTTTTTATATATTATTTTTGAACATTATTTTTACCGATACTCGTATTTAAGTAGATATTCTGTTTTTAATTAAAAACAGAATATCTACTGAATTACGAGTATCGGTAAAAATAATGTTAAAAAATAATTCATTACAAATTGTCGGTTGCTTATAACCAAGTTTCGTTAAAATTCGTTAATTTCCGTAACATGTTTATATATATATATATATATATATATATATATATATATATATATATATATATATATATACGTGTGTGTGTGTCTGTGTGTAAGTGTGTGTATGTAAGTTTGTGTGTGTAAGTGTGTGTGTGTTAATTTAATTCAGATATTGAAATCCTGACAAAGTTTCAAAATGCGATACATGGGAGTGTTGCATGAAAAGAGAGGAAGGGTTTTATGAAATAGATTATGCATTTCACCAATTTAAGGCTTCATCAGATTTAAAACGAAAGAGACATGTATATTCGTCTTTGAAATTATTACTTTTATCCTAAGCTGTTTTTTTCCTGTTAAAACAAAATGAAAAACAGTGACATTTAAAAAAGTTGTTAATACATTTCTTAGTTTAAGTCGAAAGATTTTAAATTATCTCAACTTTTTTTTCAGACTGAAGTTAAATTCTTTTTTTCATTATCGAAATGGCTTGAAAGTAAGAAAGTTCTAAATGGAATTCTTTTCCACAGCCCTTTCTGAAATTAATCTAAAATGGGTCAAAGTAATATATTTGGGTCAAAATGGGTTAAAAGTAATATATATATATATATATATATATATATATATATATATATATATATATATATTATTAAGTAAATCATCGAGCTTTATATTCGACCTCAACAGAATGCAGAAAGCACTGGACGGCCGCTTCGTTCTATATTTGGGACTCATCAGCAGTGCGCATCCACTACCAGGAATCGAACCCAGACAGTCTTGGTTGCGGAAGTCGTTTCTTGGGGAGGCACTATCCTATGGGTAAAGGAGCTTGGATTAGTTCCACCACGGAATTCGTGAAGAGCGGCGCACTTCACCGAGCTTAATTCGTTACCTCTTCTTCGCCAGGGCCCGTGGTGCAGTCGGTATAACATCAGCTTACTAACCAAGACTGTCTGGGTTCGATTCCTGGTAGTGGATGCGCACTGCTGCTGAGTCCCAAATAAAGGACGAAGCGGCCGTCCAGTGCTTTCTGCATTCTGTTGAGGTCGAATATAAAGCTCGATGATTTACTTAATAATTGTTCAAATCCTCCTACTACTTCTTGAAATATATATATAATTAGTTAGATTTTGGTCGTAATTAATTTAGGCCAGTACACATTTGCATTAAAAAGTGTTCAGTACATTTATACTGTAGAACTTTTGAATATTTTTCATTTGGAAATGAGTTATAACTCATTTCCAAAGGAAATCATTCAGCAATGAATTAGAACACTCTCAGCTATTGGACGTGTATAATGATAATATACATGCTAAAAAGTCTACCGCCTTCTTTCGAGCGCCCGTAGCTCAGCGGTAGAATCGCCGACTGATACCAATTTAGTTGGGTTTCAATCCTGGGTAAAAAGCAATTGGCTGTCTAACCGTACTGATGAGTTGTGATACAGTGAAACAGATCTATCTGCGGATGACTATATATATAAAGAGAGAGAAAGAGAGAGAGAGGGAGGGAGAGAGAGGGAGGGAGAGAGAGGGAGAGATAGCGTGTGTATGTGTGTTACTGTGGCATCAGAATTAAAAGTTTATCAGCAATCGATATTGTATTAAAATATAAATTCAATAAAATCGAATCCCGTACTAATCACAGTATGGTCAGTCTCGCATGACCCGCCATGTTGAAATTAGTTCATCAATGACCTGGAGATGAAAACACAGCTACCGTATTGTACTTACACAGCTTGTATGCAAAACAATAATCCTTCGTTTTTAAACCACTCTTAATATAAAAGAGATAGACATGAATTAATTTTCTTCAATATTCTCCAGTCTGGTTCATCGCTTTGAAATAATTCGCTGATGACGCACGAAAGTCAATCTGTCTCGGCTCCCGAAAGAGTTTCTCATTAAATCAAATCTTTCGCTAGTTGGCTCTTCGCCGCCGAATCGGAAGATGTTTGATGAGAACCGGAATGCCGCCTGGACTGTGACCGGTAGAAGCAATCTAACCGCTGTATAGCTCCTTATGGTCGATACATCAGCGTATCTTGAGTTTAATATCGGCATAACCTTGTGGCTTTGGGATTAAAAGATATCAATGAAGAAGAATAATCAACCTTTCTTTTTATCCTTTTTTTAAATCTTCGGCTAAAAATGCTCAGAAACATGACTGGTGAAATTCTTGGTTTCTCACTGAATTTTATTACCACCATGAAAACAAAGAGATAGCACCACTTTCTCTGCAAATGTTTTATCTTTCATAAGATAAAACGAATGTTACCGATGAGATTTTTTTTCTTGGTAAGCAGCTCTTCAGGGAGGAATTACTGATGATTAAGAAGCGGGGAGGAAAAAACTCGACCATTTGAAAAAATATTATGACAATAATTTACCAAATTCTTCAGAAATTAGATGTCATTTATTAGGATGACCAAAAAGTGCGGAATCAGTTTTGGAAGTGGAAAGAAAGCAAGATTTTATACAGCAAAATCAACGTGTATTCTTCATATTCTTCAAAATAAAATTCGCCATTCTCGACAATCTACCAATGATTTATTTTTGTCCTCACCTTTATTGCCATATTCACGACGTTTTGTCCCTTGTACGATCCGACCTTCTTCAGGTGATATACACTGGAATTTCGAACCGAACCCTTTATTTGGTCTACGTTGGTAGATTGTTCCAATTCCACGTGCCATGCCATGTTTTAGGTATACCTATTTCAGTTAATTCCTTTCAGTAGCTCTTCAAGTTTCTTTGTTCACTTCAGCCGTGGCCATAAATTGAACTCATAACTCTTTGGGTCAAATCTCCCTAAATGTGAAATCAAGAGCCGAGAATTTCACTTGAATTTGTTACATTCACTTACGTGCAAATATTTTGTGAAAGGTACGAAGCAATCTCTTCTACCTCCAGAAATCGGTTGAATAGCGGGACAGACTGGATTTTATAGCCTTGGTTGGCAACCAATCTACCGCAAAAGGAAAGAGCATTGTCCTGGGTTATAATCTCTGCCTAGTCAGTCTTGAATCGGAAAAGACATGGTCGGCCAAGCTAGTATCACTTAAATCAGTCTGAATAAACTACGTCGCTGGTATTAAAATTCTGTTTCACGAACGAACGTCAATTCCGAAGCCAATCACGAAGACAAATCTTGAAGATAAAGTAGGGTTTTATGTTCTCTCTCCGTGAATAAAAACGCATGGATTTTAAAATGTTGCCAAGATGCTTAGGAATTAGACACATTTAGTTCAACTAATTAGCATTGGATCGACATGAAGTTGCATTCAATAAATTAAAAAAAGAAAGCATAAACGAAAAAGACCGAATTGATAAAAAAATATTCAGCGTCACAATGTCGACATTTTTAGGAGTAAAATATTCACATATATTTGATTCCGTTGAAAAGAGGCGATTTGGCGGAAAAATCAATGACATTATTAGAAGTGTTTTTTTCAAACAATGTTAACATATTTTAAATATCCTCATTATCCAAAGAATTATACAAAGAAGTATCCTCATGTTTGTTGTATTCAACTCTCCAGCCTTCATAATGTTTCCAATAGGATGAGACGAAATATTGTCGTTATTCCATTAATTATTCAGACTAGTATCCTAATCTTTGTTATAAATAATCTCTCCGGCCTTCCTTGAGTTGCCTAATGCTCTGAGATTAAGTATTGTTATTATTCGAAGAATTATTCAGACTATCATCCTTATCTTTGTTGTATTCAACTCTTCAGCCTTCCTACTGTTGTCTAAAGTTCCCAGATGAAGTATTATCACTATTCCACGAATTATTCTGACTAATGTGTTCATCTTTGTTGTATTGAACCCCAAACTTAATAAAGAAAATATAAAAGTGTTTTCTCCGGTGGTATTCGAACTTATGTCACCCATTGTAGGGGAGACCATCATTTTATCCGGCGATGCATTAGACCGATCGGCCACAGACGTACCATTTTTCTTTTGTAAGGCAAACATAAATGTGATACACACTAATTAAAATGAAATTGCGGCGTCTTTTTCAAATACGGATATCCATTAAATTAATTCTTTAGAAATTGCTTTGTTTATGTTCCGGATAAGACACTAAGCAGATATGGAATTTCGAGAAAACTAGGCAGATAAATTTCGTTGGAAACAAAGAAAAAAGCACTGGACTGTTATGTGATATCTGTCATCCTATATGGCAACGAATGCTAGACGATCTTCTCAAAGAGAGAGGAGAGACTCGAATCAACAGAAATGCGGTTCTGCAGAAAGAATGTGTTCTGACAGAAGCCGGAAAGTGTGACACTGAAATCCGAAGACACGTTAGTAAGGTCAAGGACGCATTTCAAAAGCTAAGCTGAATATTGAAAAAGAAGATTTTATTGGAAACAAAGAATATATTACTGGCCTATTATGGGATATCTGTCCTTCGATATGGCAGCGAATGCCGAACGATCACCTCAAAGATAAAGGAGAGACTCGAAGCATCAAAAATGATTTCCTCAGCAACATTCTACAGAATGATGCTGAGGATACCATGGGCTGAACATGTGAATAAAGAAAAGGTTCTGGGAAGGATGCAAACGAATCGTAAACTTATACTTGACAACAGTAAGCAACAGCCGAGATTCCTGGGACATATAATTAGGAAGGAGGACTTGGAGAATCTGATACTTACAGGACGGATAGAGAGAAAGAGAGATATGGGAAAGCAACACGGAACATACTTGATGGGCTTGAGCAAGTGGATGGCGGAGAAGGGTTTGGGAGAGATACCAAGAGGAATGAAGGAGGAACGGTGCATGATCGCCCACGTCTTGAAAGAACACGGCACAAGAAGAAGAAGAAGAAGAAGAAGAAGAAGAAGAAGAAGAAGAAGAAGAATCTAAATGAGACGTGCTTCCCTTAAAAAGAGAAAATAGAACCTGGCTGGGCTGTTCGCTCACAGTGGCCAAGCGAGCTAAGCCACACCAGATCTAAGGTGGAAATGTTCCATCTACGAACGAGTGCATGTATCCCAGGTTCGGAAAAACACAGCTTTCTGCTCTGATGATGTAAGCAATTACATCATCAGAGTAATTACAGTTTTTACTTCTTCACCACCCTCTAATTTAGTCCCCTCAAACTTCTATCCTTTGGTTCCAATGAAAGAGGCACAGAAGGGCAAATGTTATGGTGGTGATGTATAAGAAAGAACTGCTACAAGGAATACATCAGCAGCCAGCTGAGTGTACGAAGCCATCACTCGTTTGTTTGTTTATCAGCATTTCAACTCCTTTAATTTTCTTCGGAGCGCTAGTAATTTTTTAAAAATTTTATATGGTTGTAATTTTTTTTGGGTGGTGGTGGGGGTGAGGAAATGTATTGGCGATAATTGTTCTTTTGAAAAGCGGTATTAGTAACATTTTTTTAAAAAATGTAATAGCAGAATTTTTAAAAAATATATTAGAGGTAATTTTTTAAAAAATGTATTGATGGTAAGTTTTTTTTTAAAAATGTACTGGTGGAATCTTTCTTAATATATAGGTGGTAATTTTTATTTCTTATGAAAAATGTATTTATGGTATTTTTTAAAAATGTATTTATTCTTTTTTTTTTTGAAAAATGTATTGGTGTTAATTTTCCTTTTAGAAAAAATACTGGTTGTAATTTTATTATTATTTTTTTTAAATGATTTGGTGATAATTTTTCCTTTTTAAATGAATTGGTGGTTAATTTTTTTTGAAGAAATGTATTGCTGGCAATTTTTTACTATAAAAAAGTTGGTACTTTTATAGTGTTTTGATTCCACTTCTTTAGCCATTTCCAAGGGGGTTTGTTTTAAGTACTGTTAATTACTCTTGATGTTTTAACTGTTTAAGGTGTATTTCATTTTTGTGATGTTTTGAAAATGGCTAAAAATGTGAACGAAAGCGCTTGGGACAATGAACAATATGGACAATTTTTGCGCTCAATTACTCGCTGCCAGCGGAAAAATGTAAGAACGCCGGAAAAAAAATACATAAAAAATGAATTAAATTTTTCTATAATGTCATATTAGATCTTTTTTGTTAATTCACACCAAATAATATGTAAAAATTAATATCGCAAATATAAATTCACCCCATAAAATTATAAATTTTAAATAAATTCGCAACAACTCCAAACCTAAGAAAAAGAAAATGTTAAAAATCAGGGAGTTATTCACATTTTGTTAGTGCGGATAATATTCAAGGTATTTACAAGGAATTTTTACAATCAAAAGAAAAGGAAACAAATCTGTTTTTAGCTTGTTTGTAAGGGTGAGCGATTCGTAGACCCCCACACATAGAAATAGTGCACAGAAATCGCCCATACGTGGGGGTATCCAGCTAAAGTGCAATGGAAAAGCCACGCCCTGGGAAAATTTGGTGTGAATGTTAGCAAATATGAATTAATTTTCGGGGGAAGGGGTGAATTAATATTTTATGACGCACTAGGAGAAAAGATCCATCATATTTAACGAAAGATGTTTAAAAGAAAGCTTGTTGTCCACATATATATATATTTTCTAAACATATGCTGTTAAATATAAGAGACAATGAATGTCTATTATGTTTAATCATGAGTCGTTCTAAACGTCGTATTTTTTATTTAATTTCAGTTGAAAATAAAGACAAAAATTCTCCAACATTTGGATAATTATTTATTGGTTTTCTTCTAAGCTTTCGGCTCACATGAGCCATCTTCAGAGAGGTTGTTTAAACTGAAATATAAAATCCACCATCACCGACGATTTTATTTTGTGTTGACATAAAACTCCGCTTGGCAACGGCAATAGTTACCAAAAATAATAAACGCAGTTCTTAAGTTTGCGATGCGGTTTTATGACGTCACACCGCGGGATAGCGCGAAATGACAACAAAACCATGTAGTCAAATGCAATGTAATATATTATTTCCTGTTTTAAAGTTGATTTTATTGAGTGTTGGTTGTTTCGATTTGATGTACATGGCCTCCAATATCTGCAGGTTCCTCTTACTGTGTGTATGAGTAAGGATCGCCGTATTGTTGACCAAAATCTGTCTGATATTACCTACATGTTTATGTTTTTCAGAGAAATGTTGTTTAATAGTACTCTGATCAGAAAGATGACATGTAAGTCTACGGGAGAGCGTGGTTGTAGTAAAATCAATATATGTACTAGGAGTTTTATTAGTATCAGAGATGCAATTGTCATTTCGCGCTATCCCGCGATGTGACGTCATAAAACCGCATCGCAAACTTAAGAACTGCGTTTATTATTTTTGGTAACTATTGCTGTTGCCAAGCGGAGTTTTATGTCAACACAAAATAAAATCGTCGGTGATGGTGGATTTTATAATATTTCAGTTTAAACAACCTCTCTGAAGATGGCTCATGTGAGCCGAAAGCTTAGAAGAAAACCAATAAATAATTATCCAAATGTTGGAGAATTTTTGTCTTTATTTTCAACTGAAATTAAATAAAAAATACGACGTTTAGAACGGCTCATGATTAAACATAATAGACATTCATTGTCTCTTATATTTAACAGCATATGTTTAGAAAATTACTTGCTACCTCGATATACTATATATATATATATATATATATATATATATGTGTGTGTGTGTGTGTGTGTGTGTGTGTGTGTGTGTGTGTGTGTGTGTTTAGAATGTTTTTTTAATCCATTGGAATCCTGATCTACATATAAATCACTGATTTTTTAAATATTCTTGTAATGAAAGTATCTGGAAAGAAAGTAAATGCATTATGGATTAGGGCGTGAATAAATAAATAAATAAATAAATATTGCTCATTTGTAAAGGAAGTTTGAGTTTAAAAAATCGTTGACATTTTTAAACTTTCAACTTTTCTTTCATTTTTCTCTTTCCCAAGTCTGGTTTGCGGTCAGGTTTTATCGCGCAATATCGATATTGACAATAATATCGTGCAATATCAAGATTAACACCAGTATCGCACAATATCAAGTTTGTATCATGCAATATCGAGACAGACAGGCAACAGTATCGCGCAGTATCATGATTGACAATAGCATCTTGCAATATCAAGATTGACAACAATATCATGCAATATCAAGATTGACAACAATATTGTATAATATAGAAACTGATAACAGTATCGCGAAATATCAAGATTGACAGCAGTATCGTGCAATATCCTGATTGAAAACAGTGTCACGCAATACTAAGTTTGACAACAGTATCGTTTATTGAGACTTCAACAGTATTGTGCAATATCGAGATTTTTTAACTTGTCAGTGGAATTATATTAAAAATAATCATTAAATCACATTTTGTCGACATTTTATGCGATTGCTTCATAAAAAGGGCGGATGGCCAAGATTAACGACCTTTACCGTATTCCTGAATAGAATTGTTCCGTCAAATATAGCCTCGTTATTTTTCTTTCCTACATACTTTTTTTATTTTATTTTCGCTGCTATTTTATCGTAGTGCATTCGATATGCGAAACCCATCAAAAAAGTATCTATTGAAATCTATTTCGGAGAAGTCCTCCTTGGTATGTTGTCAACTTTGACAGATAAAGACGATTTCTTTTGTTTTGTTGAGAAACATTCCAAGAAGAGATTTTTTAGGATCTTCCTCCTCCAAGTTAAGATTCTGGGGTTAAGCATTTTTCAACATTTAAAATGGCGTTGGAAAAGCGGTTCTTCTTAAAACGTAACAAATATAATAGAAGGAACGGTTTAATAAAAATATAAAGGAAAACGAAAAACACTTCCTATCAGAAGTATTTTGTTTTGCTTACTGCAGAAGTGATGGGTAAATTGAAAGGTGACATTATGATTTCATGACTGAATTAGCAATGGTTCCGTTCATGAAAGATGAGCTCCTGAGACATAGGATGACAGTTTAGATATCGTAGAGAATTATTTCTTTATTTTTATTTCATTTTAATGGTCGGGCAGTTTTTTAATTTCGATTTTTTTAAAATAAAAAGCAAAATTTAATAACCAAAATTAATAGTAAAAATAGTTCATTTCAATCACTTAACACCATCGGACTTCAGTCACTTTGTTTCAATAAAAGCGACACTGAGGGGTGGGGAAAAGCGTTATGTTGGCGATGGAGAAGTAAAAACTACTGTAAGGAATTGGCTACCTCAGCAGCTAACTGAGTTTTACGAAGTTTCGATTTCCTTTCTTCTTTTATGTGCCGTGTCTCTTCAGAACGTAGGCAATCATGCCCCCGTCACATCTAGTCCCTTGTAGCGCTTAATATATTTTGTCTCATTTCTCACAACTATTTGCCATCCATTTGCTCAAGCCTGTCAAGTATGTCACGCGCTGTTTTCCTCTGTTTCTCTTTCTCTCTATCTACCATGTGAGTATCAGTTTCTCCAGGCCGTCCTTCCTTATTAAGTGTTTAGTGTCTCTTCTTGTTTCCTTTTCGTATCGATACCCCCCCAAACATCATTGTTACTCACATTTTCGGTCAATGACATCCTCAGCATCCTTTTGTAGAACCACATTTCGGTTGCTTCGAGTCTTTCCTTCACCTTTGAAGAAATTGCTCAGCATTCGCTGACATATAAGAGAACATATGTCAGATAACAGTCCGGTACTGTCTTCTTTGTTTCCAACAACATTTTCCTGTCACTCAATACACTACTCAGCTTTTGAAATGCAACCTTGGCCATGTCTAAACGCCTTCGGATCTCAGTGTAGCACTTTCTGTCTTCTGTTAGGTATTTAAATTTATGTACCTGATTGATCTTACTTTATTTAACCAGTAATTGGTATTTTGGGCTCCTCTTTCTGCTGATAGTCATGCAGTCAGTTTTATTGTTGTTTATGTTTATCCCAATTTTTTTGCTTTCTAATGCTACCTTCTGTACGAGGTCTTGTAGTTTAATTTCTGTGTCTGTTATCAGCACTGTGTCATTTGCTTATTTCTATGCTTATGATTATAGCTGCCAATGACAAATCCTGGCAGGACTTCTATTTTTTCCAAGATTACCTCGCTGTATACGTTGAATAAATCCGGTGAGAAGACGCATCCTTGTCGTACACCACTTTATATTTTTGTATATCTGCCAAACTCATTTCCTGTTCTTACAGGTGGTTTTATACTAATATAGGTTCTTGATTATTCTAATGTCAAGGTTGCCGAGCATGACCTATCTGGCATTTAGTACACTGCGGTTGGCATGAAGAGCATATTGAGAATTATGCACGTGAACCTGTGGTGTATAGCTTTATCTTGCTGTACCATGTGTTTCATTGTGTTCCTTATATCTTATATAATAAAACAAATTGCGTTACTTTTCGAATCATCCTTGTATTTGGCCTCCTTGTTTTGAGATTATGAGCTGAAGTATTTTCACGATGAAAAATATTTGGTTTACTTACTATGAATCTGTTTGCAACATAATTCAAAAAGTAAATATTGTTGATTAGACAGACGTGGAATAACATTTTTCAACAAGTTAACCTTTTCAAATGTTATGATAAATGGATTCCCACAATAAAAAATCACTTTCAAAAACTAATTACATTACTTTTTGTCTGACACTTGATGTACGATATGTTCAATTCTTTATATAATAATAAAAATTACATTACTCTTAGAATCCCCCTCGTGTATATATATATATATATATATATATATATATATATATATATATATATTTATTTATTGAACATTATTTTTCATCGATATTTAAATGAGTAGATATTCTGTCTTTAATTAGACAGTATATTTTTATATATATTTCTACCGGCCTGATTAAGAGAAATTTTGTTAAGAAAATGTGTTCTAATTCGGCAGGATTGGAACCTGCGACTTTTAACAACAAAGAGAAATATTTAAATAATCATCTCTGTTTTGAAATGTATCGTAATGTAAACAGGCAATTTTACTCTAAAGTTCCGGAGGTTTAAGAAATATATATATATATATATATATATATATATATATATATATATATATATAGTCGTCCGCAGTATCACAGCTCATCAGTACAGTTAGACATCCGATTGCTTTTAACCCAGGATTGAAACCCGACTGAATTATATATATATATAACCGAACCCAACACTGAACATACAGATAAAAACAATAACATTAATAGTTTCAATAAAAATCAAATGGTTATTCTATTAGGAAGATGAATTTTGCCTTAGAAACATTATAAAAAATATACAATTCCAGTCGATAAAAAATAAGAAAACTAAATTAAATACTAGAAAAAACAAAAACAAAAAAGAAACTACAAACCTCATCGTCAACGCCAATAACTCAGCTGCAAGATGCAAATTACAGAGAACCAATATTATTCATGAACTCACATGTCCCTTAATAAACTGTATTTCTGAGCAAGCTAAATTTATAAATATCAGATATACTACAACATGCCTAACAAGAAGCCCCACATTACATCTCTCTAACCATAGCTACTAAAGTTCATACTGATTGATATTACAAATATAATAGCCTCAGCCACATGTAAGAAAGGCTAAAAATAATGGAAAATTATTTAATAAAAAATGAAAAAGCCAACATTCAATAATATCAACTATGAACACAGCCACAAAGTATTGATCGTGTTTGGAAAATAAAACATTCCTTTTATTGCAACGGCATATATAACAAAAGCCATACATTCAGTTAAAACACAATTTTATAATGTTGTTTGTTAACTTTTTGCGTATTATTTAGTATTTAGTACTTATTAGATGTTGATTAATATTAATACATTTGTTTGTGTTTATGTGTGCATTCATACTTTCTTTATTTGTTATTTATTAATTTGTTTACTTATTTAGATTGATTGTTTATATGATTTTGTGGGTGGGTGGCTTGGCTATATTATTTGTTTATTTGTATAGTTTAAAGTTTTGGCTTTGTCCGCATATACTCAAACTGGAAATCCTCAAAAATTGTACCAAATTGGCTAGCCACGTGTGGGAATTAAAATTGAAAAATGGAAAAGACGCATATATAATTTGGAATATATTGAAAATAGCCAAACCTTACAAAAGTGGCAATGTCTGCAGATTGTGTCTAGTAGGAAAAGTTAGCTATTATGTTGTTCCCAGAACAAAAAAATTACTTAAGGAAAAATCAGGAATTATGTCCAGATTTTAATTATACCTATAAATACATACTAGGATCATACAAACATGAGTGAAAGTGCTGTGGGATCCTTAAATAACTCCTCCCTAATTTTGAAAATTTTCGGTTGTTTAAAAATTCCAGTCGCGTGTTGGTAAAAAAAAAAAAAAAAGGAAAAAGCAAAACTCTAATCGTGCGTTTGAAAAACGGAAAAATCAGTTATTGTAAATAGCCTGAAGATACCGAAAGGTTGAAACCTATGTTGTGAAAATAACTCATTTTCTAATATAAATGTATTGAACACTTTTAATACAACTGATACAACTGTGTACTGTACTTAAGTATGGCCCCAAATTATATATATATATATATATATATATATATATATATATATATATATATATATATATATATATATATATGTCAACGTCTTAGACCTCTCGACCACGAATATCCTCCAGTCTAAACGAGGTTTTTATCAAGCCTATATAACACAATTTTCGATTCATCGCAAACAACCATATCTGCTCTGAAATGTATCGTAATGTCAACAAATGTAAACGTGTTACGGAAATTAACGAATTGTAACGAAACTTGGTTATAAACAACCAACAATTTGAAATGAATTGTTTGAACATTATTTTTTATCGATACTCGTATTTAAGTAGATATTCTGTTTTTTTAATTAAACAGTATTATATATTTATATCTACCGGCCTGATTATTTACGATAAATTGTTATTACGAAAATGTGTGCCATTCGGCAGGATATATATATATATATATATATATATATATATATATATATATATATATGAACAAAGCCAAGTTGTTTATTTACTGATTGTTTTTACATATATATATATATATATATATATATATAAGGCTGTTTCGCTGTATCACAGTTCATCAGTGTGGATAGACACATATATATATATATATATATAGAGAGAGAGAGAGAGAGAGATATAGAGAGAGAGAGCAAGAAAGGGTGTTAAGAGATACAATGTATAGGAAGAGGTGGATGGACATGATCGTCTACGTCATGAAGAAACGCAGCATATAGAAGAATAGAAGAAGGACATATTTGTAGGTAAAAATTATTAGTGTTAGGAATAGTGTATGTAAAAATCAAAGTGGGCACTGACGTCAACACCAAGCGGCAGCAGTCAGTTTCATGCTTAGACGCAATCTTCAGCTTGAGACATTACGATTGGTATCACAAATCCCCCCACCAAAAAAAAAAAACCCGGCTTGTCCCAAAGGATCCTACTAATAGGAATAGACGGATTAATACCATTTGCGCGTAAGTGAATGCAACGAATATTAACTGTAATTCGAACTCGGCTCCCCGATTTCTCATTCCGAGCCGATATCCACTGCACTACAAGGCACATTCATATATGTATATATATCTGATTAAGTCCTACTTGTATAGAGACACAAAACAGATACTCTAATAAGGTTTCCATTCACTCTGGTCATTTGTTATAGCAACCAGTTTTTCACTGGTAATTTCCGCATTTTTTTAAAAAACAGTTCACCCAAGTGTAATAAACATTTTTGCCTTTCTTTGCAGAAGCTATTTCGCGCTTATAAGTTTTACGAAATTCGGATAGCACACTGAATATATAGAGAGAAAGAATGTTAGCAAGCAATAAGAGAGACACTTAAGATGTTGAGAGTTCTAGAATTTGTTGAGGACAAACTTTGGGAAACAAACGGATGGATAACGTGGTTGCCAGTAGCGATGAGTGAAATCAAATGGATCAACCCTAGGTAGCTTACAGCGTACCCTCGTAAGCCATAGGTTGGATGAACCATCCATGGTCCGGTCGGCGTTCGCTCGTATATTTATCTAGGCTGAAGCAGGGTAAATGATTGTCACCGGAAAATGTAGAGATTGGTTTCATCTTTTGGCCGGAGGTAAAGTCAAGAAAGCCGAATCACTTCATCGTAAGTAGTAATGGCAGATGCTTTGTACAGAACCGGCCAGGAACAAAGAAGGAGATAAGCATCTGTGCAATGGTCTTCATTCCCAAGAAAGGACATTTCAAGCATTTCATTTTCTTCTTTATTTTTTAAAAATACTTTTAAATACATAGGCAAAAAAAAAAGAAGAGCTTTTCCTTTTACTATTGTTCAACCAAAAAAGACGTGGATGGTGTAAGGGTTAACCGCTCGGATTGCGTTCGAATTCCACTCGAGTTGGTAACATTCACTTACGTGCTAATACCTATGAAAAAGGTATGAATCAGTCTTTTCTTCACCCGACTATGGGTAAATAAGAGGATAGACTGTGCCCTATAGCCTTCACTGTCGATCAGTCTAGGAGAAGGAAAAACTTTGAATTAAAACCAGTCTGGAAAGGGTTGGGCTATCTTGCAGTACATGTGGTGTTCTTACAATTTTAATGGGTCACGAGATCCGGGATCGTGATCGTCCAATACAAGGCTCAAGAGCACCTCAACTTAGGGGAATTTTAATGAAGTTCTACAATGAGCAAGAAAGTGGTGCCTGCTATAGCTCTAAGATGAAAGACTATGTTGAATCAATTGTTAGTTCTGCTGTTAAAACAGTTGTTTCATTGTGTCGTTCTGGACATTTTTTCTAGTCAGAATCTATCTTAAATATCTATAAATATACCAGTTATCCTTGTTGTGAATATTGCTGCCACATCTACTCTGGCACTTCTGTTACATATTTAGAGATTCTTAATAAAATCCAAAGAAGAATATGCAATGCTACTGATCCTGACCTGGCATTTCGGCTTCAGTCACTTTCCCGCCAGCGGTAATGTAACTTCCATATACTTTTATTTATATACGTCCAAGGTAATTGTTCTGATGAGCTTTCATAAACTTAAACGTAGTACTAGATTAGTAGCAAATTCCCATCATTTTACAATTGAAATAGATAGATGTGGCCGTAAGTTCTATGTCAACAGTTTCTTCTTACGCGCTTCTTTGCTTGTGGAACTCCCTTTCAGCCTCTTGCTTCCTAGTCAAGTTTGATCTAAACTTTAATTACAATGCGATGTATATCGTTATCTTCCGCCTTCTTCCTGTTCTTTTATTGTTCTCTCCCCTTTTGTTTTTCTCATGTTCTCTACGACTCAGTAATATTTTGCGTCATAGGGTAAAGAGTATATTGTATCAGTTGCTAAGTCTGTACCTAGGAAATTTGTTTCACTGTGTCCTGCTAGACATTTTTCTCGCCAGAATCAGAAGTCTACTATTCGCCCCTGCATTGAATATTGCTGCCACACCTGGTCTAGTGCACCAGCTAATATTTAGAGTTTCTTGATAAAATCCAAAGAAGAATCAGCAAAATTCTTGGTTCTCAACGTCTTATTGGCTTTATTGCCTTGTATGTGGGTGAAATTATTTAAAAAATACAGAAGACAAATAAAAGAAAGTAGTAATCTAAACAGACAAAAAAAAAAAAAACTATATATTTTTAATATACTATGAAGTTCTTCAAGAAAAAAATCTGGTTAACCAACTCAAGAATTTAGTGTCGAAACGCTCATCAGGGTCAGATATTTGATAAATCTATTGAACTTTTTGTCAAATCTCATTATTGCGGTAAATTACTTGAGCTCCAGTAATTTACCGAGCTTGTTTAATTCTTGTAATTTTCACGTATTTTTCAGTTTCATTATTATTATTATTATTGCTGTTGTTGTTGTTGTTATTATTATTATTATTATTATTATTATTATTATTATTATTAGTGCTTTAAAATTATACATATTTGTTTTTAAAAAGAAATGGATTGCAAGAAAAAATGCAATGACTATAAATAGCATTTAGGAGAAGAAAACATATTTTGAAAAGGAAATGAAGTGAGCACCAAAACAGGATATCTGTTTTTCGAATAGAACACAGGGGAAAGCTAACTCATGCCTTTATTAAGAGTATGTTTTATGATGTGAATAATTTTAGCTGCAAGAGAATAAAGAGATCTTCTGTTTTAATCGAGTTCCAGGGAGAGGTGGGCTCATTCATTATTGTTAACCACTAAAATAAGAAAAAAGCTGACCAATTATCAATCCGTATTTTTCGTCAAAGCTCGATTGAGGAAAGATAAAGTCGCAGAGCACCACGACTGAAAGAAAGGGTCTTGATGATATGCATATAAATGAAATTTCTCCTTTTTTAGTCGTGAGGCACAGAGATTATATCTTTCCTTTATCGAGATTTGACGAGAGACGAACGAGAACCAATCAGTTTTTTCTAATTATTTTTCTCCTCCTTTCTTAATATGTTTTCTCTTTCTCGAATTTCCATTTATGGTGATTGTGTTTTTCCTCCTCCACGCCTGTTTATTTTCCTCACTTTGCGATAAATATGTTTTTATTGCATCAATTACATTCTGAACCCCAAGAAGATCTTTGAATATATGGTAGTTGATAAAGTTATAACAACTATTACAAACATATTAGTGGGCAAATATTTTCAGCATTTTATAATGCTGTCCTGGGTATGATGATAAATTACATCCGGCAGCAGGGAGGTTTTGAGGATCATGGAACAAGCACTTCATTTTTGTTATTCTCAGGTCCACACTGACCCGGCTGGTAGCACCTGTTAGATACCCAACTATGGGCAAATAGTTAACCCTAAAATGAGGTAAAAAAAAACATGAAAGCATGAAAATAGATTTTTATAGTAAAATACCAGCAATATATTAAAAAAGAATATTGCCAGCAATATTTTCAATACTTGCCTATACTTCTGAGGTAGTATTTACACTCTTTACATTATTCAGACTAGTATCCTCATCTTTGTTGTCATTTTTACGACGTTTCGGCCGTTGTTCGCTACGGCCTTCTTCAGATGCTAGAAATTTGGAACCGAGGTCTTTATTACGATCACTGGGGTATATCAGCCTCATTCCTTGTGCGAAACCGCTTCTAGTAGTTATCAGTTATCTATCTTTAACCCGACTCTCTAAGTTATTTGTTCACCACTGTTGTAGCCTGATACTGAACTCACAACTCTTTGGGTCAAATCACTGAAACTAACCAAGGACACATGGCCCAGTGGATATAGGCATTGATTAGTTTCAGTGATTTGACCCCAAAAGACTAAGTTTATATTAATCTATACTATAATAAAAACATCGTCCGTCACCATTTCATATCTTATACTATAATAAGCGACGTGTCCGTCCGTCCGTCACAAGATTCAACCAGTAATAAAATATGCAGCACATCCTTTAATAAAATGATATACAGTGTTTATTTCAATAATAATTTTATTTTATTTAAACTAAAACTTAAATGTAAAATTGAATATTAAAATCTTATAAGTTGAATTAATTAGTAGATATAGTTTTAGGACAAAGGGTTCGGTGCCTATGGGTCATGGTGGATTACTTGTAATAATCAAAGAATCAAAGTTTCCAAACGAAATTGCGACACATCTTTTATATATAGAATTCTATGACTTCCGTTAGTCCCTCTAAAATATCTATACATTGACAGATTGAAACCAAATTTTGGGGAGAAGTTCAAACAGGTAAGGAGTTACAAAGTTCAGCAGTAATTGTTTTTTAATAAAAAAAACTCTACGTAAGCTGGTTAAGCTAGCTGAAATCAGTCATTTTTGAAGAAAAACAACTTGATTTTAACTACTTCTTAGGTGCTTTCGTAATTTTACAAACACCAATGTTCTTTTTTTTTAAACAAGAATCTAGTTTCCAGTTCACTCTGTGTTTGCGAGAACTATAAAGAAATCACAAGGCCAAGAAATATTGACGCACGGCATATGTTGCATACATAAGAGTAAGAAATCCTAAGGATTTATTTTTCACTGTTAAAAACAAAAAAAATTTGTTAACAAGAAAAACATTTTCTGGAAAAATACTGTTTTCTGTGAAGTCCTACAAAAATGAAATTAAAGAAATTGTTAAATCCCGAAATAGGGTTTTTATCGAAGTATTTTTTCAAAGAAATCAGCTTAATCAAATTTCATTAATTAGTTTGCGAAATTGAATTAAACGTAGAGTTTGTAAATATCGTCAAAAATGTTAGCAATAACTGCAACAATGCTAAATACTAGTTCATAAAATTCAATTCCAATATTTTAAAGTCTGAAAAGTTTTTTAAAATTTTTGATGGATAGATTTTAAATATTATATTGACAATAGTACGGTTAGACATTTCCCAGACAGAAAATATTCTCCAGTTATAGGTTAAATAGCAGAGCAGATTAGGTTCTGTAGCCTTGGCTGACAACAAGTATATCGCAAAAAGTAATGGCAACCTACTGCGGAAAAAATATTTTTTCCCCAGTAAGTCATGTCACGAAAGAGACATGATCGCCCAAAGCGTGTATTACGTATTGCACTTAACTCATTTTTTCAAGCAAATGAGCTTATTTATTTATTTATTTATTTATTTATTTATTTAAACTTCATCGATTTTCTTAAAAAATATGGTTTGCCGTGAAGCTCTCTAAAATTAAATTAAAGAAATTGTTAAACCTCGAAGTAGGGTTTTTGTCAAAGTATTTTTTTCCAAAGAATCAGCTTAATCAAATTTCATCGATTGATTTACGAAATTGAACGAAGCGTAGAATTTGTAAATCTCGACAAAAATGTTAGCGATAACTTCAACAATACTGTGAGAAATCTAAGAATAATATTTATGTATTATTTGTTATTTCTTAAGACTATTAAAATTATTTTCAGTGGTGACAAATATAAATTAACAGTAAAGAGTTGATTAATATTTATCCATTTTGTGATTTCTCAAAGCTGATCAAGAGTTTTTGGATACTTATCTTTCTTTTTCTTTCCATTAGTAAATTCCAAAAATTTTCTTAATAATCGATATAGTAAACTGGTTTGGCCAATTTTCAAAATGTACGATGGTAGGCGGAGAAGTTGTTAGGTTGATCAGGAAGCAGTGATGCTAGAACTGTGAAATTATGCACGCTTTAATTTCAATCCTTCTAATTAATAACTGCATTGTTTTTTGTTTTTCTTATAAAACTGGGTGGGCTTCTGTTGAAAATAAGCTTCATTTGATCACATTCAATGAGAGTATCTTAGTCATACTATGAACTTTTCAGCCGACCTTCATATGATACGCTTTCCTGTTAAATAATGTATAGTCGACTTCGAAGTAGGACAACTCTCACCCTCCTGTTGAAAATAACGTACCAATTGTAATTGTGTACCTTCATACAGTACACATTGATATTCTTTTGAATTTTCACTTCCATTGCATGAAATAACTGCTCATTTTTTTCCTGCCCATGCAATTGCTCTTTGTGCTGTAATTGCTGACATCGTCTCCGCGGCATATTTTTCATTAAAACGAAAATTAGACATTTTTGTCATGTGCATTGAAAAAAGAAAGTTTAGTTCAACATTCGTCTGAGAAAATAACATCTTTTCCAGCCTGAAATTTATGATTAGCTTTTGAAAGCAGACCGCGACTTTTTGCTTTCATTTGTTTTACCGTTAATTTCCTTTTTTGGGGTTGTTTTTGTTTTTCAGATGGAATTCGACTTCTCTTTTTAAAATTCAAGATTCTTTATATCAGCTATGAAGCTTTTTGGTTCTGATCGAAAATTTGAATTAAAAAAAAAAACAGAATAAAGCAAAATATAATAAAATAAGATAAAATAAGGAAAATAACAGCAACAACAACAATAATAATAAGCTGATGTAGCTAAAACCCAGTATTAATTTAGTCGTTACGTAGTGAGGGTCCAAAGTAGAAACCGAAGGTTTTACGCCAGTTCCACAGAACAAGTTCTTGTTAACTAGAAATTATCAAACATACATCTAGGTAAACAGCGTGTGACCTTAGTTTTTTAAATTTTTTTTCCCAAAATGACCAGTGGAAAATGACAAAATATAATGATCTTGAAATGGAAATCTCAAACTCACATGGATACATCAATATTTCCAGTTGTAGTTGGAGACTTTGGACTGGTTCGAAAATGTTCCGATTTAAGAGATTAATGCCATATAGAAATACAAAAAATTATACTTCGGGTACAGTTCACACATTATACGAAGAAACATCATTTTTTTACAGGTTACAGGGGTGATAGAGAATGGGTAAGAGAAAGCTAAGTGTACTGGAATGAAAAGGGTTACGTGATAGAATGAATAAGAAAGGATGAAAGTTAAGCATATAAGAGATGGAAATTGACATTGCATTTAAACTTTTGGAGATTGTAACTATCAGGGAAGCAAGTATACAGAAGAAAGTTCCACAAACTGGAAATGCGATGAAAAGAAACAGTTATAGTAGAAGAGGCGGTTATATTTAACTATTTTGACGGCAAAAGGATGGGACCTTGTTGCCAGTCTAGTTGCTCGAGTCAATTCGCGTAAAGCTCGACGGAGCAGAAGCTGTGGAAATATTTGTAGATGTTGGGGCGCCGCTATTTGACTACAAATGGACTGTTCCCATTGCTATATATAGCAATGGTGGATTCTCTACAGGGGGGTCGTAGAGAATCACTAGACTGACGACTCTACGACACTGTCAGCACTCTGTCTTCGGGTAGAGGGCGCTCTCTGCTTCCGAGCAGAGAGCATTAACCCAGTCGTGGTTCCGCCGAAGGGTAGAAGCACGACTGGGGAATAATAGACAGACATTTTTTGGCTGGGCCATATAGCCCGGAGATCCCAGATATAAACTGACCATGTGTCATATGTTGCTCTTACTGGGAGGGACAGCTAAATAATGTCGTAGAGAGTCACTTGAGAGTCTCTAATGAGTTACTGAAGAGTCAGTGCGAGTCAGTGAAGAGTTAATCACACTTCTGTTGGCGTACCGGAAGTAATCACGTATACACACGTCTTACGACAGATTGGACTCTTGTATCTTTCTACTGTAAATATTACTAATCACTTCTGTACATACTAACCGTATTTCCGCGGAATACAACTTATATTCTGATTCTGTTGTTGAGTTATTCATTTATACTTGGCGACATAACAGTAGAAGAGACAGAGGGAAGCCAAATCACGTCGGTAAGAAAGTGACTCTAGTCAAGCTGAAAGGTCGAGGTCTATTACATTGCAGATTCTTCTCTGGATTTTGGCGAGAACCCCTAGATGAATAGCAAGGGCGCATGACCAGATATAACAACAGGATTCAATGCACGGGCAAATGGTTGATTTGTACATGTGTAAGATAGATTCAAGCAAGAAAATTTCATGGCCAGACTTTCTTAGCAGCAGATTTAGCTATTGATTCTATGTAGTTGTTCCACTTCAGGTCGGTTGAGTGAGGCTGAGGAGGCGCAGTGTATTGCTTTCCAGGTTACTAGTTTGATCCATGCTGATGAAGGGTAGGAGAAATGATGGTTAAAGGATAGCAGCTTTGTTTTGGAGGCATTAAAATTTACAAGTTATTTCTTATCCCAGTCCACCACAATCAAAAGTCTGTTTCAAAATCAGCAGCGAGGTTAGTTTGTCAGCCTTTCTAGATTTCTTTTTTTTTTAATCATATCACCCCAAGCAAGGCGGTAACGCCACTGATGCGCAGGGAGCTACTTAAGAGTAAAAAGATTGGAAAAGAGAAAGCCGGAAACCACATCCTAAACAGGGAACAAGGGATGAGCCTCTTCACCTGTTCAATAGACGTGGGTGGAGTATGAACCTGGCGATAGTTTAGTCTATCTACTCCAATTGAAAAAGAAAAAAGAAAAGACTAAAAAGATTGGAAAAGCCTTACTGGGGCGGAAATGAATTGGTGGTGTCGTTAGCGTAAATGCCTACTTGGGATGTAAAATATGTATAATCTTTGTTTTCTTTTACGAAAATGACGACTGGAAAATGTCTTGAAGCCATTTCTGACCTTAGGTCCTTGGTTGGGACCCGGAAGGGTACTAGTATAAAACAAAAAATCACTGAATTATTAATATTAATAATAGTAATTTTCTTATCTGTTTTACAATACGATTTCTGCGATATTCTTTCTTAGAAAGACTTCTTTTTTTAGTCGTCGATAGCGTTATTTTCGTCGAGTTTAATGAATAAATTAGTGAATATACAGGTGGCCGAATAAATTATTAAACAACTGAATATAGTTTCTCTCTCTCTCTCTCTCTCTCTCTCTAAATATATATATATATATATATATATATATATATATATATATATATATATATAAGGTCGTAGCTGATGCTAAAAAACACCGGGCACAGAGAAAATTGCCCGGATTTATTAGTTGACATTGTGATGACGTCATCAGTGTCACCCGTTTCCAGAAACTATGATTTTTGAGGATTTTTGTCGGCTATTCCAATGGAAATTAGGCACAGAACGTGAACGAAAGCAGGAAATCGGGTTCGGACTTTCTGAGTATAACCAGTCTTTTCTCCCAAAATTAATAAATAAACAAACAGATTTTTACTGCGTTCATTCGAATGTTTTCTTCGTTTCTCTTTCTTTCTTTCTTTCTTTCTTTCTTTCTTTCTTTCTTTCTTTCTTCAATTCATTGTTTAGTTTGATTTTTGACGATGACATTTTTCCTTGCCCGGATTTTCACTATGAGTGCACGGATCGGCCCGGACCCGTGCCCGGTGTGCCCGGTAGTCAGATACGGATATATATATATATATATATATATATATATATATATATATATATATATATATATATTAAAAAAGGATTAATTCAAAGATGTTGAATAGCCATTTCGATATGAAGATCCCCACGGGGGACGACACATCACCTCAGCAACAGAAAAAACCTTTCAGAAACTGGAGAAAAATTAGTCTACTTTTCCTTTTTAAATAGATTGCAAAGAAATTAAAAAATAAATAATAAAATAAAATAAAATAAAATAAAAAAATAAAAATAAAAATAAAGGGAAAGAAAAAGAAAACGAAAAAGAAAAAGAAAAAGCTAGAATAAAATCAAATAAATAAGAAAAGAAAAAAATTGACATCGTCTGGGTTCGCAAAAAAAAGGAAGAATGTAACTAAAAATTAACAGACAGACGCGTTAAATCGACGTAGTTTAGGCAATACGGAAAAAAGGTGGTAAGAGAGATAAAAGAAGGAAGGGAGGGTAAAAGAAAGAAACTAAAGAAAAAATTTTTTTAAATATTACAGACGCTGGACAAATTCAAAAACCTAATTTCCCCAAAACGTTGAAGTATTAGAAAAAGGCCTTTACTTAAAAAGGCATAATTATTAATAAAAGGGAATAAAAAGATATAGGATTTAAAATAAAATTATTTTTAAAAAAATTAGGTCATTTGAAATTAGACTAAATAAAGACAACACTAGGTAAAAAAAAAAAAAAAAAAAATTACTTAAAAAGGCATAATTATTAATAAAAGGGAATAAAAAGATATAGGATTTAAAATAAAATTATTTTTAAAAAAATTAGGTCATTTGAAATTAGACTAAATAAAGACAACACTAGGTAAAAAAAAAAAAAAAAAAAAATTACAATTATTATATACATACCTATAGAAGTACACACATACATACATATATATACACACACACAATTCTACGAATAAGAATACATATATACACATACACACACATACATTCAATTTATTACACACTATTATACATATATATATATATAAATATATACACACATATATATTATTACACACCTATATATAATTTTATGTAAACAAGTAAGTTATCAATAATTCTGTATTTTGTTATTTTAATATACTCCGATAAACAATATCACTGCTTTCCTTAAATTAATCAATAAATAATATATTATTTATTTTTTTTAAATTGTTTGTTTCACTTAACGATATTATTTTAAAAAATAGTAAAATCATTATGATTATTATTATTGTTAATTTTCATAGCAGTGATAAACTTTCTGAAACGAATCTTAACTTTTTCTTTTTCCGTTCACTTTTTCTTTTTAACAATTACTTTCGTTACAAGAACAAGAGATGGTAGCAACAACACTATTTTTATTATTAATTAAAAAATCATTTGATCAAGAGTAAAAAGAAAGGAAAAAGAAAAAATATTATCATCTCTATCTTTCTCTCTCTCCCACTTTTATTTATCCTTTTCATTTTTCAAAAAAATACTTTAGTATAATAATGTTTTGTTTTGTTGAATAGCTATTTATTCAAGTTTTTTTTATATATATATTTTTTTACCAATGTCTTTCTCTTTGAATTCCATTTGCCTCTTTGTCTCCTGTGGCTTGGCAACTCATTTAGGAAAAGGAAAACTCCGAGCAACAAACTGCAAATTAAGGTGGCAATTGTGTCGAGGAGTAAGTGGCTTCTACGATCCCTTACAGGCTTTGGAATCCTGATTGTAAAAGACCGTTACCCAATGTGGCAGGAAACTTTTGTTGAATTTTTGGACCCGTGCGTCACTCGAGAGAATAAAATTAAAAATAGAAACAGAAAATCTAGTATGGTTCTTTTAGTGAATAAACATCATCAGGAGGAAACCGGTCTCAGGTTGAAAACTCTACCCTAGGAAAAACTTTTGTTATTGTTAACCACACTTCCAGTGTTTCTAAACCTTTCAACCAAACGTGTGATCGTATGACGATGGGAAATTTTTCTCCCAGGATATTCGTGTCGAAACTGCCTCTGTATAAGTTAAATGACTTTATTTTGCAAAATACAGTTCCGCAATCTTTTTCCTCTCTTTAACTGAAAACTGCTCATAGTGGTCCGTCTTGGTATAAAAAAATTATTTCAGCCACAAAAAACTATTTCTTCAGAAAATATGAGCCGTCATTTTTGTCCCTCTTTTTGTGATCAACCCTGTATATGCAACGACAGCACAAAGTGCAGAAGAAGAAGTTTTACTGTACGCTAGAAAACGTGAAGGCTCAAAACAAATCCCAATAAATTAAAATCGTCATAGGAAATCTGAATACCAAAGTAGACAAGGATAAAGATAGTAAAATAGTTGGTTGGTTTAGACGAAGAACTTGCAATGAATGCAAAAAAAAAAAAAAAAAAAAATGATTCCAGTTGTGGAGGGTAATTGATCAGGTAGTAGCCAATACCTGGTTTCAATAATATAAAATAAACCCAAATGTCAAAAACCTTCCTCATTACTTGGTTATGTTTTGCAGTGTAAAACAGCATTCAGAATACGATATTTAAGATCAGAATGATATAAGATAGAACAATATTAATGTTAAATGATGTGTACTTGTGTTTTATTGATTATACAAAAGCGCTTTATAAATACATCACAAAGAACTTGAATCTGCTGACTTTGGGAAAGATATTAGAATAATTCAGAATCTATATTGGCAGAAAACCGTCAGTATACGAATAGACAATGAATTCAGTAAATATAAAACAAAAATAGAAAGGGGTGTAAGACAAGGATGTCTCATCTAACCGGATTTATTCAATCTATACAGTGAGATGATATTGTGAGAATTAGAAGTTCTAACAGGATTTATTAACGTTATGCAATATTCTCAACAATATAAGAGATGCAGATGACACAGTGTTGATAGCAAACACAGACAGAAAACTGCAAGAACTGTTACAGAATGTAGTAAAGAAACGACTTAACATTATTTGAAAGACGGCAAAATGAATGGTTGTTATAAAAAAAAGAACATCCCAACATGCAAATACAAAGTGGAGATACCAAAAATCGGAAAAATACAATAATTTAAATAAATGGGAAGTGTTTTAACAGAGGGCAGTAAAGTGCGACACTGAAATCCGGAGGCGAATTGGGATGGCGAAATTTACCAACGCCCGAAAAGTTGTAATAACAAATGCAGTAAAAATGAGGACAACAGTTCGAATGTAAATAACGATAATCCTCATCTGGAAAATTCAAGCAGAAAACACGTTTGTCGATGTATCATAGACATTTGAAACATTTGTTTCTTGAATCTTGACACGAGAAAGTGATAAATAATTCGTAGTGGATTGGGTTTTGCAAACATTTTTTTTTATGAGGAATGCACAGATTTAAAATTAAAATAGTTCGTTTTTCACCTGAACGTTAGTGAATAATTTATTTAACTTTAATTAGAATGCTGAGCATAAAATGAAAGTGTGAGAACGTTAGAATTTACTGCTGGCATCATGTAATCTAATAGATGGTTCTTGGAGAGGAGATTCACATCACTAAATAATCTGCATTGCACCAAGAATTAGCACGAATGACCTAGTACGCTAACCCCACAACCTATTATGTCAATTATTTTGTAATCATTTCTGAGTTATTCTGAAAGAATAAAGGGAAAACAGTAATTAAGGAGAGAGAACAATAATAAAAAAAAACAACAGATATTAAGAAGACAGAAGTTAACGATAGAAATTGCATTTAAACTTTTGAAGATCAAAGACTGTGAAGCAAAAAGCGGGAAGGTGATAAGTGCGATTGAAGCGATAAGTGCGATTGAAGCGATAAGTGCGATTGAAGAAACTGTTAGCATAGAACTTGTAGGAGAGTTATAACTGCGAGTAAATAATCATAAACACGCTAAGATTTATACGTATATAAAAATTACTCATCAAAATGAGAAACACCAAGGCGTGAAAGCAATAAAACGGGTCATATTTATTATCTGGTTTTATGTGGTGTTGGAGACACGAAATACAGTAATACTAAGTAAAATGCTGAGTTTTGGGTTGAATGTGGATCACATGTGGATCGGAATCCAACAAAATGATTAGATAAAGAATAAGTAAAGTATATGATATCTGTCTATTATTATACTTTATAGATGTGAGTGTTATTCTTGTATTTTCATAGACATGTATCCAGATAATTTACATGGAAAAATACAAGAAATATCTGGGGTTTTCTTACCACGAATTTTTGTTGTGTGCTAAGAGATAAATATAACTACTATGGTTAGTAAAAGGAAAAGGAGCCGAAAGTTTCGTTGACATACGTATTGACGGACTGTTCGTGTTGACTGCCTGTCCGATAGTGAGAATGTTACGTATGGGGGTGTGGGTAGAGGGAAAAGTTGGATCGATTCTCATTCATCTAGAAAGAGGGAATTAATGATGAATGTAACTGTTATAATTATTTTATTATGATTATTTTTTACTATAATTAATTTTTATTTATTCATTTTTATGAACACGTCACAGTGGCAGTATAATACATTTTTTTCACTTATTTCTTTATGGAGACAGCAAACTGAAGGTTCCATCTGTCCATTTTAACTGTAAAATGATGTGACCCTGCCGCCAATCGAATACTGCGCTTTAAATACATTAAGTCTAGGGGTCATAGGAGAAAGTTCATCAAAACAATTACCATGAAAATATTTATAGAAAGGCACTGGGAAGCTGTGTTATAGGTGAGATTTGTTTGTACTAACAAAACAAAGTATAAAAATCAAGAAAAACATTTTAAATAATTTTTATTCAATTGTAAATTTTAGCTGAGTAAGTTTGCGTAAAAGCGAAAAGATTAAATTAAAATAATTCAGCCATATTTATGTTTTCTTTTTTAATCAGTTCACTTTATGCAAAGCAGTAAAGCCAGTAAGATGCAAGGAGTTTGAGGAGAGAATAATAAAAGAAATTACATTAAATTTTTGAAGATAAAAGCAAAAAGCCGGAAGAGCGTTCCACAATAGAACTTACGGTTATAACTAATTAAATATTATGAGTTACTGCGCGCTTAGTTAGTTGAGTCGGGTTAGAATCTCAGCGTGCTTGATTTGGTTAGAAAGGTAACTTGTTGATATCACTTTGAGGAACCAAGCCCAACATGGAGCGCCATTGGAAAATGCATGAAAGCCATTCCACAGGTTTAGCGGCATATCAACCTCTATGGTTATTTAATGCCGAAACCTAATTCTTTCAAATGCAGTTTTATGGCTTCAGATGCATATATTTTGTACATCGTTCTATTTTTATGTTTTATGAATATATAGCTTGTAGATTATCCATTGCAGGTATTAAATATTTTATCATAAACCTATTTCTTTGGTTTGGTAGTTTTTGTTTAACGGCTTATATCTACTTCGGATTATTTAATGCCGAAACCTAAATATGAAAATTCAAAATTTTGTAATTAATTCAAGAAAATGACATTATTTCATGATTTGATTTTAATTACTTTATTGCAGTTTTTAAAACCAAATAATCTTACAAAATCAAACAAGTAGTGAAAACTTGTTTCTTCTTTCAAAAAATGAGATTAATCAAACAAATTTTTTATGTATTTAATTTTGCTATAAAACCTATTAAATGTCATTTTGCTATGAAATTCTATGTTGGGTAATTTGTTTTAAAACAAACATGTGATGCTGGCAACTGTTTTTTTATAAAAATGTACAGCTGGTAATTCACTAAAAAAAGTATTATCGGCAATTTTTTTTTATAAAATGTATTGCTGATAATTTTGCTATAAGATATATTTTTAGTTTTTCAGTATTTCGATTGTTAGTGGTAGATTCACTATTTGCCCATAGCTGGGGCCCTAATAGGAGCTACCACCCCGGTCCAGGTTAACCTTGGAACAACAGCAATTAAGAGGTGATTTCATGCTCCTCAAAACACCCAATCTGTCGATCAGAGGACTTGCTGCCGGATGTAGTTTATCGTCATACTCAGGGCTACATTCCAGGCGTGTGAATGAAATAGATCTATGAAAACGTTCTGAAGCCGACAATGTTTTTGTTAACACAAAGCCATAAGTCATCGTGACCGAGAGTTTGAGGGTATTGATCTTGTTCAACTGTTGATCCTGCCAGATTATGCACTCGCTACCAGAAACTGAAACTGGCTTTATGGGCGTTGAAGAAAGATTAATTTGCATGAGCCACGGGTATTAGTTAGCCGCTTTCGCAGACAGTCATAATCGGATACGAGCGGCTAGCTATACATGAATCACAAAGTGGAATGACAATGTTGTTGCGTCATAAATGCGACACAATCTCTGACGGTTTCAGGGCAACGCATTTTAATTTCCTCGTAACAGTTTTATGCGAGTATGACCTCTTTAACATAGGACGGAAAGTGTAGCACTGAAATTCGAAGGTGTATTGAAATAGCCAAGGAAATATCCGAAAAGCTAAGCAGAGAACTAGAAATAGAAAAATTTTGCTAGAAACACGGAAAAGCGTACTAAACTGCAACGAGATATTTGTCATCCTTGTATGTCAATGAGTGCTGGGCGATTTCCTCAAAGATTAAAAAGAGACTTGAAACAAGAGACATATTGTTCTACAGAAGGATGCTGAGGATAAAATGGTCCGAAAATGTGAGCAAATGGAAACGAAAAGGAAACTAATACTTAACACCAGGAAGAGTCAGCTGAGGTTTCTGAAGCATATAATTAGGAAGGATGGCTTGGAAATTCTGATACTCACGGGACAGATAGAGGACAAGAAAAACGGAGGTAAACAATGCATGTCATATTTCATAAGCTTGAGTAAATGGATGGCGGAACAGGGCTTAGGTGAAATAACAGAAATAAAAACTTTATTAAGAGTTACAAAGGATAAGAAGTTGTGGAGAGCCGTGACTCCCGGCAATAGTGAACCGCATAGTTTTTGGTCCTTCTTTTAAAACAGGAAGCTCTAATGCTTTCTTATTCTTCTTCTATGAGCCGTGTCCCTTCAAGACGTAGGCGATCATGGCCCTCTATATCTCCTTATCTCTAGTGGCTCTTAGCACGCTTTTTCTTGTTACCCCTATCCAAACCCCGTTCTGCCATCCACTTGCTCAATCCCATTAAATAAGTTGCGCATTGCTTTCACATGTTTCTTTTTCTATCTGTCTGACCTGTGAGTATCAGATTCTCCAAGCCCTTTTTCCACATTACATACCCCAGGAACTTCAGCTGCTTCTCCTGATGTTAAGCATTAGTTTCTTTTTCGTTTCAATCCTCTCCAAAACTTCATCGTTGCTCAAATATTCTGTCCATGGTATCCTCAACATCCATCTGTAGAACCACATTTCGGTTGCTTCTAGTCTCTTCTTTATCTTTGAGGAGATCGTACATCATTCACTGCCATATTGAAAACAGACATCACATAGCAATCCAGTAATCTCTTCTTCGCTTCCAGCAAAATTTTCCTGTTTCCCAATACTCTACTCAGCTTTTAGAATGCATCCTTGGCAATGACAATTCGCCTTTGGATCTCAGTGTCGCACTTTCCGTACTTAACTTTCCGTACAGATTCCGAACGACCATCAGTCATGATGAATGAACGTTCCCTCGCAGGGACCCTTGAGCGACTATTCGTCCTTAAACTCACCCCTGGCCTCAACTGTAACTCCTACGTACGATACATCGCGAAAGATGTAGATAAAATGGTCGGTTCCCTGTACCTCTTCAGTAAGTAGTTGACTCCACGTGCTATCCTTCACCTTTAAAAGATCAGGCCTAAAATAGAGTACTGTTGTCATATCTGTTGTCATATCCCACTCCTTACATTTTAGTCCCGACAGTCTAAAAGCGTCTCCACGTCTTCGTGGATGACAAATTATTTTCCACCCTGAAACCTCTCTCTCTCTTTCTCTCCCCCCCTCTCTCTCTCACACACACACACACACAAACGCAGACAAAACGCCGTAAGCCTCTTGGTGCTCGGACGAACTACATTCATTTCGCCAAGGCCAGGACCAACCAAAACACCCTTATTTCTTTCGTATTACATTGTTGAGAAGTAAGTTTCCGTGAACCACTGATCTAGGGGAAAACACTCCCAAAAGGATGCTTTCCCGATCAACACAATTTTAACCTGTTCAAGTCTAGGGTTAATTGTTATCTTCCCTACCTATCCGCATAAACTGCCTCTTACTCAGTAACTCTCTATCTCGAGTGTCCCCCGAGCCTTGGGCAGGGTACACCTCAATAAAAAAAAAAATAATAATTCTTACGTTTTTTTATATTTTCGAAATACTAGTATTAGTGTGATGTTTATATATTTTGTCCGACTGCTTTGCGGATATAGTTTTAATTTAATAAAATGGTAGAACACGAAATATTTCATGATTGTGTTATCCACGAGTAATTGAAACATTATTTTAGCAATTCCGCAAATGGTGAGCTCTTACTGCATTTTTTATCGGTTATATGGCTTTTTTTGAAGATTAGATGAGGAAAAGCTATACGAAAGGAACCCTCACCAGGTTGTCTTTGATTCTTGATTCTCTAGGACATTAAATTAAAGTAAGTGGCGTCTAACGGAAGCAAAAAAAAACAAAAAACAAAAAAAAAAAAAAAACGGAAGCGCCGGGACTATTCTTTACTTAGCAGTCGTATTACGCAGATAAAAAATCTAAAGGAAATCCTAGACAAGGTAGTCAATAAAAGCGGAAAGAAAGAACCAACTATTAATTGGAAGAAGACAAAATATACGAGTATCAGAAAGAGAAAAAAGCAAAACAAAACAGCCCAAGAACTACAAATCAGTGATATCAAAATCAAACCAATATTTGTCTTTATTTCTGAGATAAGGTATAGTGATTATATACTCTTTTACATTGTTCAGATATGTTGTCATATTCACGACGTTTCGGCCGTTGTACACTCCGGCCTTCGTCAGTATCTCTGCATTTTTGAGATTAGGTATTGTAATTATTTACGCTATTTACATTGTTCAGAGTGTTGTCATCATCTTTGTTGACATATTCACGACGTTTCGGCCTTAGTACACACCGGTCTTTCTCAGGATCTGCTTATATTTTTGAGATGATATTGTAATTATTTACACTATTTATATTGTTCGGACTGTTGTCCTCATCTTTGTTGCCATATTCACAACGTTTCGGCTGTTGTACGCTCCGGCCTTCTTCAGGATATGTCTATATTCCTGAGATGAGATATTGTAATTATATACACTATTTACACTGTTTAGACTGTTGTTCTCATATTTCTTGCCATATTCGCGACGTTTCAGCTGCTGTGCACATCGACTTTCTTCAGGTGATATAAATTTCGAACTGAACCCTTTATTTCGTTCACTTGGTGGATTGTTCTAGCTCCATGATTTATGTATTTTTTAGATGTCTCAGTTATCTCCCCTTAACTCAACTCTTTAAGTTTTTTTGTTCAACTCTGCTAGATTCAACCAATGTTTTTACCCATTGGGCCATGTGTCCTCAAGAAGATAATAGCGTTGGTTGCATCCAATGACTTAACCCAAAAAGTTGTGAATTCAATACCTGGTTAACGAGCTTGTATAAGTAGATGAGAAAACAAGGACAATAAAAAGATAAATATTGCTAAGAGCTACGAAAGATAAGAAGTTATGGCGAGCCATGATCGCCAACGTTCCGGAGGGACATGGTACATATTAGAAAAAGATCATTGAATGACAAAATTTGAATAAAAGACTTCTTTTTCTTTGATATGGCTCTCCACAACTTCCTATCTCTTGTAGATGAAATAAAGAGAAATAAATGATGCATCTAAGAGATTTTAATTCTATCCCATGTAATGCAACTAGAATAAAATATAAAGACTCAAGATAAAGAATTGGCATTTATAGAGGTAAAAAGCACAGTGATATGCCTAAACTTGAATGATGCTTAGTGGTTGGCCTTCGTCGCCTAATTTAGTAAGAACCTAATTGTCTGCTATCGCTTTCATTTAGAGAAGCAGATCAGACCAAAATTACTGTCCTAACCTGTTCAAGTTTAGTGTTAACCGTTATTTTTCTCACATATCCTCATAAACTGTGCTTCTTAACTCTTATTTTGTGGAACCGACTCCCAGGAGGATGCTTCCCCGATTATAACAATTTTAACCTGTTCAAGTCTAGGGTTACGCGTTATCTTTTTCCTCATATCCCCAAACTGTACCTTATTGTAAAATTATGCTCAAACCGAAAAACAGGCTGGCAAGAGTACTGCATACGTGTTTTAGTCAGAGAGTCACTCATCATTTTGAATTCGCGTTGCTTTCATGACGTATATAAGAATGATATATGAATCTGAATAAAAAATAACAAGAAAAAATGGAAAGAAATACAGTTTAAAAAGAACTATTAATACATGATATAATACATAGTGATACATGTAAGAAATTCGATTTATAATATCTAAGAATATTAGATTATCCCATATCCACCTGGCGTCAGTTCTTTTTCCATATATCTTCTTTAAATCATTTCTTTTTCCATATATCTTTTTAAAATCAATTCAGCCCGAGCAAGACAATAAAGTCACTAAGATGCAAAGGCGCGAGAGAATATGAGAAAATCACATTATTAAAAAGAAAGAACAATGAAAGAATAAAAATTAAGAAGATAGAAGATAACGATTGACGCTTCATTTAAATTTTTGAAAATCAAATTTGACTGGAAAGCAAGAAGCCGAAGTGAGTTCAAAAAGTGAAAAATATGAAAGAATAAACTTTTAGCAAATAACTTATGGTTACAAAAATCAATTTCAACTGTAAAATGATGAGACCTTCTCACCAATCTAATAGTACACTTAAATTTATAAAATCTAAGTACCATAGAGAAAATTTCACTAGAACACTTACTATGAAAGTACTTATAGAAAAGGCACAGGGAAGCTATGGTGAGTGCCCGGTTTACACTCCACCCACCTCAATTGAACAGGTGTAGAGGCTTATCCCTTGTTCCCTGCTGAGGAACTGGTTTCAAGTTCTCTTACTCTCCTCAGACCTCAGTATTGGTGCTTCCGTGATTTTCCTGCGACGTGCGTATTGTGAGGGTACCGGTTTGTCAGTTTCGTAGTTGCTGCTTCCGATTGGTAGTTAGGATCCCTAACTCTTGCGTAGCGTCAAGATCGGCTGCTCTGATCCACAGTTGCATAATATCAGAGTTCTTGCAGTTGCTTTCGGTGGGCAACCCCGAAGCCACACATTGCTGCAGCCCTCGCCATTTCCCTTCCAGCACATGTCGCAGCTAATGACCGTCTGCCTCCTCTACTTGAGGTCTCTCCTCACCACCAACAAATATGAACAACCATATCTCTACAAAAAAGCTAAACCAGGCAAAATAGAATCACCTAAACCTTTTAACATATCCTTCACTAACATCCGGGTTATTCGAACCAACTTCTGTAGCGTTGAATCTTTCCTCCACGAGAAGTCCTCTGGCATCCTAGCGCTTTGTGAGACAAATTTCAGCGCCTCAATTCCCTCCTCTGATTTATCGATCCCTGGCTACCCATCTCTCTTAAGGAAGAACTCCACTGTCCATATGTATGGACTCTGGGTTTACGTCAGTGAACTCCTCCCTCTAGCTATGGTGACATCTCTCGAATCTCCTGACCACCCATACATGTGTCTTCGTCTGTCACTTCTCAAATCGGTTAGCTATCATTTCTTTTTGTACCGTTTCCCCTCCTCTCCTGACTGTCCCCTGCTAGACAGCATCTCTGACAATATAGACAGAGCTATTTCCTACCACCCATTCGTTAACGTATTTGTGTTCGGAGATCTTAACGCTCATCATGCCAAGTGGTTAAAAAACTCTGTCACAGATTCATCTGGTATCCACGCCATGAACTTTGCTATTTCTCAATCTCTTACGCAAGTTGTGTATTTCCCCAAGCGCTTTCCCAGTAGGAAATGCTTCTCTATTAGATCTCTGCTTCACCTCTGTATCTGACTCCTGCCAAGTCTCGCTTTGCCCTCTCGATAACTCTGATCATGCTGTTGTTTCTATTAATATCTTTCTTCACTTTCACTCCCCCAAGAAGCCCCCTACCAACAGGATCTCTTACTTCTATCAAAGAGCAGACTGGGATACGTTTCGCGATTTCCTATGCGACGTCCCTTGGGGAAAAGTGTTCAGTCTTCCAGTTAAAGACTGTGCCTCTGAGGTCTCTTCCTGGGTAAAAGCTGACATTGATGTCTTCATACCGATCAGGAAATTCAGTCCAAAACCTCATTCCTCCTCATGGTTCTCTCCTGCCTGTTCGGACGCCATTGCCCACAGGAATCACTACTTCCGGCTATTTCAGAGCCATTTATCTGACAACAATAGGTGCCTATTCGCCTCTGCTCGTAATGAGTGTAAGAGGATCCTGAATGACGCCGAGCGGTTGTTTGCTGAGAGAATGAGGCAGAGCATAGTTGCCCGCAAGTTCGGCTCCTAAGACTATTGGCAGCTGTGCAAACGTGTGTTGAACAACAGCAAATCCTCCATCCCTCTATTAATCAATAGATTCGAGGTCCTCACGGCATCTGTGGACAAGGTCGAGTCCTTTGCTCGCAGATTCTTATCAAACTCTACATTTGAATTGTCAGAAGTACTCGCACCCGACTTCCCTCTTAAAACTGAGTTCCAACTGAAAGATGTTTACATCACTCTGTCTCTGGTATCTAAGATAATATCAAAACTTGACCCCCATAAGGCGAGCGGAGGTGATGGAATCCCGGTCATTGTCCTGAAGAAATGTGCCCCTGAGCTCTCCTCTGTCCTCTCTAAACTCTATAATTACTGCCTTTTTGACTCTTGTTTTCCTACAAGATGGAAGCCCTCTTCTGCGGTTCCTGTATTTAAGAACTCAGGAGAACTCTCGGACCCATTCAATTATCGCCCTATCAGCCTCCTACCAATTTTCGGAAAAGTGTTCGAGGCTATTATCAGTGCTGAGATAGTTCAACATCTTACTGCCCATAAACTATTCTCAAACAGACAGTATGGATTCGGCTTTGTCATGTCTACTGCCGACATGTTAACGACGAGTACATATACCAGGTCCACGATTTGTCCGGCGAGGCTCCTGCTGTTGCCCTCGATATCTCCAAGGCTTTTGATAGGGTTTGGCACGCTGGGCTTCTGCGCAAGCTACAGGGTTATGGTATCACTGAACGCTTGCTTGATCTGATCCAATCTTTCCTATCTAACTGCATTATAAAGGTCGTCATGAATGGGCATTCCTCCACATCCTACCCCACGAACGCTAGTGTCCCCCAGGGCTCTATCCTAGGCTCGGCGCTCTTTCTTCATAAATGTTCTTCCAAACGTGATCGAATCCCAAGTAGGCATCTACGCAGATGGCACCACAATTTACTCCCGCATCAGTAAGAAATCTGGTGAGGCGGACAAACATATCCTTGCTGCTGATCTTGAGAAGGACCTCCACTCAGTAGTGGACTGGGGTAAGAAGTGGCTTGTAAATTTCAATGCTTCTAAAACGAAACTCCTATCTGTCAACCATCACAGGCAATCTCCTGCCACCCATAAGCATGGACCAAGCAAGTCTCCCTGAAAGCAATACACTGCGCCTCCTCGGCCTTACCCTATCTTCCAACCTCAAGTGGAATCATTGCATTGAATCAATAGCTAAATCCACTTCAAGGAAGGTTGGGTCACTGTGTCGGGCCAGGAAGTTTTTTCCGCCTGAATCCATCTTGCACATATGCAAATCAGCCATCCGACCGTGCATGGAATACTGTTGTCATCTCTAGTCATGCGCCCCTGCTGTTCGTCTCAGTGTTCTCGACAAGCTCCAAAGGAGAATCTGTAATGTGATTGGTCCTTACCTGGCAGTTCGACTCCAATCACTTTCTCACCAGCGGGATGTGGTTTCCTTCTGTCTCTTCTACAAATATTTTCACAGCGTCTTCTCTGATGAATTTAAGTCACTGGTGCCCGCTACACAAGAATTTACTCGTGCAACCAGACTGGCAATTAGGTCCCACCTTTTTACAGTTAAATCAACCAAGCGACAATTCTACTTCATCAGCTTCTTTTCTCGCACTTCCAGCCTGTGAAACTCATTTCCATATACTTGTTTTCCTGATGGCTACAACCTCCAGGAATTTAAATACAATGTCAATTCCCATCTCTTATCCACTTCACTCCAGTCTTTTATATATCACCCCGTGTATCTTGTTCTTTTCCTTTCTCTCTACCTTCGCAACTGTCTTCATTCCTGTGTTCACATCCTTCTCTTTTTCTTTCTCTGTCAAACCCTGTGGTTCTTCTTTCTCTTCACTCTCCTCCTGCCTAAAACTTTAGCTCTACTATGTAGCCCCTTGCACATCTGTGGCGATACCGCCTTGCTTGCGTTGAAATGAATAATAAAAAAATGAGTGAAATCAAGATGCCAGGTGAAGAAGATTAAAGTTTCCATTGCTTTAAAAGTTTTGAAGATCAAATTTGATTAGAAAGTCTGAAGCCAGAAGAGAATTCCCCAAGCTAGAAGTGACAAAAAACAAAAAACAAAAAAAAACAAAAAAAAACAAACTATAAACTATAATTCTATAAACGGAAAATTTTACTCAAATATGTCAGAAAATTCCTAAAATTCCAACTGAAATAAAGAAAGTTACAATATATGACAAAAATGGAGTCAGTTTGAATTGACCCGAGGATGATATGGATTAATAAAATATGGTCGAATAGCAGTGATAGCGGTTCGGCGCAAAAATGGATACCGGCTCGGATTGGGGAATTGAAGAGCCTCGTTCTAATCCCAGTCTAGTTCATTATTCCAGCCTGGAGAAGTTTAGGCTCGTCAGACTATCTTGCTTGATATTTCGGCTGCAGTACATGTGGTACTCCTAATGGGTTACGGTATACACGCGATTGTGATAGTAAGAGAAGGAAGTAATGGGGCCATATGGCTTTTTTGTAGCGACTTTTAATGCTAAATTCTTTCCGCTTTAATCTATTATGGCTAAGTTTCGTTAAGATAAATTTTCAACGATAAGAGACTAGGGATCAAGTTTTATATTTGCATCAAACCCACGCCGCTGAACAAACGTCGAATAACAATCTTTGTTGTATTCAACTCTCCAGCCTTCCTAATGTTACCTAAAGTATTGTTATTATTCCATTAATAAATGAGCCCATACTGGAAAAAACGACAGAAAAATATTTATATCGATATGCCGTCTAAAATTATATTGATGTACCTACTATTGGGTATCTTACATTAAAACAAAAGAAAAAGAATAATACACCCCAACCCTGAGCGTGACAGGCAGGAATATATATAATTATAGTTAATCAGTTTTTAGTCATAGTTAAATAAGACCAGTACACAGTTGTATTAAAAAGTACTTAATCCATTTTGTAGTATTTTGAATAGTTATTTCTGCAACCTAGGTTTCAACCTTTCGGTATCTTCAGACGATTTATAATAACTTATATTATTATTGTTATTATAAATCACCTGAAGATCATGAAAGAGTGAAACCTAGGTTGCGGAAATGACCAAATGAAAACATATATATATATATATATATATATATATAGTCATCTGCAGACAGATCTGTTTCGCTGTATCACAGCTCATCAGTACGGTTAGACTTCGATTGCTTTCTAACTCAGGATTGAAACCTAGCCGAATTGGCGTCAGTCGGCGATTCTACCTCTGGGCTATGGGCGTTCGGTAGAAGAAGGCAGACTTTTTAGCGTGTATATTATAATTATACGTGCCCAATAGCCTGAGTGCTCTAATTCATTTTACTGAATGAGCGATGCGTTATTATTATTATTAATCATTACGTTAGTACATGTGCAAACTACAAACTACTACAAAATTGTTCATTTTGTTTTGATATTGAATGAACAACCTTTTTGTTGTTTTTTAAATGTCGAAAAAAATTAATACTAATAGAGAGGCTTATTTATCTACTCTAAATAATTCATGGAATAATGACAATATTTTATCTAAGAAGTTTAGATAGTACTTGGAAGTCTGAAAAGTTGAATATAACAAAGAAGAGGATACTAGTCTGAATAATTCAATGAATAATCACAATACTTCGTCTCAGAACTTTCGGCAACACTAGAAAGGCTGGAGAGTTGAATACAACGAAGATAAGGATACTAGTCTGAATAATTCAATGAATAATCACAATACTTCGTCTCAGAACTTTCGGCAACACTAGAAAGGCTAGAGAGTTGAATACAACGAAGATAAGGATACTAGTCTGAATAATTCAATGAATAATGACAAGACTTCGTCTTAGAACTTTAGGCAACACTAGAAAGGCTAGAGAGTTGAATACAACGAAGATAAGGATACTAGTCTGAATAATTCAATGAATAATGACAAGACTTCGTCTTAGAACTTTAGGCAACACTAGAAAGGCTAGAGAGTTGAATACAACGAAGATAAGGATACTAGTCTGAATAATTCAATGAATAATGACAAGACTTTATCTACGGACTTTAAACAACGCTATGTAAGTTGGAGAGTTGAATACGACAAAGATGAGAATTCTGCAGTGAATTTTACATTTTGCGCCATTGCTGCTGTCAAAAGTGTTCTTAATTGATTTGATATATCTCCGACTTCCAGAGAACAGGTAAAAGTGTGTTATGCCTATTGGGAGGTTAGGATACAATTCTTGCTAATCAGACATATTGCAAAACTTGTTTTGAAAATGTGACACTTTGTGATGAAGATAAGATTAGATGTCTACATTTTCATGTGGCGCTTTCACTGAGAGAAAAGACGGATCTCAAGCCGGAAGGATTCTTTTTTTGCATGACTAACCTTCAATCTAAGATTATATTTTAAAACTTAAAAAACAGGTAGATTAAAACTCCTATCACGACAAAAAAATTTGCGTACAAAATATTTAGATTTCAGACTTTAATAACCCAAAGAGGTTGATATGTAGCTAAAAAAAAAACAAAAAAAAAAAACAAAGAAACAACTAAACAATTCTTCTTTTCTTATCATTAATTTCCTTCTTTTTCTTTTTACTTGTGTTCTCACGAGATTTGGACGATAATGGTTTTCCACAACTTCCTATACTTTGTATCTATAAGTGAGGTTTATCTTATCACCATCGTTCTCACACTCTGTTCTGCCATCCATTAACAAAACATACTCGTTAAGTATGATACTCGCTGTTTCTCTCAGTCCTTCTTGTATATCCTGTGGGCGTAAAATTCTCTAAACCTTCTTTCATCATGATATGTGCCAGTTTTGCCATCTATTTACACAAGCTTGTTAATTATGATACTCGATGTTTGCATTTGGATCTGTTGCCTTCAATATATCCATCGAGACTTGAAGGTGCTCTTGGTGCCACCTATGTAAAATTTATTTACTGTTGGGTTTCATTAGCGGAAATAGTGCATAAGTAAAGAATAGAATCAGTTAAACACCTCTTCTGTAATGGAAACTCATTCAAATTTCGGCAGTTGCATGTATTGAGATGGTTATCATTTGTTACTATAGGAGTGTGTTGATTACTTAGGTAGTTATACTCGCTTAAAATTTTATTATTGTGTTTTTTGATGATCTTTTCAAGGTTGTCAGTACAACTGTAGTCTAATTTAAGGGTATTTTGTCAAAAGTTTTACTAAGGGAGTTACTTTTTGAGAAAATGTTTTTCAATTGTATTGTGAAGTTTCTGTCCTAACTTAGTACTAACCACTTGATTAAATAAGGGAATATACCGAATGATTTTTCAGTTTCTGTTTTTCTTATTGCTATTTTTGTTGTGTTCGATATATTTAATGTTAGGGCATTTGTAGCCATTGTTTTGAGGGTAGTGTTATAATATTTGCTGTGCTTGATAAAGGTATATTCACTGGAAGAGTTGTTACTTATGCTATATGATATAGATGAGGGGATGTGTTTGATTATGGATGGGTGGTGATTAGATTTAGGGTAGGATTAACATTTGATTTTATGTAGGGTTGGTAAATGTTATTGACTAGGTCTAGAGTTATGTCTAGAAAATTTACTTTTTGAGGTTTGTGTTAATTGTGACTCTAAGACTGTAGATTTTCAATTCCCTATGTATTAATTTTCTAAATTGTATGGGTTGTTGATTTTGTGGAGTTCATTCCAACTATAAGATCGTCGTCTCTATAGAGTCTTATGTTCTTAATATTGATATCCTTATCAGCAGTCAGATTATATATAATAAATAAAATGACTAGATCTGAGGACTCAGCTGATGCCAATGATCCCATGAGAATGTCAAACTGGTACTCAGATTTGGTTTTTGTCCAGTGTTCAGTGTTGTGAATAAGTACCAATTGTTTTGCGTTCATAATGGTAATGTGGCAATATTCTGTGGCAAAATCGAAGGCTTAAGTGAGTAGGTCTTTTGAGATAGAGGGGTAAGAATACACGATATTGAACTGGATCAAGGTACAATTGGTTTTGTTATTGATATCGTTGAACCAGTTGATAACATCTGTGGTATTTTTCCATTGACACTAGGCGTGTTATTATTTGTTTGTTGGTTCTATCTAGGATGTTTTTGCTAATTTTCTGATTTCAGGTCTGGTAGGTTTGATAATTCTGGTATGGCAGCTGATTTCAAAATTGTGTTTGTGGTCTTCGATTGTGACATAAACTTCAATAGTGTAAAGGTTGCTAAATCTGTCACTTTGTCTATATAGATAGAGTGACAGCTTTATATAATTTCCTAACTTTTACAACCGTATATCACCTGATGAGGTACTGGATATAGCACCAAAAAACGACAGCTCTTGTTTAGCGAAAAAATAATTTTATTATAAAGTTCATAAATAAGAATATTACTACAAATATATATAACGAAATTTTCATAATCGAGAAATTTTTCGTGGGCGACTAGTCTAAGACACATCAAATCAGTTGACCTTATTGATAAATCGACAACGGTGGGATTCGAACCTGGGCTTCATGGTCCGGAAGCGAATGTTCTAACTATTCGGCCACATGTACCCAAATTCTCTTTGTAAGAAAGCTGATCAAAAGAAATATAATTGTTTCGAGAAGTCACTTAACTTGGCTCATATAACGTAGCCTCTAAACCTAACGTTTCTCAACCGATTAGCCCGTGTTCACTAATGCGGAGTGTAAGGTAACCAGGTTCGCCCCTAAATTAATAGAATAGAAATGTGAATTATTTTTATATTTAAGAAAATCCTTTTTTAAAGCTTAAGACGTGAAGTAGATGGCTTCCATGTTTAAGTCAAGTCAAAATATTTTAAACTGGATGTTAAATTCCTTAAAACTAAAGAAGGAAAGGATAAAATTTTCCCTTTTGAGTTCCTCATGGAATTTAAATCAGTCATTATCAGACTCTCTAAAAATATTCTTCATAATTCCGTTTAAATGAAAACCGTATCGGCAAACATGGACCTTAGTTTCATTGAGAAAATCAAAGAAAGAACAGAAGATAGGACTGTGTAACGTCTGTTTCAGTGAAATGAAAAAAAGTTTTCAATTTCAGTTTTTCATTTGTACGTCCTTACTTCTTAAAATAACGATCAGTATTCTTAAATTTGTTCAAACATATGCAATATCAAAATTTTGACAGATATTTGATTGTCTTAGAACTCACTATGTGCTTATTCAATTATTAACTAAAAAAATTAAGATTCATCCAAAGTTTATATGAGAAATTGTGAAATTTCCACTGGTTAAACCGAGCAGTAGTAAGAGTAGAAGTCAATCAGTTAAGTGCCATACGTGATACACACTTTGGGAGATCATGTCTCAAAAGATACATGACTGACTGGGTAAAAGATTTTCCTGTAGTAGGTAGCCATTACTTTCTGCGGTAGACTGACTGCAAACCAAGGCTGTAAACCCAATCTGTCCTGTTATTTAACTCATAACTGAAGGGAGAAGAGATGGATTAATATCTTTTTCAAGGGTATATGCGCGTAAGTGAATGTAACGAATTGAAATGGAATTCGAACTCGGATCTCTGATTTCTCGTTCCGAGCCGATATTCACTGCACCACGAGCAACAGCCAGTAATATTGGTAGTAGTAGTAGTACTAGTAATAATAATAATAATAATGAGGGCCACTTAAAAGAGTGAAGCATCAGAGGAAAAGATGACAAAACTGATTCCGCAGGGGAAGAACTATGTTTAAAGAAAAATTCCACGTAATATTTAAAGAGCTGATAGAAACCAGCGTAGCCGGACAATTATAGGCATTGTTAGATTGACATCTGAGAAAAAGAAACAAAATATTTTTCGATTGCATGAAAGAATTCGTATAACTCGCCATGAGCTTATTCCATTATTAACCTAAGAATTAAGTATTTTCTATACTTGTGAAATGTGGTCGTATTTACATTATTTACATTGTTTGGACTGTTGTCTCCATCTTTATTGTCATATTCATATTCACGACGTTTCGACCGTTGTACGCCACGATCTTTTCCAGGTGATTAGAATTTCGAACCAAACCCTTTATTTCAATTACTGGGGTATATTCTTCTCGATGCATGAACCATGCCACTTCCGGATGTCATAGTTATTTCTCTTCAACTCAACTCTCTGTTATTTGTAGCCAGTCATTTAACTCCCAACTCTTTGGGTTAAGTCACTGGATGTAACCAACGCTTTTATCCACTGGGACATGTGTCCTTGAGGACATCAGTATATGAATGTTTTGGATTTATAAACCTAATGTGTCAGTAACCATTTTTTACCAGAGCTCATATTGCAATCTTGAAGCTAATGATTTTCTCTAACACTATTGTATTCATTTTTGTTTTGGACATTATTCTGGCCTAGCATATGCTCTGATTCCTTAAGTTTTTGTATTTTCCAGTGGTGTTCTCAATCTATTATTTCAACTTAATCCTATAGGTGACGATGATTCCCTTTCTCCATACATAGCTTGTTAGCTACGCCCCATTTTTGTTTCCCCTTCTGTTATGATCTTGCGATGTTCTTGCAGACTTACGTTAAAGAGGAGGCCCGTTTCTCTTTTTTTTTTTAATCATATCACCCCAAGTAAGGCGATAACGCCACTGATGCGCAGGGGGCTACATAAGAGTAAAAAGAATGGAAAAGAGAAAGCCGGAAACCACATCCTAAACAGGGAACAAGGGATGAGCCTCTACATCTGTTCAATAGACGTGGGCGGTGTGTGAACCGGGCGATAGTTTAGTTTATCTACTCCATTTTATATTTCTTTTCGCAGCTGCATGAAATGGCGTACACACAGCCCTTAGTCAGGGTCTCCTTTATGTTTTTAAGAATTAAGATTCATCAGAAATTTCAAATAAGAAACCCATGACATTTTCACAGGTTAAAACTAGCTATTATTATTATTGAGTCATTTTCTTAAATTGATTTCTGCTATGGTTACACTACCTACCAAGTCTGCGGAAAGACCAAAAGCAGGTCGTGTTCATGTTTTTTCTATCTCTAATAACACCCCTAGCGTTACATAGACAAAGTTCTTCTTAGTGTGTGGGCTGTACTTAACAAGATATGTTTTGTATATCTCTTAATCTGTGGTTTCCAGGGATTCTTTCAATGTGTTGTTTTGATCCATTTTTATCATTCCAAGTGCACCTTTTATTACTGATGCTATACTTGTTTTCAATTTCCACATGTTTTTCAATTTCAATTTCCGGTCTTTATATTTTGATATTTTTTCAAATTCCTTGGTTGCTATGTTACACTCCGCTGGACAAGCCATATCAATTAGTAGGCAAGTTTTTCTTTTTAGTTTGTTGAAAATAATGTCCGGCCTATTTGCTTCAATGTTCCTTCCTGTGTAAAGTAATCCCATGATGACATCATCTACTTCTGTAACCGGTGCTGGGTGATGTTTATACCAGTGTTTGTTTACATATTTTCCAAAGTGTTTGCATATTGTCTAGTGTAAATATTACCCCACTCTATCATGATGATTTTTTTAATTCATTTGGGGCAAATATTAGATGAGATTAGATGGTTTATTGTTTTCTGGTATTTGTCACAAAACCTGCATTTTAGATCCACATTATTATTATTAATTACAATTATTATTTTTTTAATACATCGGACGTATTAAGTTATCGGTCAAATCTAACAAAAAAAAAATGTCAAACAGACGGTTTTTCCATGAGACCACTTTTGTTTTCGCTACCTTCCCACTTCGGCCATATTTATTGCTTTAAGAACCTTTGATTAGAAATGTAATAAGACTTAAAAGTATGAAAATGAATTTATATATTTTCTTTGTTCTTGAGTATTGGCAGCATAATAATAATTACGCATTATTTATTGGAATTATATCCGCCAATTGTCAATCGATTCGAACTTTATAAAATGGTATATAATTTCCTTATAGTTGGTTCAGTTACTTTAATAATTTAGTAAATGTTTATAAACTTATAAAATAAAACATTGTTTTCATATTTATTGCTTAAATGATAAATATTGCATTGCATTAGTCTTAATACAATTGTATTAGTTTTTTAGTATGCTGTAAATATAAAATTATTCTTGAAAATAAACAATTTAATAAACAAATAATGTTTAATATTTTTGTTGTAAGTTCTCAAGAACAAAAGGATGTATAAATTCAATTTTATCATATGTTTACGTTTTATTACAATTCTAATCATTCGTTTTTAAAACAATAAACATTGTCGAAGATTTAAGGCAGTTAAAAAAAGCGGTGTCTTGTAAAAAAACCGACATTAGTTTTTTGCGGGTACGAAACTCGATGTGTATCCCCGTACCCTTATTATTCTTTGGGAACGCTAAAACAAAATTTTATATTTTCAAATTTCATGACTAATTTTTCGCTATTAAATTTCAAGTGCGCCCTAGAGTTTTTGTTCATCTAGATGTTCGTCTCGACGATTTCGTATTTGGTGGAGACTGAATAAGACGAAAGATCTAGCAGATGATCGCAGCTTTGTTACAAATTTGATATCATCTATTAGAGTTCATAAGGACCCCCTAATGAAACATCAGTCTAGCGTTTTTTATCATTTCACACTAAGCAAGGCAATAAAGCCACTAAAACTCAGGAGTTACTGAGTGCCAAATAAACTAATAACAAACATTAATCAGGCGAGAGGACAATAAGAGAACAGGTTTCAAGGAGACATAAGAAAACAATTCACATTGCATTCATTTTTCAAAAAAATCTTTGTTGACGAGAAAGTAAGGAGCAGAAAGAAAGTTCTACGAGAAGAGCGAGAAAAGAAATTATTAGAGTATCTTTTACAGTAACATCTAGCAATTAAAACAGTAAAAATATAAGACCTAGTTGCCAATCTAATCAGTCAGTTAAGTACCATACGTGAAACACGATTGGGCGATCATGTCTCGAAAGAGACATGACTGACTGGGCAGAAGATTATCCTGCAGTAGTTTGCCATTGCTTTCTGCGGTAGACTGGTTGCCGATCAAGGCTATAGAACCCAATCTGTCCTGTTATTTAACCCATAACTGGAAGGAAGAGACGGATTAATATCTTTCCCAAGGTATTTGCGCGTAAGTGAATGCAATGAATTCAACTGGAATTCGAACTCGGCTCCCCGATTTCTCGTTCCGAGCCGCTATCCACTGCACCACAACGCACATCCAATCTAATACTTTGCTTAATTTCATGAAACCGAGGAACTAAGAAGTATGCTCAGAAAAAAGTGCCATGAAAATATTTACAGAAAATACACAACAGTATCAGACGGAAGGAGTATGAATTTTGCGTTGTTCTTAAAAGTTTTATAGGAAATATGTAATGCAAAGTCTTAAAATGAAATGCTTATTTCAAAAGACTTCTTTATTATATTCCTATTTGCAAATTTTATGACTATTTTTTCATATTTGCATTACTTGCAGTGTTGTTCTCATCGTTATTGTTATATTCAGGACGTTTCGGCTATTGTACACTCCGACCTTTTTCAGGTGACTGAAATTTTGAATTGAACCCTTTATTTTGATCACTGGGGTAGATTGCTCTCGTTTCATGAGTCATGCTACTTTTGTATGTCTTAACTCAACTAAAAATTCTTTTTTCGCCACTAATGACGCCAGGTATTGAACTCACAGCTCATCGGGTCAAGTCACTGAATCCAATTAACGCTTTTATCCACTGGGCCATGTGTTTTTGGAGGTGGAGATGACTAAGACATCCGGAAGTGGCATGATTCATAGAACGAGAACAATCTACACTAGTGATCGAAATAAAGAGTTAGGTTCAAAATTTCAAACACCTGAAGAAGGTTGGAGTGTACGACAGTCGAAATGTCATGAATATGAAATACAAAGATGAGGACAACAGTTCGAAGAACGTAATTAATGTTAGTACCTTATCTAAGAAATAATCTTTTCTTATTAAAATTTTATGTGAGCCTAGAGTTTTAGGTATTCTACAAAATTCCAGACGAAGAACACTTGTGTTGTCACCCCTTGTCATATTTTGCTGTCACCTCTTGTCATATTTTGCTGTCACCTCTTGTCATATTTTGTTGTTATCCCTTGTCATATTTTGCTGTCACCTCTTGTCATATTTTGCTGTCACCTCTTGTCATATTTTGTTGTTATCCCTTGTCATATTTTGCTGTCACCTCTTGTCATATTTTGCTGTCACCTCTTGTCATATTTTGCTGTCACCTCTTGTCATATTTTGCTGTCACCTCTTGTCATATTTTGTTGTTATCCCTTGTCATATTTTGCTGTCACCTCTTGTCATATTTTGCTGTCACCTCTTGTCATATTTTGTTGTTATCCCTTGTCATATTTTGCTGTCACCTCTTGTCATATTTTGCTGTCACCTCTTGTCATATTTTGCTGTCACCTCTTGTCATATTTTGTTGTTATCCCTTGTCATATTTTGCTTGTTCACCTCCCTTGTCATATTTTGCTGTCACCTCTTGTCATATTTTGCTGTCACCTCTTGTCATATTTTGTTGTTATCCCTTGTCATCTTTTGCTTGTTCACCTCCCTTGTCATATTTTGCTGTCACCTCTTGTCATATTTTGCTGTCACCTCTTGTCATATTTTGTTGTTATCCCTTGTCATATTTTGTTGTTATCCCTTGTCATATTTTGCTGTCACCTCTTGTCATATTTTGCTGTCACCTCTTGTCATATTTTGTTGTTATCCCTTGTCATATTTTGCTGTCACCTCTTGTCATATTTTGCTGTCACCTCTTGTCATATTTTGCTGTCACCTCTTGTCATATTTTGTTGTTATCCCTTGTCATATTTTGCTGTCACCTCTTGTCATATTTTGCTGTCACCTCTTGTCATATTTTGTTGTTATCCCTTGTCATATTTTGCTGTCACCTCTTGTCATATTTTGCTGTCACCTCTTGTCATATTTTGCTGTCACCTCTTGTCATATTTTGTTGTTATCCCTTGTCATATTTTGCTGTCACCAATTTTTCATATCCCTTGTCATATTTTGCAGTCACTGCTTCATATAAAGCTGGCTCGATGAAAATATTTGTTAATGTAATTGAGAACATTTAACATTTTTTATATAACATAGAAACTTCTAAAAGACTTCTTTTGTTTCTTCATCTTTCAACATGAAAGAACTTTTTCATGACATTAATCAATATAATATCCTATATTTTCTTAAAGAAATCAAACTGTATTAAAAAATATAACTTTAACAAAGCTGCAACATAAAAATCACACATTATCGCCTCTAGTAATTATATCTACATAAACAATTATATTCACAAAAGCTGAGTATCATCTACCATATATTCAATTGTGAAAGCAGAATAACATATATCTTTATTACTTCAAAGTTCCAAAGAAAAATAAACTTCGGCATTAAATGACTCATAAGAAGTTGATGTACCGTTAAACAAACAAATTCATCAAATTAAATTAATTTCCTCCGAGAATCAACAACAATGCTCAAAAGAGACAGTTGATATTTCTAGAACATTTGAGAAAATACGATTTGGAGAAATTGAGACTCACGGAATATATTGGAGGCAAGAGGTTCAGCATGAAACAATGAGTAACCTACCAAACAAGTGTAAGTAGATGGAAGAGCGAGGAGTGTGACGAATTCCACCAGTTCTAACCTTCACGGCTAACACTCATACGCCACGCACATTGTAGCGAATTACCCGGAGTTAAGCCAAAGAGGCGCAGTGTTTTGCTTTCAGGGAGACTAGCCTGATCCATGCTATTCATATTCTATGGGTGAGATGTAAGTTCTACTTGAACAAGAGGATACTTCCTCCATTATTACAACACATCCCCCAAAACTGTGCTTCTTAAACTGTAACCCTGAATGGCTCTTGAGCCTTTACAGTGAACATACTTGTTAAACAAAATAAAAAGAGCTACAAAGAATAGGTAGTTGTAGAAAGCTATTATCGCCTATGATCATAATAATTCATTTTGATTGATGAATTGTTGGTTATTTTACTATAAATATAACTTATATTTTCTTTTAATCTGAATTTTTTTTTACTATAAAAATACATTTTTATACTTTCATAGGAATTTGGTTTTGTTAGTGGGGGTTCACTATTTGCCCATTGCTGGGATGACGCTATCATCTCTTCTCAGGGTGGACTGAGTAACAACGGTAATTAAGAGGTCGTTCCACGATTCTCAAAACCATTAATCTTCTGATCAGAGACCTTGTTGTCAGGTGTAGTTTATCGTCACACCCAGGAATATCTTAGATTAGAATCTTAATGAAGGATAGACGGGTGATATAGGAATTAATGACAATCCTTCAAATCAGCTGTGAATATCATTCTTGTGAACCAGCGGTGTTCACAATACGTACGCAATGTTGAAGAACTGAGGGAGGGTTTGAAGACGTTTATGCCTGTAAAATTATACCTGTATAATTTTCCTGAGAAAACCAATTGCAGTACCGATAAAATAAAATTTAAAAAATCTAAAACATTTAAAACAAGCACGTATAATCTATTAAGGGATTTAAGCTTATCAAACAAGTCTGTCTTACTCCATGGAAATAGGGAGAAAAACGGCAATGACCCTGAAATAATATGAAGTATATTTAAAAATAGACAAACCTTACAACGGTGGTGCCTGCAGATTGTGCCAGGAAGAAAAGTTAGCCATGATATTTCAAGAACAAGAAAGGTTACTAAACGAAAGATCCGATGTCCGGACCTAAATACATCAGAATATAAATTTTAGGTTCCTACAAACCCGTATGAAAGTGTTTACAATTCTTGAAAAACTTATCTGTATTACTTCCCTGAGGAACGTTGAGTCAACAACGAGTAACTAGAGGGAAAGTGTTAACCAAATATTTGTACTATAGAAGAACGATATTAGTAACGATGGAACAGTAACATGTTAGCATATTTGGAGTCTAAAAACGGGACTATCCAGGCAAAATCGTTAGCTTTTTCCATTATATATATTCTTTTTGGTTTTCGATGTTAATAAAAACGTTTTCTTATTTTTTTTTTATAATTATTAAACTTTAAAAAAGAAAAGTTTACTATGTCATTAACATTTAAAATTCTCGAATTTTAATCAAAACCCAAGGTTCTCATCAAATGTCGGAGTAATTGATAAAGCTCAGCTGGCGGCAAAACCAACGCCATTTTTTGAATTCAAAATAACTAGTTATTTAAAATAATTAGTTTTTAAAATTTTGCTTTAAAAAATTCTGATAACAGTATTTCTTTTTCAAAAATACAGGTCAGTGTTAATCTTTTGCTTTCAATTCATATTTTCACTTTCTATTTATTTATTTATTTTTCGTATATCTGGTCAGTCCTTTTTAAGCCAATCTGAAGATTCAATTTCAATGCGATATAGAAATCATTGTCTTGGTTTCTCAAGAGTAGAGTATCTCTCGCCTCCATGCGGGCTTGCTTCAAAGCAGAGATGAATGTCGCGGTGTCTATCATTTACAGAATGACACTCCCACTTAAACCACACCCATATGACCTTGAATTTGCTTCCTGTGCCTAATGATGTAAATAACCGTAAAGTGCCTCCTTCTATTCATTGTAGATCGTACGAATCTTTACTCCTGAACTAACTCAGGTTCTTTCTTTCTTTCTTTCTTTCTTTTCCTTTTTCTGTCATTCTTTCTTTCTTTCTTTATGTGTGCCAATCTGTTTTTCTTTTTTTCTGCCATTCTTTGTTTGTTTGTTTGTTTGTTTGTTTGTTTGTTTGTTTCTTTCTTTCTTTCTTTCTTTCTTTCTTTCTGTATGCCTGCCTATCTGTCTTTCTTTTTTCTCTCATTCTTTGTTTGTTTGTTTGTTTGTTTGTTTGTTTCTTTCTTTCTTTTTGTCTGTCTGTCTGCCTTTCTTTCTATTTTTTTTTTCTTAGAAAGAAGAAAAACAGTTATCGTGGGAAATATAAAAAAAACTAAAAAAAAAAAAAGATGAGCAAGAAATGGCTAAAAGTAAAATGGATGTCTTTCATAAAGAAAGCGACCAAACTTTTTATTACAACTGTAGCCTTTATTTAGTGAGGCTTCAATTTGGGAATTGACAGCAAATAATAAAAATAAAATGAAACAGGATAGGAAGCGGAAAAAAGGCCCCATTGTGGTGAAAAAAAATAAAAAAATAAAATAAAAACAAAAACAAAAACAAAAAAAGAAGAGTAAAACAGTAAAAGGCATAAAAATAGCACCACTTTGACACTAATATTCTTTGTCAAATGTATTTAAAAAAATCTTTGAATTTAATTAACATAAAAATAAAAATAAAAATTGTAACTAATTTTAATTTAAAAGAATAAACAGGTATGGCAAAATATGTTTATAATTCTGCATTTTTCTTAATAATATTTTCTTGTCGACCCAATCACGAGTACACACACACACACACACGCGCGCGCGCGCGCGTGCACACACGTAAATACAGACTTTTGGCGTATCCCTTGTAAAACCGTCTGGAAGACTGACGCTCTACAGTATTTCTACTCACCCCCTAATCGTCACTGTGCTACATTCAGTTTCTTTCTTCCTTTTTTTTCTTTCTTTCTTTCTTTCTTTTATCTGCAAAAATAAACTAAAAGTATCAAATCAATCAAGCCTGTTCATTTATCTCTACAACTTAACAAAAATAACGCACTAATAATTTAATTATAAAAATCCTGACGATCGAAAAATTCTTCGATCACCAAATGCGTCGACAGAATGCGCCAAAAATCTAAGTTTGTCGAAATCGAAATACGGAAGTCTCGATACGCTATAAAGACAGTCTAAATAATTATCCGATATCATGCAGCTTTGGATATTTGAGACACGTTCGTTAAATGCACAACTCAAATCCCAAAGGTTTAGTAAAAGATTAAGACTTGGAAGGGTGATTTACACAACTCAGCACAACTAAATATTTGCACACTGTTTATTATGCATACATATACACACGCTCAAAATCAAACGCCGAAATACTTCTAGTTCATTTTGCTAATTCATAAGCTGAATTGTTTTTGTTTGTTTGTTTTTGTTTTGTTTTGTCTTGATTTTTTTTAATCAATTCACTCCAAGCAATGTAGGAGTGTCACTTGTGCACAGGGGGTTACAAAAGAGCGAAAAGAAAGAGGAACAAATTACAGGAGGTGTCGGGGAAAGGATAAAATAGGAATCAAGGGGGAAAAAGAAGGCAATTGGCGTTGCTCTTAAACTTTTGGAGATTGTAACTATCAGGGAAGCAAGCGTACGAAAAGGTGTTCCAAAGGTAGGAGGTTTTTTTTTTAATAATCATATCGCCCCATGCAAGGCATTTTACTGCCTCTGTTTTGCAGGGGGTTACATAGGAGGAACGTTATGAGAAACAGTGACAAGTTATAGGGGGTGTCAGGAAGTGGGTAAGAAAAGGATGAGAATACTGATCAGAGTGGAGTGGACGGAGAAAAGAGCATGAGAGAGAGAGAGAGAGAGAGGGGGGAGGGGGATGCAGGTTAGTGAGATAGGAGATGACTATTGACTTTACATTTAAATTCTTGGAGATTATAGCTGTCGGGAAAGCAAGTAAATAGAAGGGAATTCCACAGACGGGAAATGCGAGAAAAGAAGCTACTAGAGTAGAATTTGCGTTTACAATTTATTGGTTCCGCAGTAAAAGGGTGGGACCTAGTTGCTAATCTTGTGGCTCGAGTAAATTTATATATAGGGGGCACCAGTGAGCTAAGTTCATTGGAGCAGAAGCCGTGAAAGTATTTGTAGAAGAGACACAGGGAAGCCACATTGCGCCGGTGAGAAAGTGATTGTATCCCAGCTGCCAAGTCGGGATCTATCACATTACAGATTCTCCGTTGGATTTTGTTAAGGACCCCTAGGTGGATAGCAAGAGCACCCAACCAGATGTGGCAGCAGTATTCAATGCACGGGCGGATGGTAGATTTATATTTGTGCAGGATTGTTTCAGGCGGAAAAAAACATCCTGGCTCTACACAGAGAACCGACTTTCTTAGCAGCAGATTTAACTATGGATTCTATATAGTCATTCCACTTGAGGTCTGTTGTGAGAGTTAAGCCGAAGAGGCGCAGTGTTTTGCTTTCAAGGAGACTAGCCTGATCCATGCTAATGGGAGGGCGGGAGTTTAGGAGCGATTGTTTGATAATTAATAGATAGCAGCTTCCTTTTGGAAGCATTAAAATTCACGAGCCATTTCTTACCCCAGTCCGCCACTTGCGAGAAAAGAAACACTTAGAGTAGAAGAAAAGGTTGCATTTAACTATTTACACTGTAAAAAGGGGTTGGATCTAGTTGCCAGTCTAATAGCACAAGTAAATCCGTGTAGAGAGGTACAAAGGAGATAAGCTAGTTAGAGTAGAAGCTGTGAAAATATTTGTAGAAAAGACAGAGGGAAGCCATATCCCGGCGGTGTAAAAACTACTGTAGTCGGGATCGATTATATTGCAGATCCGCCTTTGAATTTTGTCGAGGACGCCCGAAATAAATAGCAGGAGAGCCCAACCATATATGGCAACGGTATTCAATACACGGACAAATGGTAGATTTATACCGAACACGGTTAAAAATGTATGGCTTCATGACAGAGCGAAACAAAATTTTGTAAATACATAAATAGATTAAAGAAACATGTACTGGACAAAATTATTTGACCATTAAAAATCGACCACCATTTTTTTAAGTAAATAAAAAAAAAAAAGATTCCTGCTGTGAAAGAAATAATTCTCTCTCTTATGATAAAAACTGTTGTGTGTTGTGTGTGTGTGTGTGTGTGTGTGTGTGTGTGTGTGTGTGTGTGTGTATTTCCCTCCTGTCACGCTCATGAGGTTGGGGGAGAGACAATAGCGAGGCAGTGTGGGACCAATTCATTAGAGAGGCAATAGTGAAGCAGCGTCGGCTCAATTCGTTCTTTTTACTACCAGTTATTAAACTTTACTACCAGCTACGAAAGATCTTGACATGTGTTTGCTCTTTAACAGTGCCTTATTATTTATTGTTTACACACACACACATATATGTATGTGTGTATGTTGCCGTCATTTGAGACGGCATATCGATATAAATATTTTACCGTTATTTTTTGACGGTACGAGCCAACACGTATTTAAAATATTATCAATAAGAAAGCGCATCTCCGATAACATATCCTAAATACTTCATAAGTAAAAAGTTACATTGTATATATAGACTATAAACATTTTCTCCTGTTTTTTTTTTAATAACTAAGGAATTTCCACATTTTTACGCAAGTTATAATTAACATTTAAAAAAAATATATTTAATGATCTGTTCATAAAAAAAAATCGTTGATAAAAAAAGGCATTTCTTTATGCTTCCCGTTTAGAACTGCGGCTACCTTTACAGTCATCGAGATGAATGTTGCAATAGCAGAAGCACAGCAGTAACGATGGCTGCTGCTTAGAGAGAAAAGTATTTCTTACAGTGGTGGGCACGGTCGGTGGACGGGGTTGTAGTTGGAGTCACGGAGTTTTCTGAGAACTACTCCTAAATGGTTGGCAGCTCTTCACAAATACAACCTCCAACAGACGCCCTAAACCCATTTACATCTACTAAAACATAGTAAATGTTTACACAGACGCACAAGCTCAATCAAACTCAGAGATGCGTGCAGATACGAATGTGTACTGTGACGTCTCCAAATAGAAAAGTATATACGATTTTTTATTTTCTATTTCTTTTTTATTTGTTTTTATTTTTGCTATATTTTTATTAATACAACTGAGCTTTTGTAACATCATTTCGGACCCTTTTAAAATTTTTGCGAACTCCAGGCCGCAATCAGCAAGTGCGCACATTCAGAATAAAATACAATACATCCTCTTTTTCTCTTCATATAGATACGGGGGTATTTGCATGAAAAAACGGACACAAATGTATACATACATAAGATCTCTGTCAGTGTTCAGACGCACACCTACTTGTGGCTATATACAGACGCGCAGTAACGCACGGAAACACGATAAAGAAAAGGTTTAGAAAAAGCATATATCTATATTTTTAGACAGACAGACAGACAGATAGATAGATAGATAGATAGATAGATAGATAGATAGATAGATAGATAGACTGACTGACTTAACAGTCCAATGAATAAAAACAGACCGCTATAGAATATAATGAATAGTTCGTTCGATATCCAGTCGATAAAGAAGGCTCTTATAAACAAAGTGTGGTGCCAACACTGAGAACCCTATATAAGTCCGAAATCAGAATTTCCACAATGCTTCACTTGTGTCGACCAGGAGATTGCCGTTCACATGATCCTGTACAGCCTAAAACACATGTACACATCAACAAATAAATGTAATTTACTCTTCGGTAAATCTTCGCGCTTTCACAGATACAGATACAACCAGTCGCCAAACCTGTAAACACACATCCAGAGGGGATTACTAACTTGGACAGGCAGAGGAAAAATCGATACCACACACACGATTGTATATATTTATATATCGCACATATAGTGCGGGTATTAATACTCAACACCTCAACACCTGAAGATTGCGTTGTGCATGAAACTCCGAGTCATGCTATCAGCGAGGGATAATAAGTATATTTACTAATACATATATATATATATATATATATATATATATATATATATAGTGAAAAATCCGTTTCTCCGTTTTTATATATATATATATATATATATATATATATATATATATATATATGTGTGTGTGTGTGTGTGCATGTGTGTGTGCGTGTGTGCGCGCACGCGCGCGCGTGTGTGTTGATAAAATTACATTGAGTCCAGTCCAAGGTTAATGGACGAATGAAGAGATTTTTTTTTTACATTTTCAAGTGGTAATTGGCAGCGAGCTAGTCTGAATGGTTGACGATTAGTGTAGTAACATCATTCAACACTGAGTGCCTCATGCCTTGTGCCAGAACTAAGCTTTGTTTACCAAATAATAACATTTGTAACCAGCAACTTTTCTCTCTTTAAAAAAAAAGAAAAGAAAAATTCTCTCGTATGATTAAATCCTTTTTTTTTAAACTAGATTCAAAAACTATTTTAATTCATACGACTAATTTCTTGGGCAGATTGATGCTATTTTTTCAGTCAAAATTTATCGTCTGCCTAACAAACTCTAAACTCATATTAAGAAAACAACTTTCTTTTTATTCTTCGTGAGAATCGAGGCCAAATATTACCGGAAACTATTGGATCTCACTTTTACCGGATACGAAGACATTACAAAGAAACTAAACTTTTGCGAAAACAAGGTAAGTAATATTTTCCCCCCCCCCTCTCTCTCTCTCTCTCTTTTATATTTACTCAATCAAACAATACGCATCAGAAGATCACATGAGAAATGGTATATCGTATTGCACAGGTATTCCAAGTAGGGGCGTTAAAAATCAGCATTTGTGATCCTGTTTTTTTTTTGTTTTTTTTTTAACCTAGGCTCGAACCAAGAAAATCATTTGCTCTTCAAGAGTGTTCAAACTTTTAATTAATGAATCCCCACCTAACTTACCACAACCCTCCCCACAAAAAAACAGTAACATCGATCGGAAGTTCGTAACTATTTAACTTATCGAAGAGACAACTTTTTCTTTTTTTAAATTATTAAACCATGTCCTTTGTTAAAGAGGATGCGCCTACCCTTCACGAAAATCATTTGGTCCTCAACTGTGTTCAAATTTTTACTCACTCACTCACTCACTCACTCACTTACCCACCCCTCCCGCCTCCATGAAAAAACATAGTAATTGACCAGGCTCGAACGCTGACCAGTAATGTCGATTAGAACAATCAGGTTGTCCGGAAAGTTCATACCATTTTTTTTAGGGAAATTATAACCCAAAACAAAATTGATATTAAATATTTATTCAACTAAATATGAACGATTTTGTTGCACAATCTTTCTTCATTTTTCCTTCAGCTTAAAGATTCCGTTTTCCCAGAATTTTGCTGGTTTCTCGACAAAGAACTTATTAAAGTAGGTTTTCTTTTTATATCATCCAAAGAATTGGATCTTTTACCATTGAAATTATTTTGTAAGGACCCAAATAAATGAAAATCCTCAGGAGTAATACCTAGTAAATATGTCGAGTGGGATAAGACATCCCAGCCAAGCTGTGACAATATCTGCTGAGCCGCCAAAAAAATCGTAACGTCTGACATTATCCTAATGGAAAACAACACTTTTCCTGTTCGCCCATTCTAGTCGTTTTTCGTGAATTGATGCCTTTAATTTGTTCAGTTGCGAGCCATAATTTTCAGAATGAACTGACTGATTACTTTGCAGAATCTCATTGTATGGGATACCTTTTCTATCCCACCAGATGAACAACATGACTTTTTAAGGATGAAGGCCTGCTTTTCGGGTGGCTAAAGTTGGCTCATGTCGTTTACTCTAGGATCTTTTACGCTGGACATTGTTGTAAACCATCCATATCATCAACCGTCGCAATTTCCTTAAAAAGAGTGCATTTTCATTGCGTTTATACAGAAAATCAGATAGAAATGCGATCCAAAAGATTCGTTCACTCAGATTATGTGCTACCAAAACATTGCAGCAATTTCAGTACCCAAGCTTCACTTAATGCTCATGGACGGTGGATTTTGATAAACTTAATGTTTCTGCCCATTCCTGCGTTGTGTAATGTGGTTTATTCTCAGTCAATATCTTGATTTGCTTGTCACCTGTTTTGGGTGTCTGCTTGAGCGTTCTTTATCACCAACTCTAAACTTAGCGAACCACTTCCGTACAGTTCTGTCAGCTAAAGAACCTTCACCGTATCTTTTTTGTTGCATGCGAGTCATTTTTTCCTCTGTTAATAAAAAATATCAGTTGCCTAAAATGCACCATATAATCTCCCATTTTCATAGAGATTCAAAATTCAAACGAATCAAGTAATTTTAAACTTTCTTTCTCAAGAGATAGTTTAAAGTGTCCTCAATATTTATTTGTGTAAAAAAAAATTATGGCACGTGGCCGAAAAGGGGAGGGGTAGAGGTTGGTTCTCGCTTAACTATCCTAAACCTAGCTAAACACTATCACGACCCATTCACTCGTTACAATTTACTCAGTCACCAAAACAACCCATCCATCACCTCCTAATCCTTCTTACACCATAATACCACATATTTACGAGGGACACCTAAAAACGGGGGAAAATGTGTTTATATACAATATAATACATAATTTAAAAGATTTAATAAAGAATTTATAGATGGGAGGGGGATGAACCCAAAAAACAAACAAACTGAAAATACAACAAATTTTTTAACTAAAATGATAAACAATGTTAGTAAAACCCGTCCATCCCAGAAAAAAGAGTGGCCGCTGTATTCCGCCAAACGTCGAAATCAAGAAGCTCACACACTAAGGGAGTGGGGAGTAGTTTAAAGTGTCCTCTAACCGGAAACGTATGCATATATCTGCCTATATTCGTCGTGTTCTAACGTGTTGGAATATGAACGACTAAAAATCGGCATGAACATTCCGGGCTAACAAATATTTAACTTACCAAAGAAACCGCATCTTCAGTTTTATCAGTTTCTATGAATTTATTTTTCTATCAGTTGATTAAAAATAAATTCTATCTGATATTCTTATTTTCTTTATCAATCGAATGAAACAAAATTCGCATTTAATGAAATAAAAAATTAAAATTTAAGGGGAAAAAAAGAGAAAAAGCTATAAATATACCATTAGAACTGGAATCTTGATGATGCTGCTTTATTTACGAGTCGACGAAGCAGTGTTACGACACAAACTTTTGGGCAACTTCTCACTTCACTCAATTCCGGAAATGTATAGCTCGAAACTTCAGCGTACAGCTCCCTATGCATAATACCAGAGCACTGGAAGCATTGTCATATAAACTTAAATTTTAGTTTTTAAAAGCTGAATCAATTAAAAATTGATTTAACAACCATGAAACTCTTTTAAATTTTTACGTTTTAATACCTAAATGTATCATGTATTGATTATATATATATAATGTGGTAATATTTTTATTATAAGTTTATAATGAAAACATAGTTTACTGCAACACAATAGCCTTTGTGTTTCGGTACTATTTTATTAGCACCTCGTCAGGCAGGTAAATATATATATATATATATATATATATATATATATATATATATATGTATGGTAATATTTTTATTATAAGGTTATAATGAAAACATAGTTTACTGCAACACAATAGCCTCTGTGTTTCGGTACTATTTTATTAGCACTTCATTAAGCTGTGAAATATGTTTTTAAGTTTGGAATCATTATATATAAAAGCTTAAAAACAAATTTTTTACCAAATCTAGACAAATAAGGTAGAGGGATTTGGTAAAAATTGTGTTGTTTTTAAGCTTCTATATATAATGGTTCCTAACAGAAAAATATTTCACTGCCTGACGAGGTGCTAATAAGATTGTACCGAAACAACGGCTCTTGTGTTGAAGTGAAATATGTTCTTATTAGAAACTTATAATAGAAATATTACCATATATAATGCTCTACTAAGTATGGAAAGTAAATCACTACAAACAGTAGACTGCCAACCTATTATTTTGTACTACTTCTATACATACACTGACATATATACATGCATACACATAACCATATATATACACACGAACACATATATACATCCATAGACATATGTATATATACAAACAAACGCACGCATATATATATATATATATATATATATATATATATATATACACGCACACACACATATATATATATATATAAAGATGGACACATACATCTCTGTCTATATATGTAAATACACATATATATATATATATATTCATGCTCGCACATCTATTTATCTCAATATACATATATGTACTTACACACACATACATATACGCACATATATATATATACATATACATACACACACATAAATATATACATACACACATATATATAAACACATATATATATACATGCACACATATATCTAAACATATATATATACATACACACATATCTACATATATACACACACACGCTTATATATATGAACTGACACACACACACACACACACACATATATATATACCTATACACGCACGCATATATATATATATATATATATATATATATATATATATATATATATATACGTATACACTGACACATGTATAAGTCGAGTGTTCCATGGGGAAATTGTCGCATTTTATATTTATAAATTTGTACAGTACAGCATGATGTTTCCAGATTTCTGACGGAGTGAATTGCGTTATGGTGCCTTTTTTCTCACAGACGGCGCCCAACTGACCCTACTATACTGTGCAGTCGACAAAATAAAAAACAAACTGCACACATGCACGAATTTAAGGGTATAAAATGCCGACAAGTTACTTATCGCACCCTGTGTATACATACACATATATACCTACATACGCATACACACACGCACATATATATACACACACATATATATATATACATTCATGTACAAACACTTATATACAGTATACATTACATTGAGACATATATATGCATACATACACGTACACACATATTTATGAATATGAAGATATTGCACATTGAGTGCAGGTGTTAATAAAATAATGGTCGATGTGCAATAACAGATATGTGCATAAATTATATTAATAATAAATATACTTTTTTTTCTCAGCGTTGGTAGCACGACTTTGAGTGTTATGCACAACCCAATTGTCAGGTGCGCGCGCGCGCACACACACACACACACACATATATAATATATATATATATTGTTTAAAAAACTATATTTATGAAGGAAGCGTGTTCATTATCAGGTATAGAAGGTTTGCAGATATAAACAATGTGTACAAAAAAATCAACACTGCATATTGACTGCCTTAAGCGATCATCAATCCATGTGTTACACTTTTTTGTCTAGGTCACGTGGGGCTTATGAAAAGTGGAAGGAAGGGAGAAACCGGTCTTCATGAGTTTTATGTCTTAATGTTAATGCGCAAACTTATTTATAATCCTGACCGAGTTTATTTTTTATCTAACTTCATTATTTTATTATATTTATAAATTTTTATCTACTTTTTTAATCATTTAATTTAATTTATCTATGTTATGCTATTTATTTTTTATTGTCAAAATTCTTTACTTTTTAAACTTTGGCGTTTGGAATAAAGTTTATTCATTCTGGGTCATGGTTAATTTGTAGTTTAGCCCTTGGGGTTGTACGTAAGAAATGTAGGTAGCGTAGTAATAATTTGCTCTTTTGTTTATATAGTACGTATATTGTACACTTGCTTTTGCACACACACACACACACACACACACACACACACACACACATATATATATATATATACATATATTCTACAATAATTAAAAAATATGTTATACAATCTGCCATGAAAAATGACTTAACCAATTACATAACTATTGAACAAATTATACGAGCCATTCCCGAGAAAATAATCAAAGATAATTACACTGGTCAACACAATTTTTCTGCCGCATGGCATTCCAATACATTTTACCTAAATTTTGCTGAATTCATATCTGGCATCATTTTTTGCCTATCATCATTACGTTTTTGAGATTTAAAAACTTGCATTCTTGCAGGATATGAAAATTGTATTCATAATTAAAAAAATAAAACAGAAAATAATTATTAGGTTGTTAGCTACAAGTTATAAGAGTAAATGTAAGAATTAAGTATGATGATAAGAAAATATGTACAAAAAGTCTATTTATTCCAGTTGTATAAATTTCCTCCTCTTTGATGGTCTTTAATTTACATCTTTGCGAACATTTCCCATCAAAGTCCAGTCATAATCTGCCATCATGTTTGAGTCCCATCTATCTTGGTAACGTTCTTCTATTATTTTAATGTCTTAATGAAAGCGTTCATCTTATTCTTTACTAACATCACCCAGGTTCTCTGAAAACTTGTGGCTGTGTAAATAATGTATCTTGATATTCATTCTCCATGCAAGTGCTTGCAAACTCAATAGTAGCTCCTTTATAATATCTTGGTAGTTGTCAGGTTTCCTGTTCCCAAGAAAATTATACAGCAAATCAGAAAATGAATTCCAAGGTCTAGCTTTTTCCACTTTCATTATTGTAACAAAGTGTGGATCCCTGAGAAGTGTTCTTATTTGAGGTTTGTCAAATATTCCTGTATTTTTCTTTTCATCAATGAGATCTGGAAAAGTTGAACATCTAAATCTAAACTTATTTATAAATGGAACTTTGTCTGTGTGTGTGTCCGTTACCTATAGACTCCGAAACGGATGAACCGATTTTCTTGAAAATTTACACAGTTGTACTATAAACGTCTGCGAGTGTTCTTAGCTAGGTTTTGTGTCGAGGTACTCGATAAATATCGAAAATCGATAATCGAAAAAATCAGGTTATAGAAGGAGTGGTCCGATTTTAATCAAATTTGATACACTCATAGACAAAGACATAAGAAACGATATTCAGAAGTTTCAAGGTTGCAGTTCTTACAATAGTGCAGAAACTCGATAATATATATATATAAGGCAAGGTGTTTGTGCGTGTGTCTGTTTATCTAGCCGTACGTCTGTATTTTTTTCAGCCCTTTTATTTTAGCTTTTGCTTCGGGTTTGGCTCTAAGTAGGTATAATTGTAGTTCTTAGTCTCAGCCATGATACCATTTACTCAGAGGATTTATTTAGCCTTCAAAATTCAGTTTACGACGAAACAAACTTATTTGATATCGATACCAGGAAATCAAAATTTGACTTATATGCATTCATTTTTTTTTCAGTCTCTGGTTTCGCTTTAACTGGAAACAACTATTGCTTTTTAGTCTTTCGTGCCAACGTCCAAAGAGTCTGAGCTCCAGGACCATGGATTAGTTTTAAAGCTTTCATTGCATCCGTAGCAACGCCGGGCTATGCTGCTAGTATATAGCTAAAGCAATTTCCATTGTCATTAAGTGGTTTGACAAATTGCTTTATTAGACCAAATTTTATATGTAGTGGGAGAAAGACAATACTTTTCCTATCAGCCAGAAGCTCATTGGTGATGTTTTTATGACCAGGCACCAAACTGTTTCTTGGTGGCCATTTCTTCTTTACCCAGTGATCAACTGTAGCCCTACTATCCCAGCAGCTCGAGTAACAGTGATACTTTGCCTACATCCCCCTACTGATCAAGAAGAAAATTCAGTTTTCAAATCTACACAAATTACCCATTCAAGAAGATGGTATTCCAGCCTTTCCAGAAGAATCTTGATGTTAACGTACTCTTCTTTCATTTTTTACACAATGTCCAATTGGGATTGAGCCATACTTATTTCCATTATGAAGTAAAACACTTTTCAAGCTTCTTTTATCACTGTCATTTAAGTCGTATGCAGGCAGTCCCAAAAGAAGTCATTACAAAAACAGGCAGTCCCAAAAGAAGTCATTACAAAAACAGGCAGTCCCAGAGGAAGTCATTACAAAAACAAGTTGACCATCTAAATGAATGTATTTTCGCAGTTCTTAATCTGTTACGATAAAAGAAAACTGTGCCAGGTTTCAGCAGTTTTTCTCTTGTAACCTAGAAGCCAACAATTCAGCAGATTCCTTTGGCAAGTACAAATCTCTGACCAGTTCATTCAATTCAGGCTGACTAAACAAAGAAGGATTATCACAATCTGCATCAGATGGCTTAACATATCAGTCTGATAATCTTCCTATGTAGAAGTAGGCGAATTGAAGGATTTTTCCCTTCAAACCATGATTGCAAAGTTTCTACACAGGTTTTGCACACTTTGTACGGGGTCCAGCTTTTGACTTGATCTATAAGTGGTACTTTAAAGTAGGCAGGATACATCTTCTTGACAAAATCATTAATGTAATAGGACTTGTACCGGCAAATGAAGTGTAAGACGTCTTGATAATGATCCTGTAAAGTGAAGTTTCCAGAAATATAGAAGATATTTGAATTATGACAGCACTTTCTTTTTTGAGATGTTGCAGTCATAGCTGCTAGACCTCAGAGGTTGTACACTGTAATGTTTAAACAAGCAAAAGAAAATCGGTACTAGGATTAGAACGGGAGTTTTTAAAGGGAATTTGTGCACAATTCTGATTAGATGTTAATTAATTAATCTCAAATTAATTTCTCGAGGAAGTAATGCCTAAATCACTTCCTAGTTAGGATCAATTAATAATCCCTAATTCACTTCTTGGTTAGAACCAGGAAGTAATAGCTATACAAAAACCCTGTTAATGAGTGCTCTTGTTTATTTTATAGTCTAAAAATGGAATGAATAAATTAATTCTATGTATAACATATATCTCAAAAGTGTGTATATACTCTACTATCTGTACAGTATATTGATCAGCTGATTTTTCTCTGTAAATCAATTGTTAGTATTCTTTCACTAGAGCTTGTCATTATAATCAGCCAATCAGAAATAAATAACGCATCACTCAATAAGTCCCAGGCCTGAAACTTAGATGGCGCCACTAATAATAAATCCATATGATTTTTATGAATTACTAACATTCAAATAGAACGTGACAAAATTTGAGCTAAATCGGATTATTAGTTTACAAATTACAATTATTTAAGTGAAGCTACTGTTGCAAATTTTCAAAACGATGGAAAAATCTGAATTTCGTGTGTTGATTGCTTTCTGATGGGAAAAATACTGTTCAAGCAAAGCAATGGTTTGATAAGTGTTATTCGCTTCGTCGGAAACAACGGTTGAAAGGTGGTATGCTGACTTTAAACGCGGTTGTACAGACACAAATGATGCTGAACGTTTAGGTCGCCCAAAATTGGCAGTTTTCCCGAAAAACACACACGCACGCACGCACGCACGCACGCACGCACGCACACACAAAAAAACCCACTAACTCGTTTTGGTCGATCGTAAATTGAAGCTGCGTGAGATAGAAGACGGGTTGAGTATATTAGAAGTATCAGTGTATTCATAATTTTGCATGAACATTTGTCAATGAGAAAGCTGTGTTCAAAGTGGGTGCCACCTTTTCTCACAGTCGATCAAAAACAACAGCGAGTCGACAATTCAGAGTATTTTTTGCAACTGTTTCAACGCAACAAGAAGTTTTTGCGTAAATATGTGACAATGAACGAAGAAGCGAGTCAAATCAGCAGTCAGCAGGTAAAAGCCGGTAAAAGCCGTCCAAAGCTACTAAAGACGCAAAAATCAGCAGGCAAGGTTTTGGCCTCCGTAATTTAGGATGCGCGAGTTATTTTGTTCATAGATTACTTTGAGATAGCAAAAATTATATAGCATTATTGGTGCATTTAAAGGAAGAAATCGCCAATAAAAACGGCTACAAATAAAGTAGAAAAAGTGATCTTTCACCAAGACAAGGCACCATGTCACAAGTTGATCGCAATGGCAGCAAAACTACATGAATTGCACTTCATATTGCTTCCGCATCCACTCTATTCTCTACATTTTGTCCCCAGCGACTACTTGTTGTTTGCAGACATCAAAAAAATTCTCCAGAGAAAGATATTTGGCTCCAATGAAAAAGTGATATTGGAAACTGAGGCATATTTTAAAGCCAAAAACAAATCTTTCTATGAAAAAGGCAACGGATTGTTAGAGAAGCGTTGGAATCAATGTATAACCCTAGAAGGAGACTATGCTGATGAATAAAGTCGAATTTTGCCTAAAGTTTGCTATCTTATTAGTTAGGTCCGGGATTTATTAAGTAATGTGTTACATGAGACATCATGCAATATATAATGCAATTTATTTCAAGGGATGTATTCAGCCTCTTAAAAACTTGTTACCCTACATATGACAATGCATAGCCAAAACGCCTTCAAACTGTGCTGAAAATGATAATTTTCGGCAAAATGCATGAAAATATGATATACTGATTTCACAAAAATGTGTTGTGACATAGCAAATCTGAGATCAGATTTGGATTCAGCATCTCAAAATTAGTCTAAATCAGCTCTAACTCTTTATTCCAGAAAAAAAAAATGTTCACCAGTGTTATATATCATTTAATACAATCAACTTAATAATCGGCAATAAGTCTGCTCTGTGTTTTTGTAAATATCAACATTGTATATCAGTTTAAATGTCACTTGGGAGTGTGTCAGTCAGCCAGTTAGGTACCATACGTGACACACGCTTGGGCGATCATATCTCTTTCGAGACATGACTAACTGGGCGGAAAATTTTTCAAGCAGTAGGTTGCCATTACTTTCTGCAGTAGACTAATTGCCAACCAAGGCTATAGAACCCCATTTTGTCCTGCCATTTAATCCATAGCTGGGAGGAGAATCGACGGATTAATACTTTTCCTTGGGGTATTTGCGCGGAAGTGAATCTAACGAATTCAACTGGAATTTTAACTCGGATCTCCGATTTCTCCTTTTAAGCCGATATCCACTGCACGACAGCATACATCTCTGACAAAAAATATGTACTTATGCTGGTTTGACAACCACAACATTAATAAGAAGTCTTAAACTTAATTTGCCGGTAAAAGTCCTATTAAACAACATAAAAAAACACATTCCTATCCACCTTCACAATACAAGAAAATGCTTGTTCACAGTACCACTATATTACAATAATATCAAACAAAAAATTCAAATTCTCGAGACCCTCAATATATTAAAAGCAACCAACCAACACTCAACAAAATCTATTACGAGTGTAGCAACAACGTGTTAAAATGTATTTAAAAAATTAATATCATTTTGCATTTCTGTCAATTTCTGGTTAGCCCCCATATACTGGGACGCTTATTTTGTAAAAAAATCCATAGCTACAATAGGTTTGTTTTTGTAATTAATTCCTGAGAATGATTTCGGATTAACGCAGGATAATTATATTTATTTTTAAATGTATATGCGTGGAATTTTTTTTTGATGGTAATGTGTATAATAGTGTATGTACATATTTGTGTAGAAAGGATTGACTGTTTAGGTGTATGCTGGACGGTAACCATCTATTGCTTTAATACTCGTATCTGGCCAATAAGAACTAACCCCAAATCACAACATGTCTCTGATTTTCTTGTTTCTCTTGTTCTCCGAAAAAGTTTTAATATATATATATATATATATATATATATATATATATATATATATAGATAGATAGATAGATAGATAGATAGATAACATATCTTCATTCAGGTATAATTTGATTGAATGATTTAGATATATCTATTTATTTATATTGTAATACTCTCATAGTCACAGATTAATCTCCTCGTGTTGTAATTAAAATCATCAAGGAAGGGGTCGTAGTTTTTTGTTTTAATTTATGCGTACTATGTTTATTTATTATTATGTTTTCCGTGTATATTGAATCTTTTATTCATTTTGTCCGTAGTACAAGCCATATAAATCACGTCATGTTTGGTACTTTGGGCGTCATATACTAAATGGGAATCAGTACAATTGCCACCCTCTGTAGAAATCGTAATGTTCCTCTTTGAATTTGTGATATAATTAACGTGACACATATACTGTTCAGCAAACAGGGTTTACCTCTTCTATGAGCAATTTTGGGAGTACAACGATCCGAAACCCCAATGTTGTTTTAAGTGTGGGCATTTACATTTGTTAAAATTTATCAGATGTTTTTCTTCCTTTTGAAAGAAACTATAGCCAAGTTTTGAAACATTTCTAAAACACGGATATTTCTGCGCAATGTGTTAATACCTCTCTTGTAGTATTTGTGAAGTTCCAGCAAATTTTCGGTACCAATTTATGACTAATATGATTCTGCCAGAATTTTTATTGCGTTTTTCAGTGTTTTGACTTGTATAAATTTCTGGTAATCTTCACTTTTAGCAATTCCATCGGCAACTTCATTGATAATTTATTTTAGTCGCAACTTCTGATTGCCGCCCTTAATATAATGCCAAATAAAATTATTAGCATGCTTCCAATGATTTATCTCAAGGGAAAATTCGCCTTATGCGTAAAAATTCGCCTTATGCACTTCAAGTTTGATTTTATCATGTGATAAGGATGATCAAAACGGCCGTGTCGGTAAATGTGTGATGAAGACTGGCAAAAGAATTCGGTCATTATAGGACTCCTTGAGGACTTTACTTTCTTGTCTAAAAATTCAACACGAGCTTTGGAGAGAGTAAATGTAAATTTTATTTTATCGAAAATTATTCTTTTGTGCAAAAGTATTAAAAAAAAATGTTTTAGCAAACTTTCCTGCGTAGCTTCCCAGATGAAGAAAATATCATCAATAAATCTCAACCGGTTCATGGCCGTGCCGTGATTTGAAATCTTCACGTAGTTTTTCTTCGAAGATTGTTACAAAGATATTCGCTAAATTAGCGGTCATGGGGATCCCCATTACACATCAGTTGACTTGGAGGAAAAAAACTTTTTCCCAAACATCATCGCGTTGCTTTCAAAGACGAAACGTTTAAGTCTACAGAGAAATTTTGACGAAATAGTTTTGTTTTTGCATTTTTCAAAAGCTTTGCTGTATACCTCAATGCATTCATTGTAGTCAATGTTAGGATCAAGAGACAAGGCTTCCATAGTGACCAAAAAGCAATCATTTTGTTCTGAGAATTTATTTATTTTAGAAATAAAATCAAACATGTCCCGGGCTGACTCCAGCCACTTTCTTATCGGCGGGATGTGGCTTCCTTCTATCTCTTCTATAAATATTTTCATGACTTCTACTTTTTTTAAATCGTATCACCCCGAGCAAGGCGGTAACGTTACTGATGTGCAGTGATTGGAAAAGAGAGAAAGCCGGAAACCACATCCTAAACAGGGAACAAGGGATGAGCCTCTTAACCTGTCTGACGAACTTAGGTTACTGGTGCCCCCTCCACAAGAATTTACTCGGGCAACCAAACTGGCAACAAGGTCCCACCCTTTTACAGTTAAATTAACCAAATGCAGGTGACAATTCTACTCCATCAGCTTCTTTTGTCGTGCTTCCCGCCTGTGGAACTCCCTTCCATATACTTGCTTTCCTGACGACTACAACCTCCAGGAATTTCAATGCAAAGTCAATTCACATCTCTTATCCACTTGACTCTAGCCCCTTCTACATCACCCCGTGTATCTTGTTCTTTTCCTTTCTCTCTACCTTCGCAACTGTCTTCATTCCTGTGTTCACATCCTTCTCTTGCCCTTTCTCTTTCACCCCCTGTAGCTGGTTCGTCTTTCTCTTCACTCTCCTCCTGCCTAAATCTTTAACTTTCTTATGTAGCCTGCTTTGCTTGGGGTGAAATGATAAAAAAAAAAGAAGTCGAAGACTTTTTTGTTATGGGAAATAAAAAGCCATCAAGTCACTCAGAAATGTTTACCTTACAATATACATATCCACTACAAATCGGGGGTAGTGGAAGGCATTTATCAAATTTCTTATGTATTTTTGGGAGGCCGTAAAACACTGATCTTTGCTCCAAACGTAATATTTTAGATTTTGTTGCATTGATGAACCTGTTTCCTTTCATTTCAGAAATTATCTTGTCGAGGTTTATTTTGTAATAAAATATTTTGCTTCACAAAAACAAAAAATAAAGGCCACCAACCAAAGAGATAGCTGCCTGAAACGCTCGAATTCACTCTTTCCCCCTACTTATAGAACGTCCTACCTCTACCAAAAAGCTGACTGGGATGCCTTTCGCGATTTCCTCTGCGACGTCCCTTGGAGAAAAGTGTTTGACCTATCAGTTGATGACTGTGCCTCTGAGGTCTCGTCATGGGTGAAAGCTGGCATTGATGCCTTCATACCCACCAGGAAGTATTGCTTAAAACCTCATTCCTCTCCGTGGTTCTCTCCGGCCTGCTCAGCCGCCATTGCTCACAGGAACCATTACTTCCGTCTATTCCGGAGACAGCCAACTGATCACAATAGGCGCCTGTTCACATCTGCTCGCAGTGAGTGCAAGAGAACCCTAAATGACGCCAAACAGTTGTTTGCTGAGAGAATGCGACAGCACATAGCTGACCGCAAGTTCGGCTCCAAGGACTATTGGAGGATTTGTAAACGAGTGCTCAACAATAGGAAATCCTCAATACCTCCTTTAATCCATGGATTTGATGTTCTCACGTCATCTGCGGACAAAGCTGAGTGTTTTGCCCGCAGATTCTCATCCAACTCCACATTCGACTCGTCCGGAGTGCACCCACCCGACTTCCCTATTAGAACTGAGGCCAAACTGCACGACGTATATATTACCCCGACAGTAGTATCCAGAGTAATTTCAAAACTCGACCCCCATAAGGCGTGTGGAGATGATGGAATCCCGGTGATAGTCCTTAAGAGGTGTGCCCCTGGACTTTCCCCTGTCCTCTCTAAACTGTTTAACTACTGCGTTTCTGCTTCCTGCTTTCCTGCATGCTGGAAATTCTCCTCAGTCGTTCCTGTCTTTAAGAACTGTGGTGAACCCTCGGACCCATCCAACTATCGCCCTATCAGTCTTCTACCGATATTCGGGAAAGTATTCGAGGCTATAATCAATGCTGAAATAGTTCATCATCTCACCGCCCACAAACTGTTCTCCGACAGGCAATATGGATTCCGATTTGACAGGTCCACAGCCGACCTGCTAACAACTGTAACGGAGTACATGCTACAGGCCCTTGATGAGTCTGACGAGGCTCGCGCGGTTGCTCTGGACATCTCCAAGGCTTTCGACAGGGTTTGGCACCCTGGCCTCCTATGCAAACTACGCGGTTATGGTATTACCGGTCGCCTGCTTGACCTAATCCAATCTTTCTTAAATAACCGCAAAATGAAGCTCGTTCTGAATGGGCGTGCCTCTTCGTCCTACAGCACGAATGCTGGTGTCCCACAAGGCTCTATCCTGGGCCCGACGCTCTTTCTTATTTTCATCAACGACCTCCCAGATGAGATCAAGTCCCAAGTAGGCATCTACGCAGATGACACTACAATATACTCCCGCTCCAGTAAGAAACCTGTCGTGGCGGACAGACATAATCTCGCTGCTGACCTTGAGCGGGATCTACACTCTGTGGTGAACTGGGGCAAGAAGTGGCTTGTCAACTTCAATTCCTCTAAGACCAAGCTGTTGTCTGTCAACCATTACAGGCAACCTCTTCTGCCTCCCATAAGCATGGACCAGATGATTCTCCCGGAGAGTAATACACTACGCCTCCTCTGACTTACCCTGTCCTCAGACCTCAAATGGAACCACTATATTGAATCCATAGCAAAATCTACTGCTAAGAAGATTGGGTCACTATGTCGATCCAGGATGTTTTTCCACCTGAATCCATCCTGCATATATACAAGTCAACCATCCGTCCGTGCATGGAGTACTGCTGCCATTTATGGTCAGGTGCCCCTGCCGTTCTCCTCAGTGTTCTTGACAAGCTCCAAAGGAGAGTCTGTAATGTGATAGGTACTGATCTGGCGACTCGACTGCAGCCACTTTCCCATCGTCGAAATGTGGCCTCCCTCTGTCTCTTCTATAAATACTTTCATGGCTTCTGCTCGGATGAGCTTAAGTCACTGATGCCTCCTCAACAGGTCTGCAACCAGACTGGCAACTGGTTCCCACCCATTCACAGTCAGGTTAGCCAAATGCAGACGACAATTCTACTCCTGCAGCTTCCTCTCTCGCACTTCCCGCCTTGCTTTCCTGATGGCTACGACCTCCAGAAATTTAAATGCAAAGTTAATACTCACCTACTAACCACTGGACTCTAGCTCTCTCCCCTCCCCTGTATAATCTTCACTTTCTCTCCGCCTATGTATCTGTCATTGCACCTGCTTTCTCAGCTTTCTATTGTTCCTTTCTAACTAGCTTGTACTCCTCACTCTTTTCTAATTAATCTTTCTACATTTATGTAACCCCCTGGACATCAGTGGCGTTTCTGCCTTGCTCGGGGTGAAATGATTAAAAAAAAAAATCTTCACTGTGTGCCTAAACCTAAACGTATCTATTTGCATAAGGTCTAGAAGCGATTATTTGCAAAATAAACTGATCAGTTACCATTTCTTTCATTTTCCCGCTAGTATATAAAAATTAATTAAAGCAGACGATGATATACGACTGCGATAAAAAAAAAAATCATTAAATTAGCAGAAGACAACACGTCTCATAATAGTTTGACACTTGAATACATTTTTTAAAATTTAAAAATAAATACAGAATTTCTACAAAATCAGTGTGCATGGTGAGATTGATAAATTGTCCAAATTACGTAAAAAATGAAAACGACACTGACATCTCATTTTAACACAGATATTTACTAAAACTGCACAAAAATATATTGCTATTCTAAGGAGTAAAATTATTTAATAAAATCGCCATTGACTTCAAGCTCCAAACAAGTTCGGGATCTTCTACAACTCTTCTGAGCGGTTTCCTTGTTTAAATTGGAGAATGCTAACATAATCCCTGTCTTCAGTTCATTTTTAGTTTTACAAGTAGTTTTAGTTTCTCGCTGAACAGCGACCTATACATAACTAGCAGTATAGCCCGGCGTTGCTCGGATGTAATGAAAACTTTAAAACTAATCCATGGTCCTGGAGCTCAGACTCTTTGGACGTTGGCACGAAAGACTAAAATGCAACAGTTGTTTCCAGTTAAAGCGAAACCGTAGACAGAAAGAAAAATGAATGGATGTAAGTCAAATTTTGATTTCCTGGTATCGATATCAAATAAGTTTTTTTCGTCGTAAACTGAATTTTGAAGGCTAAATAAGTCCTCTGAGTAAATGGTATCATGGCTGAGACTAAGAACTACAATTATACCTACTTAGAGCCAAACCCGAAGCAAAAGCTAAAATAAAAAGTCTGAAAAAATACAGACATACAGGCAGATAGACAGACACACACACAAGCATCTTGCCTTATATATATATATATATATATATATATATATTATCGATTTTCTGCACTATTGTAAGAACTGCAACCTTGAAACTTCTGAATATCGTTTCTTATGTCTTTGTCTATGAGTGTATGAAATTTGATTAAAATCGGACCACTCCTTCTATAACCTGATTTTTTCGATTATCGATTTTCGATATTTATCGGGGGTACCTCGACACAAAACCTAGCTAAGAACACTCACAAACGCTTATAGTACAACTGTGCAAATTTTCAAGAAAATCGGTTCTGTCGTTTCGGAGTCTATGGGTAACGGACACACACACACAAATAAACACACAGACAAAGTTCCATTTATAAATAAGTTTAGATAATTAAGGGGGTTCGAGTCTGATTAGTTAGGTGGCCAGATGTAAGAGGGAGTGTCGTCGCAGAAACTTCTGGCAACCATGACTGGGTTCTCCTATTTATGTGGCACTGGGTCTTCCAACTGCTGATCCAGAGCCGCATGGCATTTAATGCAAGCCTCTGTGTTGATTCTCCGGTCCTCGCCGAAAAATTCCGGGGTTCTTTTCTTATCAGGACAATCAGTGTGTGCTTTCCGAGCTACCTTACCTTCGTAATCACCATTAGACTCATCCAAATCCAATTCTTTCTGAATCTTCTCTACTGTCCTCAGATTGATACCCAAACACTCTGAAATATTCGTACTGGAACTTCCGACACGAATGCTGAACACTGCAGCATGCCGTTTTCGGAGTGAATTGCGTCATGGTGCTTCTTTTCTCACAGACGATACCCAACTGACCCTACTATACTGTGCAGTCGATAAAATCATATACAAACAACGCTTATCTGCGAAATTAAAAATATAAAATACAATTCAGCCAAATATAATAACGAACTGAAGATCTTACATGTGTGTTTCTTTATTTCACTGTGATTTCTGTGCCAAACCAAACAACTAAAAATTGTCCTAAGAACATAATAGACTCAGTTTCTGGACAAACCACAGGAGAATAGAAATGTAAAGCGTCAATAAGCTTAAATCCATTAATTTATTAGTACTTGCAATAGAAGCTATACTTGAATCGTTTCTTCTTGTGTTCATCGCGTGGTCAATGTCAAAATTCTGAGCATGTTTAACTTTCTTGAAGACTCCAGATGTTCAGATCTTTATCTGAACTCATCAAAACCCAATTGTTTAAAATTGAGTTAAGGAGGAGAACAGATTTCCAATCCATGAATAAACCTTTATATCTTTTATCAAGTCAGATTTCAGAATAAGCAGAAATGTTTCTACGTTGAATGTTTTACTTTTCACTCCTGTTCAAAACTTTCTCTTCATCTGATTCAACATCTGAATAAATAAACGGCAAATTCTCTCTGTCCGTCCATGTGTTTGAAACTTATCGCACACGGGACGGGCCGCCTTTTCCCTATATTGACATATTATACCTTTTTGGAATCAAGATGTTTCTGGAATTAAAAAATTGCCTTTCATCTGGGACTTGAACATCCAGCACTGGGATTTATGTCCGGATGTGCGTTGTAGTGTAGAAGGTATAGGTTCGGCGCGAGAAATAGGAGAGCCGAGTTCGAATTCCAGTTGAGTTTGCTGCATTCACTTACGTGCAAATTACCATGACATTATTTATACATAAGACAGAGAGACAATCTTGCAACGGCAAGAAAGTGACTGAAACAGAGCTGCCAGATAAAGACCGATAATATTGCTGATTATTTTCCGGATTTTTATCGAGGAGCTCAAACCACATAGCAGGGGCACTGGACCATATGTGGCAGCAATATTTTAAGTATGGACGAAAAAAATTGTTTCACGTTCTAATGAACGCTAAGCAATTTTTCAACGGTTATATTTGAAGCCAAAAGATAAATAACAGTAATTTTTAGCAACACAGTTTAGTGGTTATTTTTTGTTATCACAACTCACACCCCTGAAGATGATCTCGGAAGAAGAGTGAAAGTACTTGGGAACACCGAGAAATGAATAATAACAATAACATCTGTCAACGTTACAGCTTATTTCTGACATATTTTAATTATAATATGCGAAGGATTATGCGTGAGTATAAACTGATTTTATTAAAAATAAGCAGACATAATGTTTGTAATTTATTTAATCTAACACACACACATGCACATACACACACACATACACACAAACACACACACATATATGCTAAAAAGTCTGCCTCCTTCTACCGAGCGCCCATAGCTCAGAGGTAGAATCGCCGACTGGCGCCAATTCGGCCGGGATTTAATCCTGGGTTAAAAGCAATCGTAGTCTAACTGTGCTGATGAGCTGTGATACAGCGAAACAGATCTGCCTGCGGATGACTATATATATATATATATATATATATATATATATACGTGAAAATGTTTTCATGCTTTAACACGTGCATGACGATGACATTACAACATATAGAAAATATTCCATTTTGGATAATTTTCACGTTCTAATGAATACTAAGCCATTTGTCAACGGTTATGTTTGAACCAAGAAGGAAATTTACAGTAATTTTTAGCAACGCAGTTTTCACAAATTGGAAAATAGAAAACGAGTTCATGGTAATATAGAAAGTTATAGGGTGTTGCAGGAAGTTGAACAATATGGTTATAGATGTGTCTGTTTACTCAGTCAAAAGTGAGAATTAAGTTGAACTATATGTGATCATTTAGGTCATCGGGAGGTGGGTTGTTGAATTATGTCATGTAAAATGACACTCTTTATCTGTCTGGGGAAGATACATATCTTAAACACATAGTACTCAGATGTATACAAACTGATTTTGAACAACAGATCAGATTTTATGTTTATGGATAGGTTAATTCTTATACTACAGACTTTGTTAAAGGGGCTTATTGATTAGGTTAAAATTTAAATTAAGTAACTATGGTATACTAAGCTATATTGAAGTAAGGAAAAGCAAGAAAGTGTGTGTGGGTCATTAGTTATTAATATAATAATGGTTATGTAATATTAGAGAATAAGAAATATATGACAATATAATTAATTAAATTTTAAAGTAAAATGTTTACGGTGTTTACATAATACTGTTAATTTATTTTTATGGTATAATAGTACTTTATTTTTAAAAAACTTTATAATATGCAGCTTTTCATTCAGGCACAAAGGGCCAATGTCATAGAATTATTTGCAGATTCTGTTTTAGTCATTTTTTTTTTTTGTTTCAAAATTTTCCATTTTACCTTGGGCGTTTTATTGGTTTCTTTTAACTGCCAAAACAATATGAAGGAAGTTAAATGCTGATACCATCTCTTTTCAAAAGTGGTTTTAGTAGAACCAATGTAAACCTTTTTAATGTTTGGGTTTTCATTAGATAATATAGTACACTGGTAAACAAAAAAATTTCATAAACGTTTGCGTCTCTTTCATGATGACATGAAAGTGTGAGTTCATGTTGGTGGTAAGCTCTCAAAACCAATACCCGTAAAAAAAGGTGTCAAGCAGAGATGTAACACTATTTTGGTACATGAGAAAAATATGATAATATAATCTTGCATGTGGAAATATATAATACTATAATATTGCATGTGAAGAAAAAAATGTAATCCTAAGTTTAGTACGAGGGAGAGAAAGGAATTATTACTAGTGGTATTATTAATTCTGCAGTTTATTGCCAATCGCAATGTGAGTTAAGTTAAAAACAGAATATTTATTACAAAATTTGTAAAATCTGAAAATATTGTTGAGAAGCGAATGGAAGGCAAAATCTGTTTTTGCAGCTGGGGGCTTTGGGTCACGCGAGGTCATCATTGGCCGCCATTGTGTAACTAAGAAAGACAACGTTGGGAGATTTGGGCTTATAACGGCCGGTGGAAGGGAAAAATATAGGTAATATATACACGACTGTCGAAAACTTTTGATAAGGATAAGGAAGATCAAATCCCTGATTCCCGAATTTCGCTGGGAAAATGTTTGAAAACTTGAAAAAATGATGTAATCGGGAAGAAGAAGAAAAGAAATTACGTCAATAGAAATATTGATTAAACCAAAGGAATAAAATCACTCCGCCTCATGATAGGAGCTGGGAGTAATTTCATTGGTTAAGGATTTGATTTGCATAGACACCCAGTGTTCATCACGCACCCACCAAAAGAATTTGGGACAGGCATAAAAAACGAGGGTCCAAAGCGCCGAGTTCAGTTGTTGCTGCCGCGCCAGACTAAGACGAATTTACCGCCGTCGTTACAAAGACCCATCTTCGGCTGTTTCTGTAAGGTTAAGGTTAAAAGCCCTGATAAGACTTTTTGAACCGTCAAAACTTTAAAAAAAAAACTTGAAATCTCCGATTAGAGTGAACAAACATTAATCTCAAACTAAAACTTTCGCTCCGTTGTACGAATAGGAATTCGATGACTGTTATATTCTATTTCTGTTTGCTGTTTTTTTTTTTTTTGTATATAAAGACTTTTCCGCAACTTAACCAGGCGTCATCGCATTTACTTTTTTTTTTTATTGCCGTTTTTTTATTAACCCAAATGTGTACACGCATTCGGCCTGGTTCGACGTGGTAAAGATTCAGCTAGCAAGATTTCAACGAACCTTCCTTGGGGTCAAAAATTCACAGCGTGGGCAAGGAGGAACACTGTTGAATAGATGACTTGAAGACCAGCTACTGTGTCGAAACCATCACGAAGAGCGGCCCGAGAGCGTCGTCACAGGGAGACATTCTCACTTCTACGATTTTTACCATATATTTTCAATTGTGTTTGTGAGGTTGTTAGGGAGTGCACTCATGGCATTAGGTATCGCATGTCAGGAAAATTGTTTAATCCGCGGCGTATGGTTGCTAACACAAAATTAAAAAATTGCCCTCATCCGAGTATTCTGGTATGCTGACGACTGTGATTTGCTAATTCTGAGTGTAGTATGCAGTTTTTGGTTAATTTTGTCCTCTAATGCTTGCACGGTTCTTGTGCTGACAATATTTGGATAAAACCGTTGACATGTATCAGCTTGTTTCTGGTAAAGACTATGTTGAGTCTTTCGTCTATGATTATGCGCGGATGTTTAGGACTGCATATTAGTGTAGTTGGGTAGCCCTCTGAACAACTCGTGCCCTCTTGACCATGATATATCCTTGTGAATTGGCAAAGTTAGCGCTTCCTTTGTCAAACTGAACGATCGTTTGTGGTCGTGACGTAGTATACCTCTAGGCACAAAGATGAAGGTATATAAGACCTGCATTCTATCCGCCCATCTCTATGCATGTGGAACATGGGTAATATATAAAAAACACCTGAAGACGTTATGAAGTTTTCACCTACAGTGTCTGAGATTGATGGAATTCGCTGGCAGATGCTCAATAGTGATATAGAAGTCTTTGACAAATGTAAATCCATGAGCATTGAAACCACATGGTCTTATGTGGTTTGTTCATGTGATGAGATTAGAAGATCAAGTGACTTCTAAAACAGCTTTTCTATGGAAAATTGTCTGAGAGGAACAAACCTAAAAGGAGGTTCAAAGACTGCTTGAAGCAATCACTGAGAAATGCACAAATTGCACTCGAGGGTTCGGAGAATGCGGCTTTGGATCGTGACAGCTGGAGGCGTTCCTTGAAAGCAGGTGCAATTGTGTTTGCAGATCAGATGAAGAAGCATGAGCAGTTGAAAAGAATTGTCAGAAAAATAAAAAATATTGAACATCCAACGAATGTCGGCATTGAATGTGATCTCATATACCTCCAATGTATTAAAAAATACCTAAGCAAGGCAGGTCACAAAAATCACCGGCGACGTCACTTGGGCTGCAGCGTTATTAAAGCCTGGAAACATATCGACGTTGTGGAAAAGAGTGCACGTCAATGCGAGGCTTAAAGAGATACATGAAAATTCATAACAATTACCAGAAATCAGCGGCAGCAGCACATGTCATGGGTCTTTTCAGTTGTACGTTTGTAGTAAGCAGTGCCGGATCCTGGCTGGCTTCGGGAGTCATGTGAGTACGAGACATGTGTAGATTGATCAAGCGATGGAAATAATCGAATACGAATTTGTAGCCTTATTATATATATATATATATATATATAGTCACCCGCAGACAGATCTGTTTCGCGGTATCACAGCTCATCAGTACGGTTAGACTCCGATTGCTTTTAACATAGGATTGAAACCCGACCGAAGTGGCATCAGTCGGTGGTTCTACCTCTTGGCCATGGGCGCACGGTAGAAGAAGGCAGACTTTTAAGCATGTATATTGTCATTATACACACCCAATAGCCAGAGTGATCTAATTCATTAGTGAATGAGCGATGCGTACATGCCAGAGTAGCTACTGTTTTTCAAAGTCTACCATTCTTCCAAAGTGCTCAATCAGGGTGTGAGAGCGTAAATAGTCATCTGCAGACAGATCTGTTTCGCTGTATCACAGCTCATCAGTACGGTTAGACTCCGATTGCTTTTAACCCAGGATTGAAACCCGTCCGATATATATATATATATATGACGGGCAATCTCTCTTACTCCCCATAAGCATGGATCAAACACGTCTCCCTGAAAGCAATACACCGCGCCTCCTCGGCCTTACCCTATCTTCCGATCTCAATGGAATCATTACATTGAATCAATAGCTAAAACAGTGCTAGGAAGGTTGAGTCACTGTGTCGGGCCAGTAAGTCTTTTCGCCTGAACCCATCTTGCACATATACAAATCACCCATCCGACATAGAATACTGTTGTCATATCTAGTCAGGCGCTCCTGCTGTTCGTCTCAGTGTTCTCGACAGGCTCCAAAGGAAAATCTGTAGTGTGATTGGTCCCGACCTGGCAGTTTGACTCCAGCCACTTTCGCACCGGCGGGATGTGGCTTCCCTCTGTCTCTTCTATAAATATTTTCATGGCCTCCGCTCTGATAAACTTAGATGACTGATGCCCCTTCACAAAAATTTACTCGGGCAACCAGACTGGCAACAAGGTCCCACCCTTTTACAGTTAAATCAACCAAATGCAGGCGACAATTCTACTCCATCAGCTTCTTTTCTCGCGTTTCTCGCCTGTGAAACGCCTTTCCATATACTTGCTTTCCTGACGACTACAACCTCCAGGAATTTAAATTCAATGTCAATTCACATCTCTAATCCACTTGACTCAAGCTCTTTCTATATCACCCCGTGTATCTTCATCTTTTCCTTTCTCTCTACCTTCGCAATTGTCTTCATTCCTGTGTTCACATCCTTCTCTTGCCCTTTCTCTTTCACCCCTTTAGCTGGTTCGTCTTTCTCTTCTTTCTCCTCCTGCATAAAATTTTAACTTCCTTATGTAGCCCCTGCACTTCAGAGGTGGTACCGCTTTGCTTGGGGTGAAATGATTAAAGAAGAAAAAAAAAACAATTCACCTTCATACGATCTAAATATTAAACTTTATAGTTCAACCTAATTCTCACTTTTAATTGTGTAATAAAAAGACACCCATAATCATGTTGTTTAACTTCCTCTAACCACCCCTACTTAACTTTCTAAATAATCATGAATTCATTTTTTATACTCAAAATAAATCCTTTTCACCATTTGTTTTAAAATATCATCGAAGAACAATAATGTTCTGAAACATGAATTGTTTTTGTGTAATAATATGCTTTTATAAACCATTGCAGTAACAAAATTACAATATTAAGCTCTACTCTGTATTGAGTACTTTTTTTTATAAAAGTAAATGCAACGACCAGTAGGGTTTTAATCTATGTGTTCTTTCACTTCCTTAATATATATATATATATAGCTATTGGGCGCGTATAATGATATGCGCTAAAAAGTCTGCCTACTTCCACAGAACGCCCAGGGGTAGAGTCGCCGACTGACGCCATTTCGGTTGGGTTTCAATCCCGGGTAAGAAAGCAATCGGAGTCTAACCGTACTGATGAGCTGTGATACGGCGAAACAGATCTGTCTGCGGATGACAATATATATATATTTGATTATTATATTATTAAAATAAGCCGCATACGTAAATCGACCGAAATCTTAAGGGTGTCACGAGGTCACTAAGAGAAGAATTTATTGTGATGAAAAAAAAAAATGAAATCTATAGTGGTGATTTATTATTTAAATTACGCAAACAAGATTAAAAGATCATGAGAGAAGCAAGATTATGTATAACTGTTCGCACCCTACCCTATATGGGCCAAGTGACCCGACTTTAAAATGTCTACAGCTGTAATAATAACAATGATTATAATAATAATAATAGATATTGTTGGAAATGCGCCAAAATCACTGGAATGGAGATTAGACGAATTAGAACTTCAAGGAAATATTGAGATTGTCCAAATATTGTGAATATATTGAGGGCTGTGAATATTTAACGGGCCAGAAGATTTTTCGAGATTTGCAGTCTCCAGTGACAACAACCGGATGTGTGAATATGAAAATGTATAAAATGATAATAATAAGTCACACAGTATTGCCCAAGTACCAAGTCGCATTAAGAATATAATACTCCAAAAGAGAGAATTTGGCAAATCAATTGCATTAAAAATTTTCTTCAAATGTAACAATATATTAAAAAGAAAGGGAATTTCAATTTCCTTTAGTTTTTTTCTTGTCATTTTACTTATAACTGGGAACTTGTAGCTTTGTCCTCAATTAATTTCAAACAACAACGTGCAGATGCCGGTAGATTAATAATGTCGTGTTCATAAAAAAACAATTAATAAAAATTAATTACATTTTCAAAAATAATTAAAATAAAACAATTACAATTATCATTAATTCACTCATCTTAAACCAGTGAGAATCGACGGCACTTTTATCCTCTACACACGCAGGCACGTGATATTCTCACTATCGGATAAGTAGTTCATGTGAACAGGTCGTTAACACGGGCGTCAACGAAAATTTAATCTCCTTTTTTCATTTTCAGTCCATAATAATAACATTTACTCTTTTGGCATTCAACAAAAAATCAAGGTAAGAAAATCCCCGGCACTCATCTATACAAGAACGACGACTATACACTTAGCTTATTCTTTATCTTATCTTTCTATCAAATTCCGATCTATATTTGATCTACATGTGACCCCCAAATCTACAATTTCACTCAGTAGTACTGTTTCCCGTGTACCCAACGCCATATAACAACCAGATGGTAACAGATACTCGTTTTGATGTTTCCACAGCTTTCTGTTTCTGAGTTTTACGAGTATTTTGTATATATAGATGTTAAAGTGATGTTTTAATTATTTACTCAGAGTTATAAACCCTCATTATAATAGCTATCAGCGTTGCAAGCTGACATAAAATTCCGGTTACTTTTTTGCTTTTACTTTTGTACAAATGCTCATGGGAAAGGTATGAACCCATCTTTTTATTATCCAGCTACGAATTAAATAGTAGGGCCGACTAAACTCTTCAACCAACCTTGGATAAAGACAAATTCGAATTCGAATTCGAATCAGTTCAGATGGCAGCGGGAAAAAAATCCATTATTTTTACTAAAATCACAAAAATTCCCACATAATAAAGAAAACTGTGGCGAGCACTGATCGTTTTCACCCTGAAAGAAGAATGATTGCTTTGAATTCAAAAAGAATGGAGAGGCAACTAGAAAGCACACCACACACTTCTTAAGAAGACATGCTAATTCATGGGAAAAAAATGAATGCTTCGAATTTCAATTCGAGGAGAAGACAACTGGTAACTACTTACCTATTTTTCCCAAGAAAACATCCTAATTCATGGGAAAAATGAATGCATCGACTTTCAGTTCAAGAAGAAGACAACTGGTAACTACTTACCTATCTTTCCCAAGAAGACATGCTAATTCATGGGAACAAAATGAATGCTTCGAATTTCAATTCGAGGAGAAGACAACTGGTAACTACTTACCTATTTTTCCCAAGAAAACATCCTAATTCATGGGAAAAATGAATGCATCGACTTTCAGTTCAAGAAGAAGACAACTGGTAACTACTTACCTATCTTTCCCAAGAAGACATGCTAATTCATGGGAACAAAATGAATGCTTCAAATTTCAATTCGAGGAGAAGACAACTGGTAACTACTTACTTATCTTTCCCAAGAAGACATGATAATTCACATATAGTAAAAAAGGAATCTGTGAAGAACCATGATCGTTTACTTTCATCCTTGGTATGAAAATACAAAAAAATAAAAATAAAAATTTAAAACAATGATTAACGTCCCCCATCCAAAGATGTTTTAAAATCTTTAATTGACAAATTGCGTCGTTATTTTTTAGAAGTATTTTCAGTTTAAATAAACTAATGAAATTTACTTGACTATTGTGTCATTTATTTACTCGTGCGCAAACAAAATGCCTTAACTAGGTTTTATGGCTCCTTCTCTGTCTCTCACGATCTTCCTTAGTACTCCGCTTCTCTATCGTTTCTCAACTGATCCACGTATATTTTAGTAGATTTCACACTCTTCCAATTTTCCCTGTGTCATGGAAAAGAGCACCAAGCAAGGAACTCTCCGGAAAACTGCGAAGTCACTACAGATTACGAGACTGTGATTCATTGAAAACATTTTAAGGAGGATAAAAGAAAAGCTCTTAAGTAAAGTACCCTTGTGGGAGCGTAAAAATTGAAACTTAAGCTTAAAAAAAAGAAGATAACTACGACATTCATGTATTTTGCACGGATAAACTTTGTGCCCTGTAAGTCGATATAGCTCTTAGGATGGCCGAAGTTCACAACGACCGAAAAGTTGTGATAACAACAAATATGAGGACAATAGTCTGAATATAAATAATGTAAATAAACGTAGCTTTATCTATAACGAGTTCAAATGCAAGGAATTTGATGCAGAACATCATTTTGAGGCAGTTTTTTTTTAATTGTGAGGTGCTGATTATGTATATACAAATATTCACCCAACACAAGGAAGAATTGCCCCTCAAGGTTTTCTGTGTGATTTTGTACGAGTGTAAAAAAAAAAGGTAAAAATGAAGTTCATGGGTTTATGCTGGTAGGATAATGTTCAGCCAATAAAAGGCACAAGAGCTACTCAAGGCAAAGGGTTATTATGTGGTGTTGTATGATTATAAGAAAAGGCAAGAATTCAAGTTCATGGGGTTATGCAGAAAAAATAAGTAAATTTGTAATGATTGTGAAAACATCCTGCTAAGTCTGTCCCACAATGCAGCAGATATTTGGAAGGAAGTGCATGAGTGGAAATAACTTCTTACTAATGGAATACAAAGGAAGTGGGGATGATTCTTCTTTCATAGGTTGCACTGGTTAGATCTGGTGATACTAAAGAATGTAGCTCATCAGATCATATGTCATGGAAACAGCAATCGGGAAGCAAGAGGCTGCCGACGTTTCGTCTGTTGAAAATAATTATCCACCTACAAGATCATGAAGATGTTTTTGAACTCAAAACAGGCAAATGATGACTGGGCAGCTCCAGTGCAGGTATGACGGCCATACTCCGTTTATGTTCTGATCTGATTTTGGTAAAGGGTTTAGCATGGTGTCAAAGACTGGAGTGGTGCAATGACTCACTTGAAAATGTAGCATTCAAAAACGATTGCCCAAGTGTGTATGGCCCTTAACTGACTGATTAATTTATTTGGAGATTCTACACGAATGGTAATTTTTAGCGTTCTTTTACTCACGAATCGATGACCGGCGGAACCACTGTCAAATCTTATTCAGCTCTTCAAGGTGTAATTAGAATCAAGTAGTTGAAGATGTTTATTTTCCCACCTACTCCAGGGGTCAGTGTTTGAAACTGGATAAGATCTCAGATTTCGAATGCCGAAAACATTTTGATTTAACACAAACTTTCTAAAGCAATTAAGCAGCTCGTTCAGTATAAAAATAAAGGTCTCAAGTTTCCCGAGCTTTCCTGATGAAAAATCAAACTACAGTAGGTACCTCCACTTTTCAGTATAAATTTTCGATACCTGATTTTAAAATGAAATTTTTAAAATAAATAAGCTATATTTTAGCTTTAAAATTAGGTTTAATTGAAAGTCAAGAGATTAAATTTAGTAATTCCAGTAAACAAAATACACTGGCGTATTTTAAACCGAAATTATATTGATTGGAATCTAAAAATTTTCAGATTAAAAAAATTTAAATGTACCGCCATTTTTTTGATTGATAGACACATTTACGTAAACAGTAGCCACATTTCTGTTTTAAAAATCTGGCAAAAATAAAATATACGTCGCTGACACGTTATTGAAGTCAATTTTTTAAATTAAAACTTACCTTTACCTGATTTCAAACAATTGTACTTGCTTACTGTTTGAAATATTCAGTAAAAGCTTTTATCAGTTACGGTAGTTCGGGTGTCAGAGTTTATCTCAGGCGATGACAGCTGTAATGACAACCGGAAGCTGATAAGTAGGGAGACCATAGGCGACAAAAATATACGAATTTAATTTTTTATGTAAGGGAAGACAACCCTTGAATCACGTGACTTTTAATTATAAATATCACGTACGGCCACCCGTACAAATAAAGATACGGGCAATCAAAATGCACACAAATAAAATGTTTTAATTATTTTAAAAATTGACGGACTCAATCATTTGTATTAATCTTTTAAATTTTCGATTAGTAATTGTAGTCTCCATGCATTAATTACATACCCTAGCCGACCCAATAGAGGAAGAATTTTAAAAATAATTTTGAAACTTTTTATATCATTATAATGAAAAATTTAAAAAAAATGAAAATAATTCTTGTAAAACTTCATTATTCATTGAATATTTTTTCTTTTCAGACTATGATATGCTTAATTTATATTGTTCATAAAAGCAATCAGAAGTTTATCCATATAAAAATTGTCATAGTTATTGCATTTTTCGCAATTCGAACATATTTTTTAGAAAGTCGAGGATTATTGGAGGAAAAAGAGACAGTTGATTAGCATTCTCCAATGACTCCTGAAGTTAATTATATTAGGCTTATTGCTGTCCGCTGTCGAATTTTTAAGCATTTCTGGAAATTAATTGGTGGGGGTAACATATGTAAAAAATATATTTTTACCAATATTTTATACAAAATAATTATTTCCAAATTGATTTCAGTCAATTATGAATAAGTCCTGAAATTTTTATCAAAATCCGACCATTATTTGATTTTTGCAAGAATTTCTAAATTAATGTGTATTTCACGGTCAAAAAAGTGCATTGCGCAATATTACGTTTTTTTTACTTAATAAACGTTGCGTCAATGTAGGTCTCGCACTAACGTAAGAAAAAAAAGACTTTATACAAAAATTTCGAACGTGTTAGAAATAATTAAAAAAATTAAAAAATAATTAAAAAATGCTTTAATCTATCCTCTTTTGCCGATAAAACTTAGTTTGGGGCCTTTATCTTTCATACTATGCTGTTTTTTCAGCGATTTTTTGAAGGTACCTAATACACGGTAAGTGGTGATTAATTACCAATATGCTATGAAGGACCGATCACGAAAAGGAATTAGTATCGGCAATTGTAATGGTAAGTAGTCATGGATAAATTATATTTTCTTACCTGCTATGGCCCTTCAGAACGTAGGCAATCATGGCTTCCCCAGGCTTGCTTTTTTCTTTAGCATCTCCGTCTTGTCGCTTGGGTCAATAATATATCAACTTCATTCCTTTGTATACGTCTGGTCCTCCAACCTGAACACTGGCCACCTGTTTACTCTACCCATATCTAATTTTTCCAACTCGCTTGCAAGCCAAACCTATGTCTACTTTTTTGTTATTTCCGCGCAAGCCAAACCTATGTCTATTTTTTATTGTTTATATAAGCGATACAACTCTACATTAAATAAGGCACCTCGATGTTGATTAATGGTTTACAAGCTTGTCTCGTCTGAATCATTACACTTGAGTAGTGAGGTCTATCCTTACTGGGTGTCACATTCGTTCGATCATGTGCTACATGTAAGCCATGCTTAGAAAATCCCAATTAAATAACTTGGAAAGGTTTGAGAACCCGTGAAACAATCTAAACCAAACTATCTTTCTGTGAATTGTTATGAACATTCATTTTGTGGAACAATTGCAGTGGTTACTTTTTCTCTAGATCTTTTGACATAACTGAGCTGAAAGAATGAATTCTCGCATTTTCTAAGAGTGTAACACCCTTAAGAAATTTGTTACCACATGACTACTCCAAATTTTACGCCATATTCTTAGCGTCTGACTTTGTTGTAATCTAAATTCTTTTAATTCTGATATAAAATATTTTCCTTAATAACTTCGGTTTTTTTCTTTGTCATATTGCAGCTTTCAAGGATATATTCACATTCTTTGACAGAACAGTCACTTCATTCCCCCAAAAGTATAATAGTTAATGAAGGAAGAGAAATCTGTGGAAAGCCATGATTTTCTACGTCTTCAAGAGACATGGTATTTTGAAGAATGTGTCGGTAGCGTAACTTTAAGGAGCCGAAAGTATAATCAACTAGTTAGGTTCAAATTTCAACCTAAGTCTACTGCATTAAATTTCATTCTAATACACTTGGGCAAAGCATCAACCCAATTTTTCCCCGAAACTCAGCTATGGATTAACTTGTAGGGTAGACTAGGCTCTCTAGTCTTGAATGTTAACCAATCTAGTTAAATCTAGAGCTACTTTGAATTCTGAAAAAGGTAATGAGAGACCATTTCATTATATTTCATAAGAAGCCATGGCAATTCACAGATAATAAAGAAAAGGTGTCTGTGGAGAGACATGATCTCCTACGTCCGGAAGATACATGGCAATAATAAAAATAAAGCTGAAGATAAAAGAACAGAAGAAAAATAAACTGATGTGAATAGTAGTTTCAATAATTAATCGAATAAGAACTATATTCCTTTTAAAAATATCAGGCCTCGGTTGTTGTGAAAAATGATGATATTTTTTTTAATGACATATTCCTTCATAATCATGAAGTATTTCTTTTAATAAAGTGAATTGCCATATTGGATAAACACTAGTGAAATGAAAGCGAACATAAAAAAACGATCAATCTATTTATATACAAAAAAAAATCTGTGATTTCCATTAGTCCATTCGTCACGAATGGACTAACGGAAATCACCTTCTAACGGAAATCACCTTCTAACGGAAATCACCTTCTAAAATAGGCCAAATTTTGGGAAGAAGTGCAAATAGGTAAGGGGGTGCAAAGTACAGTTGATTTTACTCGACTGTGTAGTACAATAAAGCTTCATCAATTTTTTTGAAAATTTGTTTTATTGTTTAACATACAAAGAATAATAAATACTTATTTAATAAAAATGCAATATTTTTGTGCATATATTTTCTTTAAGTATATATATTTGTAAATGTAGAAAAATATACAACAAACATCCAGTTTCAAGTTCTCCACATAAACAAATCATAAGGCTAAACGCTTCAAAAAGTTAGAATTTGTTTTCAGAAAGAAATATTTACGCGTTGACAGTTGTATGGTGTACGCCCATTTATTTAGGAAAAAATCTTAAAAAGATATTATTTGTCATCAAATCCTATAAAATTAAATTAAAGAAATTATTAAACCGCGAAGTCAGGTTTTTATCAAAGTATTTTTCCAAACAAATCAGCTTATTCAAATTTCATCGACTGGTTTATGAAATTGAGCGAAACGTAGAATTTGTAAATCTCAACAAAAAAAGTTAGCGATAACTTCAGCAATACTGTGGAATCTAGTAATAAAAATTATGTATTATCTGTTATTTCTTAAGACAATCAAAATTATTTTCTGTGGATAAATTAACATTAAAGAGATGATTAATATTTATCCGCTCATGTCTTCGTGATTTCTTAAAGCTGTTTAAGAGTTTATGGAAAATCACCTTTTTTTCCCTAGTAAATTCCAATTATTTTCTTATAATATTCCATGTAGAAAACTGGTTTGGCCAGTTTTCGAAACGCACGATGGTATATTGAGAAGTTGGCAGCCTATGAAGGAGTCATGCTAAAGCTGTGAAATCTTGCACACATTAATTCCAACTCTTCTTGTTAATAATCACATAGTTTGCTTCCATGCAAAACTCGTGGGTGGAGATTGTCTGTTAAAAAATAAACCTCAATTGATGACATTCCATAAGAGTATCTTGGTCATACTATGAACTTTTAAGCTGAATTTCGTTAAACGCTTTCCTATTAAGTAAATTAAACGAAACGTAGAGTTTGTAAATCTCGCCAAAAAAAATAAAAAATGTTAGCTCTAACAATCGTCAGCGTGTTGAAAAAAGTTCTAGTAAATCAAAATTAAGAATTGCTATTTGGATATTTCAATTTTAGAAATATTCATTTTGCAATAAATCTCAAAATAAATGTGAAACAGCTCACTAAAATACGGACTATATGCAATTTTTGTCGAGTCGTGACCGAGTTTTGTTTGAAGGAGAAATATCACTTTTACAAACAGGAATATGTAAGAGTGACTATGGCGGGCCGCAATTCTATGCAGAAAAACTGGCACAAATAATTTATAAACCAGTATAGGAAAAACTTAATTTTTGTTATGAAATAGTAAATTATATATATATATATATATATATATATATATATATATATATATATATATATATATATTAGAAGTAGTACAATTCGAGATTTAACCTCCACTTTCCTTTAGACAAATCCTGACACTACGGCAATATCAAAATATGCAAGAATAGTCAGAATGAATAACAGGCAAAGAAGTCCTCGGATACACGGGGAGAATTTTCCTGCATTTACTTCATCATATATAGGTGAAAAGAAAAGGCCCCAGTGCATTATGGGATTGAAGGAAGCAATCAGCGAAGGCAGCAGAACTTCGCCCGGAAAACAAATTGTGGAAACACTGATGTCAACAGAAAATCAATGGCGGACAACTCGACTGTTGAAAAGAAAATAAACACGAAAAGAAAAGATACATATTACTCATTATTGACTTTTTTAAAAATCTTATTTTTATTCATTTTTATTGCAAGGATCAGGTGGTTTGTATTCTACAATACAAACCAATAAAATATAGTGAAAGTAAAAACTAGAAAGACAACGAGAATGTTTCGTCTGAGAAATTAACAACTAAAGACTATTGTGTCTAATACTATTGGTGGCAATAAACAATACCGCCTGAGAGAAAGATCCGTATATAACTAAATTTGAATTTCAACTATTGCCCAGCTTTTGTAGTCTGATCGCTAAAACTCCTATTCAAAAGAATCTTACTAATAAAACTGACTGGATGTGCGGGTGATGTGATGATCAAGGGTTTGGATTGAGAAATCGATGAGCCGAGTTTGAATTCCATTCGAGTTCGTTATATTCACTAATGCATAAATACTTTTTCTTCTCCCCCAGGTATGGATTAAATATCTGGAAAGACAATCTTAGTTGACAACTAATCTAACGTTCTGAAGAGACATGGTAATAATAAAAAGAATAAAAATACACCTGAATATAACACCTGACGTGAATAGAAGTTTCAACAATTAGTCGAATGATGACCACAGTGAGAATTCTCTAGTAAAGTCAAGGATTAATTTGAGCGAGATATGATTGCCCTAGTGTGTATAACAGATGGCACCTAAGGAAGGAATATGCAAATAGCCTGAACGTTGCAATGACAAGCAACCAAAAAACTAGCCCAAATCTAATAATAGTAAGGAAAAAACTTCATCTAAGAAATTTGCACAATACAAAACACGTACATTTTGATATATCCTAGTCAAATTTTATATCTAAACTTGAAGAAAATTTTAAATATTGTCAGGAATTCAGATTTTGTTAGTTTTTTTTTTATCGTAATTAAATTCCTTATGCGTCATTTAATGCGAAAATTTAATTTTCTCAGGAGAATTAGGAATAAAACAATGCTCAATGAACAGAGTTATTTTATATATATTAATAAATATACATATTGTTGTACGAAGATTGCACGAATCGGAATTTCATGCATTCTGCAATCATCAGGTGCATATTACATGTAGTATGCACCTGATGATTGCATAGTGCATGAAAATCCGAGTCGTGCTATAGACGTAGGATAATATATATATATATATATATATATATATATATATATATATATATACAACGAGCCGTTGTGTGAAACCGCGGTAGGTTTTGGCGATCTTGTGATTTTTTTTACGTGTCTTTGCTCTACATTGCTTCCTCTTTGTTATTCCGCTTTGGTTAGTTCTGTATCGAGCACTTTTTCTTTCTTTGTGTTTGGTTCCGTTTGGGGTTTTTTTTCTTTACTACGGGATATTGTATGTATTGTCTGTATTCCGCAGTTTTCTTTTTTTTTTCCCCCTCTTGTCCAACGCCTTATAGCAACGGACAATAACGGAGTTAGATTCTGTCTGTTATTTGTTGTCCTCAAAGTTTATTTTCGTATAATTTTAGGATTTAGATACTTACAGAGTCGGTCTTGTTGTTATATATATATATTATCCTACGTCTATAACACGACTCGGAGTTTCATGTACTATGCAATCATCAGGTGCATATTATGAAGTGACGGTTCATAAATTTAAATTTTTCTTCTTGGTTCTCGCGTTATTCATGTCCCTTATAAATTATAAGTCTGGGATGGCACTGTTTAATTTATTAAACGTAAAATTTAACTTGGTTTATACTCTGAAAGTTAAACATGAAATTGGAAAGTAAAAGCATAAAAGTTAAATTAATATGAAAGGGTAACATTTTTAGAAGCAGGTTTTGTACGTGTAATCCAAGTGGAGGCACTTGTAGTTTATTATCTTTTGAGAACAAAAGACATTAAAAATATATAAATATATAAAAAAGTAATAATAAAATAATGAAATAGGATAAAGATTAAGGTAAAACATAATAAAGTAAAAAAATGAAAAGGTGGATTTGTGTAATTCGGGTTTATGTATTTGGGTACATTTATTTCTATGCTTGCATATTGTCATATATTCACTTCCTTTCTTTAGTAAATTGGGGTTATGTAGGTGTTTTAAGATGACAAGATTTTCTGAGTGAGTGAGTGAGTGAGTAAGAAGGGGAGAGGGAGAGAGGGGGGATCAATTTTGTACATGAACCATACAACTGCTAATTAAGGTTAATATGTCACCTCACGGACTACAATACCGTCGACATTTTCATCAATAAACATGTATTGCTTGGCAACAAAATCTGCAACATTAATAATTTTCATTATATTATTTGTTAGGAACCAACAAAAGATCTTTGTATCAGACTTCATCTATTTATTATATATTTCGGACTATTTGCCTGGTTTTCAATGCAAAATTAAGCAAATATTGTCTAGTGGCTATGGATTAAATTGCAAAGTATATTGTGTTCGTTAGCCATGTCAGACTAGAAGGACTACATTTAATTTAAAGCAACTAGTTAGTAAACGGGAAGTCTCTGCATTATTCCTTTTAAAAAGTCATGGCTAATTATCAGTAATAAAGAAATTGATGAGGTGGAGAGTCATGATAAGCGACGTCCACAAGGGACACGACAATCATTAAAATAAACGTAGTCGATGTGTCGTGAATAAAAATGCAGAGATATGAATATAAGGGTCAACATTAATCAAATAATTATCATTTTCCATATAAATGCCCCTTCCGTGTATATATAGCTACGTCAATAAATATTCAATGTCAGTTTCTGACATGTCTTTCTGAGGCTAAATATGTCATTTTTGGGTTTTATTTCACTAAAATCATGCTCCGTCCATGGTATTCTCAGCATCCTTCTGTAGAACGGCATTTCTGATGCTTGTCTCTTTATGAATCAAAGTATAAGTGTCCCTTTTGTCTCCATTTTCCTTAAAATTTCCCCGTTGCTCACATGCTCCGTCCATAGTATTCTCAACTTTCTTCTGTAGACTGACATCTCTCATGCTTGTCTCTTTCTCATTCTAAGTATAAGAGTTCTTTTTGTTTTTATTTTCCTTAAAACTTCCTCATTACTCATATTCTCTCTCCATGGTATTCTCAGCGTTTTTGTTGTTGTTGTTGTTGTTATTGTTGAACCACATCTCTCGTGCTTTTCTCTTGCTCATTCTTTGCATAATTTTTCTTTTTGTTTTCATTTTTATTCTAAAACTCCCTTTCTGCTCTCATACTCCGTCCATGGTACTGTATGGTTTTCAGCGTTATTTTCTTGTTTCTCAATCATTTAGGATCCTAAATAATTAGCGATTGAATAGTTATAAGTCATTAATTTAGCGATGTCGAAACAACAACTGTTCGACAAATTATATTCAGGGAACAATATCGAAAAATTATAAAGCAATTTAAGAATGGAAATTCTTTAAGTTACCAATGTGTTACCAATAACATTATCGTCTTGCATAACAATGAAATATGCGAATACAAGGTGCATTGAGAAGCGTCCTATCTTTTATGTTGATATCCTTAAAAAAAAAGATTTATATACTCTGACGATTTTTACTTACTTGATTTTTCCATTACAATGTTGATCACGAAATAAATCTCTATAATAAGTTGAGTATTTATAAGCACAGAGAAAAGTCTGAATTCTTTTCTCCAGAACAAAAGAAAGTTGTTTTTCCTGATAAACGAGGTGTGCCGGAAGTCACAAAATATTTATATTAAATAAATACTGCAAACTAGACGTCTTCCCCTTCGAAATACACTTCTCGTGTCTAACGCAGATTCCCATCCTCCTCTGCTACGCCTCCATTCACTTCTGGAAAGACTTTCTGTATTCTCCTCGGTGTGACGATAAACTACATCTGGTATCAAGGCCTCTGAACAAGAAGTTTTAAGGACCGTTGAACCACCTCTTAAATGCTATTGTTTCTGGGTTCACCCTGATCCAGGGTTAATGTCTCGGCTATGGGCAAATAGTTAACCTTTAAACTGGGGACGAAACATTATAAAAGTATAAGATTGACGTATTTAATAAAAATGGCAGCAATACATTTCGAGAAAAAATATTGCAAGCAATACGTTTGACTCTCGACAAAAACTCTTTAAAGATATACCTAAGTGAAACCTGATCTACAAAATAATTTCTTATAAAGAATACATATTCTAGTCATATAGCAAAACACTGCGCCTCCTCGGCCTAACTAACAGCCGACCTCAAGTGGAGTGACTACATTGAATCAATAACTAAATCTGCTGCTAAGAAAGTCGATTTTCTGTGTAGGGCCAGGGAGTTTTTCTCGTCTGAATCCATCTTGCACATCTATAAATCTACTACCCGCCCGTACATTGAATACTACTGCCACATTTGGTCGGGAGCCTTTGCTATTCATCTCGGGGTCCCTGACAAAAATCCAACAGAGAATCTGCAAAGCAATTGATCCCAACCTAGTAGTAATGTGGCTTCCCTCTGTCTCTTCTACAAATACTTTCACGGCTTCTGCTCCGATAAGCGTAACTCTCCGGTGCCCTCTCTTCATGAATTTACTCGAGCTACTAGACTAGCGACCAGGTCTCACTTTTTACAGTGAAACCAATCAAATGTAACTGTAATTTCTACTCTCTCAGCTTCTTTTCTCGCACTTCCCGCCTGTGGAATTCTCTTCAATATACTTGCTTACATGACAGCTATAATCTCCCAGAATTTAAATGCAATGTCAAATGCCATCTCTTATCTCCTTGACTCGCATTCTTTCCCCAACAACCCTTGTATCATGTTCTTCTACCTTTCTACTTTACTCTCATACAGATCTCTTCACACCAGTGTTCTCATCCTTCTCTTATCCATTCTCTGACACCCCCTGTATGTTGTTCCTCTTTTTCATCACTCACCACTCATGTAACCCCCGGTGCACAAGTGGCAGTGCTGCCTTGCTTGGGGTGACATGATAATGAAAATAGATACAGAGCTATTCTAAAAGATTTTGGCATTAAATACCCCATTGAGCGTGAAATGCCGTAAAAGCAAATAAACCAAGCCAAGCTTGTACTCTCTTCAACTTCGTCGTCATGAGCCTCTCAATAGCTCCAAATTCTGGAAAACGGACCCCTTTTGATGAACATCACCCCGCTGGCTTAACCTCCCTGCCCACACGACCTGGCTCGGTGTAATTTTATGCTTTTTCCCCAAGCTCAAGGAGGACCAGTTTTCTAGGCGTGGAAGCTGGCAAAAAGGCTGTGACAAGAGAGTTGCGGAGAATCCTTCTAGGAATGTATAAAGGCGGAGAAGGGTGGTAAATCGCGATATGCTTGAGGTGGATAATCTCCAAGTGGGGAAAATTGTAGTTTGAACCGTAAGTTCTGTTTTTTTTTTCTATTTCACCTCGTAGAGATTTAAATATAAATATATTTTCTAGGTCTGGTGACGCGATTGATATCCTGTGCAGAACTGGTCAGATGGGAAGAAAAGCGAGAAATTATTCAAATCACGCAGTCAGGCGTGACATTAACGGTTTGATAATGAAGTCAAAACAAGAATGAGACAAAAAGAATAATGGACTATGACGTTTGGCTGCCATTTTGTATTCGCTTTGAGTGGTTTTAAATACGAAAATGAATTTGATACATACCGCTATACGATGAAAGGTGAGGAATGATGATTCTAAATTATTGCGCGCAAACAATGACTACCATTTATATGAAGACAGATTGCAGGGTTGTTTGCAAAAGTAACAACCCAACATGCAAATTACAAATTACGGATACTAAAATCAAGTGCAACAATTTAAATTTCTGGGAAGTGTTTCAATCAGGGACGGTGAGTGAAATCCAAAAGCTTATTGAAATAGCGAAAATACCTTCCGAAAGCAAAGCAAAGTATTCAGAAACAAAGATTTGAAAAACAAAAAGAAGAAAATACTACTAAAATGTTATGTAATACTAGCAGTATAACCCGGCGTTGCTCGGGTGTAATGAAAGCTTTAAAACTAATCCATGGTCCTGGAGCTCAAACTCTTTGGACGTTGGCACGAAAAACTAAAAAGCAATAGTTGTTTCCAGTTAAAGCGAAACCGTAGACTGAAAGAAAAATAAATGTATGTAAGTTAAATTTCGATTTCCTGGTATCGATATCAAATAAGTTTTTTCGTCGTAAACTGAATTTTCAAAGCTAAATAAGTCCTCTGGGTAAATGGTATCATGGCTGAGACTAAGAACTACAATTATACCTACTTAGATCCAAACCCGAAACAAAAACTAAAATAAAAGGGCTGAAAAATACAGATATACAGGCTGATAAACATACACACACACAAACTTCTTGCCTTATATATATTATCGATTTTCTGCACTTAAGAACTGCAACCTTGAAACTTCTGAATATCGTTTCTTATGTCTTTGTCTATGAGTGTATGAAATTTGATTAAAATCGGAACACTCCTTCTATAATCCGATTTTTTCGATTATCGATTTTCGATATTTATCGGGGGTACCTCGACACAAAACCTAGCTAAGAACACTCGCAGACGCTTATAGTACAACTGTGTAAATTTTCAAGAAAATCGGTTCCTGCCGTTTTGGAGTCTATAGGTAACGAACACACACACACACACACACACACACACACACACACACACACACACACACACACACACAGTTCCATTTATAAATAAGTTTAGATTAGATTAGATTAGATCAGTTATCCTATATAGAAGTCCACCCTTATGCAAATTAATTGAAGCAACTGCTTTAGTTTCCTTTCTTTCACCATACGATTAGTTTTAGATCCACTGGAGTGACACGGTGAAATCGATTTCTATTTTTAGGTCATTTGCAGTGGTGTGCAGTAATATGAATCTATTTTTGTGTGTATGATGAAATTTGTTTGAAAAATATTACGTCATCCGTGATTGCATCAGAGTTTTATCACGCCCAGACACTATTGTCTTGAGTGTCAATTGTCAGGGATATTAATTAAGATATTAATCCATCTTTGCTGCCTCAACTATTGGTTGAATATTAGAACCAGATTGGGTTCTCTATCCTTGGTCAGCAAACGGTCTATATTGCATTGTCCGCGATGTATGTTTCTCCAAGGAAACGTACGAAATTTGTAACGCTGCACGAACACACTGGCAAGCCTTACAGGGAGATCGCAGATATTGTTGATGTCAACCTTTCAACTGTCAGTTGTGTCATCAAGGCGACGAAACAAATATAATCCATTAGTCCATATGTAAAGGAAAATGCAGTCGGATGGAAAAAAAAGAACGCCAAGAGACGACGTATACGAGATCAGGGAAAGTGTGAAAGATTCAAGGAAAGCATTATTCGTTTTGTTTCAATTAATTGGAACAAGGATGTAAATGCTGGACAATCTTCTCACGGATGAAAAAGAGAATTGGAGCAACAGAAATGTGGTTCTACAGAAGAATGCTGAGAATACCATGGACAGAACAACAACAAAGTTTTATAATAAACGGAAAGAAAAAGACACATTTAATATCAGAAGAACTCAGCTGAAATTTTTAGGGCACATAATGAAGAAAAAGGACTTGGAAAATTTGATACTCACAGGACAGTACGAAAGAAAGTTAGACAGAGGAAAACAACATATATCTTACCAAGCATGCTTGAGTAAATGGATGGCAGAACAAGGTTTAGGAGAAATAAGGAACAGAGAAAATTTATTAGCAGCTACAAAGAACAGGAAATTGCGAAGAGCCATTACCACCAACAACCTGAAGGGGCAAGTTACATAGAAGATGAGGAATGCCCAAAATCGCTATGATCGCCGTTCAGATTGGTTTCAATTCAAATCGAGAATGAACCTAGCTTATACGTTTTAACATTTCCGTAAATCTATCCAGGTTAGTCGTCTCCAATGATCTTATTAATTTCTAGGCTTCCAACCTCATAATTTTAAATAACAAGACGGTTAGAAAATCCAAACAAAAACAACCAATGTAGCATATCAATTCAACTGCCAATACAAAATAACGTCTCTAATAATATACATTAATCACACAACAACAACCCTTTCCCGAAGAATAACAAATCACTCAAGTGATATCAGTCAGTCAGTCAATCTGTTATTTGTCATACGTGATATACGCTTGAGCGATCATGTCTCTTTTGAGACATGAATGACTAGGCAGATGATTTTCCCTCAGTAGGTTGCCATTACTTTCTGCTGACCAAGGTTATAGAACTCAATCTGTTCTACTATTCAACTATCCATTTCTGCGTAAGTAAATAAAATGAATTCGACTGGAACTTGAACCCGGTTCTCTGATTTCTCATTCCAAGCAGATGCTCATTACACCACAACGCACATCTCAATAAATGATATCAGTCCTATAAAAAACACTCTTGACACCAATAAACAACAACTTGTCTTAACTAGATAAATTCTGATTGACAGCACCATTATTCTAAAGAAATGTCTGCTGAAAGCGAATAAAGATTATCCAGGCTCTTTATATAAAACAATTCAATCCAAGCATCAACCTAACTATATTTAACAATAGTACTAATGTATTAGTGGTCTTTTAAGTAAACACTCCAACATAATGTCATGGCCGCATCCTCTCGCACAGCCCAAGATTACAACTACTTCTACACGATACATCTTAGAACAAAAACATTAACAACGAACCTTTTTGCAAATGCCTAATGAATTAGATTCTTAATAAAATCCAAAGAAGAATTTGCATTGCTATTGGTCTTGTGCCAATGAAATCACTTTCGCCAACTTCCTTGGGTGGAGTCACCTTGTTTTCTGTTCTTTTTCCTTTGGTTCAACCAATGAAACAGGTTCTATTTTGGTGACATCATTCAACCAATGAAGCAGCTTTTATTTTGGTGACATCATTTTTTTTTTTCGGTTTTTTCTTTTTGATGCCGAAAAAAAATCTATCTTTTATGTTTATAAATCTTTTTCAACTAAATTTTAAATTTCATTTTATTCTCATGGAATTTAACCTTTTACACTCATCAAATATTTCTTTTTGTTTGGGACAATCCTTTCTGACAATTCAAAAGCTATGTTTTGTTTAAAATTTTTACTTTTATCAGCGGTGTAACTCGGGCTTGAAAATTTCAAATCCCACTTCGCTTCTGTAGTCAGGTTTGTTGTTACTTTGTTGTCAGATTTGTTGTTACTTATCAAATATTTCCTTCATTGGTGACATTCTTTTCCGATGATCACAAATTATGTTTTGATTTAGAATTTTTACTTTTATTTGCGGTGTATCTCAAACATCAATTGTATTTCCACCAGCGACGCTGTTTCCACCTGTCAACCGTAACGTGTCAACAATCTCCTTTGACCGACTGATTATAAAATAGCACACCCGCAAAATATAATTTCGTTCACATCTCTCGGCTTTGAGTTTTGCGACCCCTTACCTTCCTCTGTTCACACTGGAATAAATTTTATTACTTGCGTTCATATCAGAACAACAACTTTTTTTAGTTGGCTCTTTTCGATTTATAAAAATTAATAATCCGGACCAACACAATTTCTTCCGTCTTATTTGCAACAATTAATAATACCACTACTATATTTACTTCCGTCCGGCCAGACTAAAAATAGTGTTACAATAAGTTTAATTTTTTTTTATTTAAACATCCGCGAAACACACAAAAATGTTTTTATCTCTTTCGTTTTTAAATCTGATGAAGCCTTAAATTGGCGAAATACATCATTGTTTTATCAAATCGTTTCTCATGCAGCATTTTCATGCATCAAATTTTGAAATATTAATATTAATAAATATATATATTATCCTACGTCTAGATTTATTAATATATTAATATTAATACGTAATAGCTCTGTTTTATGACATCGAACACGGTTCTATTAACACCTGATAAATATTTATATATCGGTATGTACTTGTATGTATGTATATTTCTATTTACATGTATACTTATTTACATCCACACACACACACACACACACACACACACACACACACACACACACACACATATATATATATATATATATATATATTAGTCAACCACATATAAGCCTGTTTTGCTGTATCACAGCTCATCAGTGTGGCTAGATATTCACTTGCTTTGGTGTCAGTCGGAGTGCCTACTCCCTAAGCTATCGGCGAATAGAACGGGAGAGGAGGAAATTTTAGCATGTTATATATACACACGCCAGCCACCGGAAGAACTCAATTCATTCCTAAGAGTAATGCGTAAATCGCAGAAGTGGTAAGTGTTTTAAAATTTTTCCTATGTAGAGAACTCAATCGTAAAGAGAGCATAATTTATTAGTCCACATACAAGCATATATATATATATATATATATATATATATATATATATATATATATATATGTGTGTGTGTGTGTGTGTGTGTGTGTGTGTGTGAAAAAGTGAGAGAGATAGAGATAAAGAAAGAGAGTGACAGCTTTCCAGTTTAAGTAGAATATTGCTGATTTCAAAAGTCGGTGTTCCAGCCAAAACTCAGATAAAAATGGAGATTTCGAACGTTGATTTTAAGGCGAGCCGGCAACAATCGTAGTCTTCCTTTTTTCCATAAACGGGACCGGTATTCTGAGCACCAATCCTGGTCGTGATTGTTTCATTAACTTTTGGGAACGATATGAATCCATTTCTTCTGCTCCAGTAGGGGAAGAATAGATTAGTAATAATAATAATGATGTCTTGATGCTACACCAGGCATGGCTTTCATGGTTTCTGATTTTAATTGACTAGAGGTGTTAACATATCCATGTTTTGTTTTGGTGAATTAAGATAAACTACAGTAAATATAACATTCAGTGCCATGAATTTACTTGTCTTATCAGATTGATAAGCTGGTATCAGATTTCATATATTTAGAAATTCTTGATAAAATCCCAAATATAATCTGCATTATTATTGGTCCAGGCCTGGCATCTCGACTTCTGTCACTTGTCCACCGCCTTAACGTAGCTTCTCTCTTAATTTTCTATGTATAATTATGCTGTATATTTAGAGATTCTTAATAAAATCCAAAGAAGAATTTGCATTGCTATTGGTCTTAGCCGGGTACCTTTTTTTCCACCGCCGTAATGTAGTTTCCCTGTGCCTTTTCTATAAATAATACTGATACATATTTAGAGATTTTTGATAAAATTCATGGCAGAATCGGCAATGTTATCGATCCTTACCCGGCATTTCGGTTTCAGTCATTTTTCTCACCGTCGTAACTTGGCTTCTCTCTGCCTTTTCTATATATAATTCTGGTATATATTTAGAGACCCTTGATAAAATCGGAAGAATTTGCACTGTTATTGTTCCTGATCTGCCATCTCGGCTTCACTTACATTTCCACCTCGGTAACGTAGCTTACCTGTTCTATAAATACTTTCATAATTAAACTGTAAATATCAGAACTAGTTAAGACTTCTAAAGACTCTAGGGTGGTTGTAGCAAGAATAGTAAATAAGAAACTTTTATTTTGGTGTAAGGAATACTGCAGTATGTTTGGGTCGTTAATTGTGGCTAACTAAGTTTAATTATAAGACAGAAGAAAATATAAGACTGCCATCCCTCGTTCCTCTTTTGGCCTTGTGCCACATTTTGTATTTCACAGTAACTATTATTTTATCTATGCTACCTAGACTTTATAAAATTAAACGCAATACTAGATTAGCGGTGAGATTGCATCGATTTACAGTTGAAACGGCTAGATACAACCGTAAGTTCTATGCTAACAGTTTCTTCTATCCCACTTCTCAGTCGTGGGACTCTCTTTCAGTTTCTTACTTTCCAGTCAACTTTGATTTCCAAAAATCTGGGCAAGATCTCATCATTTTGCAGTTAAAACAGCACGACTCAGTCGTAAGTTCTATGCTAGCGGTTACTTCTATCGCATTGCTCAGTCGTGGGACTCTCTTCCAGCTTCTTGTTTCCCAGTCAACTTTAATATTAAAAAATCTTAATGGATTGCCAACCGTTGTCTTCTGTCTTCTTAGTTCTTGTTCTTTTATTATTTTCTCCTTGTTTTATTTTCTCTTATTCTCTAACGCTCAGTAAATCCCTTGCCTGTCAGGGGCTTTACTGTCTTGTTTGAAGTGAAATGTTTAGGAATAAAACAAGATTGCGTGTCATGATAAGCATAATGTGCTTTATATATTGGCACCCAAGTATCACTGTGTTGGCGTGATGTTCTCTTCTCTCAATGAATGAATGAATAAATCAATAATCTTAACATCTTCAGTTTCAATAATGGCAGATTTTTTGGAAGATTTCCACGTCCGACCATGTCCGTTCTTCTTATTTCTCTTTGTTTCTTTTATGTTCTGAACTTAAGTTATTACTTTTTCTCTGTCATAACTTGTCAATGTTCAGCCTAACAATTATCTTTAGTTTGAACAGCCCGAAGCTTTAAATCTTTCGTTAAAATCACTGCATGTAATCATCTCATCTCTAGGACAGATTTTCCTAAATGGGGAGGAACCTGAAAGCCATATGGAACGCGACGTTTGTCGCTTATCATCATCACAGCGCATGTCTGTTTTCTTTTTGGGTCTTTTGATTTTATAACTGCAATATGTGCGGGAAAGTTTTAACTTTTTTGTGCAAACAGAATCATTCGCCAAATTCTGTAACAAAAAAAATGCGTTTCGTTAATCGATTCGAGCTAAATCGATCAATCATTTTTTAAGGAATTGTCTGAAATTATAACAAAGATGTCGAGAAATTCAAATTCCTAGAATCTTCACTGCTTCAGCCAGGATTTGAACTCACACATAAAGCCCAAAAACATAAGCACACACAAAAACACAAGTCACTGAATTCAATCAACGCTTTTTTATCCACTGGGACATGTGTCCTCGAGAATAATGGATAAAAGTGTTGGTTGGTGATCGGGAAAGCATCCTCTGGAGAGTCGGTTTCACATAGTAGCGGTTGGTGCGAAGCTTCTGCTCGAGGGGAACACACATCTCACCAGTGGAATGCGAAAGGAATTAAGTTAGTTCGTTACGATGTGTGTAATATGGTGGTCTTTAGGCGTGAGGGGATTCGTGCAACTAAGAAATGAACTTCGTCTGAGCGCTTTTCATGAAAATAGCAATAGAATAGCGAGAAGCTTGTTACATTTCGTCTGTAAGAAATGAGTTGTAGGATGGAAAATAATTGGTCATACAAAACATCGAATCTTACATTTAATAAGTATACATGTTTGAGTAAACATCCCTGTTTTTAAACAGTGAAATGAATATCTATCGGCCTAGAGATTGACAGTTTTAAAAAAACGTTTTCCCAGCAGGAATATAATGTTTTTCTTTTGTTTTTGTTTTTTTTCTTTCATATGAAACGCTTTGAAGCCAAGAGTTCTTTAACATTATGAATCCATTACAGTGAAACAATATATATATATATATATATATATATATATATATATATATATATATATATATATACGCACTCCATCAACACCAATAGCAAAAACTGCAAATTATGTTTATGGAAAAAAAAGCTAGCAATAATTAACTTTAAAAGCCAAAGTAAAATATTAAAAAAAATAATGAAATAATAGGAAGCTGTAAAGAAGCTTACGGCCATATCACGTTGAATACACCGGTTCTCGATCGATCACCGAAGTTAAGCAACGTTAAGCCTGGTCAGTACTTAGACGGGTGACCGCTTGGGAATACCAGGTGCTGTAAGCGTTTAGTGACGGATGTGCGTTGTGGTGCAGTGGATATCGGCTCGAAAAGAGAAATCGGTGAGCCGAGTTCGAATTCCAGTTGAATACCCTGCATTCACTTAAGCACTGGTACCACTGGGAATGATATTAATCCTTCCCTTTCCTCCAGTTATGGGTTAAATAACAGTGTAGGACTTTGGGACCCTGTCCTTAAAAACAAATCAAAACGAATCTTGATACTCGAAAAGAAAAAGTACCACTAGACACAAAACTTACAAAAAAAAAAAAAAAAAAAAAACTACAATAAATTGTTGAAAAGAAAAAGGTATTACCAGAAATAAATAAATAAAATTTAGTCGGCAATAAATGACCCGCCGAGGTTGATATGCCAAAAAACAAAACAACCAACCAACATTCGAACGAATAACTACTCCGCAAATACTAAGAAAAAATATAAACATAACACAAATCTAAACTTATCACAAATAAACAGTGAACCGCGACAAAAAATAACTAAAGTAGAAGATAATACAACAACTACCAAACGGAAAAAATCACACATAAAGCCCACAAACATAAGCACGCACAGGAACACAAACGCATAACTATAACCTAAAAATCTTTTAAGCGGTTACATATACTAACACGATCTGAAAATGATCAACCCAACACAATAGAATGAGATCAACCAAAATAACAAGCAATTCATTATAAAGAAATTAAGCGTACACCCATTTACGCGCTAAAAGGAAGTTAAAACAATAAAAAGAAATTAACCATCTGCAAATAATACAACACATTAAAAAAAATCAATCAAAAGCAATTAACGATCTGTAGAACCGTTCACATACAAAAATATCAAATTATACCAAGTTTTATATGAATACGAATGAAACCGAGACACAACAGCAGGTTGGAAGAAAAGCCTTGAGGAGTGAGGAAAACATAACGATGCCTTCACGAAACTTCGAAGTCGGCATGACTCTGCTCAGTTAAGTGACAAAATTCTTCGCGTTAATCCTATATATATAGAATTTATGTGGTGAATTATATATAAAATCAAATATAGTTTGAAGGTTAGTTATACCTCTTATATAGATGTTATTTCATTATATAGATATATTTTTATACAGGGTGCGGTGGAATTATCTCCCAAATATTTTTTCCAAAAATGCCTTTTATTGTGCTACCATTATGTCGGAGGTATTTTTGTCGCACCATGTATAAAAATAGATGACAGGCCAGAGTGAGAACTTGGGAGAAATGCCTATAAGCTCACAAACTCATAACAAGAAAAAAGTCGTAGTTGAATAATTTGAAGGGTTGGACCCAAATGATTACTGATATTGAAGCTATAGGAGCTGGTTAATGTTTATTTGATTCGGCCTTGTGTCAGACATAACCGAACTCCCTACAGCTTACAAGTTTTATCCAGAATTATCATCAGAAGGTTTCATCTGAAGGTTGGTTTTCGGCAGGTTGAAATATGTGGTGTTGTGTGGAATAGTGTAAAAATAAAATATACATTTTGCATTTTAAAATTGAAATTTATTAAAAGAAAAGAATAATAAGAATTCGTGGAAATTAATGTTCAGTTAGAAAGTTTAGGGTATCAAGAGTTGTAGAAAATGTTCGTAGTAGTAATGTAGGTATTTAAAATGTCCGCAGAAGTTTAAAGTTCATGGTTGTATAGTAGCAGAATGTAAAATCTTTGTTCCTTCCTCTTTTTAGTAGGTCGCGACAGGTTGAGAGAAAGAGAAGGCAAAACAAATAAAGAAATTGTACTTAACACGCCCATTTTGTTGTTGCCGTTGCTCTCTTTAGCGGCGTAGTGTGAAAATGAAGAAAAGGACGTTGTAAGAAGAGGTCGAATGAAACTGTGACGTGATCTATGTCCGGGTTGGCGTAGAATGAAAAAGAAAAAAGAAAATTGGCAGTGAGGGCGAGTCAGCTAGAAGTTTCTTCTTTACATGGTAAGATGTTGTCAGCTACTGCTGTCATCTAGCTGACTTTGACAGGTTAGTGTTGGGGTTTAAATAATGAAACTTCTCATGATGCCGGCTCTAGCAAACCTTTTCACATCTAGGCGTGGAAATACGTCATATATGAATTTGCTGTTTTTAATTCAATCAGGATTCAGAATTTGCTTTTCGCACTGACTTGTGAATTTTTCTTAGTTGGGTTTTCAAAAATGTTTTTAGTTCTTAATTTCTTATTTCTACTATATCACCTTTCCACCTTCTTTGTTTTGAGATTATTTTCTAAGCAGTAACAAGTTTTCACAATTTTATCCACCATCTAATCTACTTATGATCAAGCACCTTGACTTGATGCAATGGTTAGCAAGCTTGTCTCGCTAGAATCATTACAATTGAATAGTGAGATCGATCCTCACTGGGTGTCCCATGCTTTCAGTCTTCGGTCACATATAAACTCGACGTGATGTAACGGTTAGCAAGCTTGTCACGTTAGAACCTATTACAACTGGGGAGTGGGTTCGGTCCTCACTAGGTGTCCCATATTTTCGGCCTTGTGCCACATCTAAGCTGCGCTTAATAAAATCAACTATCTACTTGTGATCACATGTCAAACGATGACAGATTTTCTATTTTGAGGAATTTATTTTTTAATCTTATTTATCATTTCTATGACTTTACGAAAAATTAGCAACCATTTTCTCTTTCTCGTAATTTCGTAAGTTTTTCCTTTTTTCAGTCTTCTTTATTTTTTATTTTTCTTTTTGCCTTTCTTTCTTTAGTATTTTCTCTTCTTTCTTTTTTTATATACCCTCTTTCCTCTTTTTTCTCTTCCATTCTCAAATTTTCTTATTTAATGTCTTTACTCTCTCTCTTCTTTCGTACCCTTGCAGTTTATTTTCTGTTTTATTCTTTCTTTCTTTATTTGCTTACTTTCTTTTTCCTCTTCTACCCCATTTTCTTTTTTTTTTTTCAATTCTTAAATTTTTCTTTCCAATCATTTTTCTTTTCTTCTCTTTTGTTTCTTTCTTTCTAAGCTTTTTTCCTGCATCATTGCTTTAAATTTTCTTCCTAGATTTCTTCTTCTCTCTTGTTTCTTTGTTTCTTTTTTTTTTATCTTTTCTTCCTTCCATCCTTCCTTTCTTTCTTTCTTTTTTCTTTCCAGTCTTTTTGCTACATTTTTATCTGATTTTTTTTCTTTCTTTGATCTTTTCTTCCTTCCTTCCTTCCTTCCTTCCTCCTTCCTTCCTTTCTTCTTCTTCTTCTTCTTCTTCTTCTTCTTCTTCTTCTTCTTCTAAGTCGTTTTTTAGCCTTGATATACTCTTAGTAATGTTTTTGGCTCACAGAAATCTTCAAGACTTTTTGTTCGATCCCAGACTGCTAAAACCTGTTGTTCCTTTCCCCAACCACAAATAACCTGTCTGCAAATAGTTATGTTCTACAAAATGGATTGGTTTTTATCTTTCACCCTCCATCTCGTATTACCGAATCTTATCGTCATTTTTGCCGTCACACAACTCTTCTCAAAATAATAAAATTCATCTGCTCTTCTTTGATTTGATACAACCTCGTGAAAATTCCTCTGGTTTGCTTATATTTTTATCTGCTCTTTCTCAAGATAAGGATATTTGGTTGAGTAACTTTTGGAGTTCAGACAGTGCTCAATACAATTTAAGATTGTAAATGATTACTTATGAATCATATTAATATTAATTATCCTATTAATCAAAATCAAAAGTAGGGAATATTACAAAGACATTAGAGCTAAATAAAATAAAGAACCAATAATCATCCGAAAACTAATCAACAGATTCAGGCTTGAAAAGATAACAATTGTATATGTATTTTCTAAATTTATGATTGAAATATATATATATATATATATATATATATATATATATATAAATCTAAGTCAAAAGTTATTTATAAATGGAACTTTGTCTGTGTGTGTGTCTGTGTGTGTGTGTCTGTGTGTGTGTGTGTGTGTCTGTGTGTGTGTGTGTGTGTGTGTCCGTTACCTATAGACTCCGAAACGGCTGGACCGATTTTCTTGAAAATTTACACAGTTGTACTATAAGCGTCTGCAAGTGTTCTATGCTAGGTTTTGTGTCGCGGTACCCCTGATAAATATCGAAAATCGATAATCGAAAAAATCGGATTATAGAAGGAGTGGTCCGATTTTAATCAAATTTGATACACTCACAGACAAAGACATAAGAAACGATATTCAGAAGTTTCAAGGTTGCAGTTCTTAAGTGCAGAAAATCGATAATATATATATATAAAAGGCAAGATGTTTGCGTGTGTCTGTTTATCTGCCTGTATGTCTGTATTTTTTCAGCCTCTTTATTTTAGTTTTTGCTTCGGGTTTGGCTCTAAGTAGGTATAATTATAGTTCTTAGTCTCAGCCATGATACCATTTACTCAGAGGACTTATTTAGCCTTCAAAATTCAGTTTACGACGAAAAAAACTTATTTGATATCAATATCAGGAAATCAAAATTTGACTTACAACCATTCATTTTTCTTTCGCTTTAACTGGAAACAACTATTGCTTTTTAGCCTTTCGTGCCAACGTCCAAAGTGTCTGAGCTCCAGGACCATGGATTAATTTTGAAGCTTTCATTACACCCGAGCAACACCGAGCTATGCTGCTAGTATATATATATATATGGGGGGGTGAGATGGATAAATTGCCGTCTAAATGATGAAAAAAATCAAATTAATACTGACAACTCATTTTAACAGATATACTTACCAAAATTATACAAAATATTTGAATATACTAAAGTGTACATTTACTTAATAAAATCATCATTGGCTTCAACCGTAGCCTACAGACGGCTCCGAAATCTCCAGCATCGCTTTTGGATCATTTCCGCGTTTAATTTAGTAAATGAAGCCATAATCCTTGCATTCAGTTCAGTTTTGGTGTTTCAAGGAGTTTTGTTGGTCCATCCGTGCCCCATACATAATAATCACGAAGTACAGTCTGGGGAGTTTAGTAGCCAGATATAAGAAATGATGTAATCTTACAGATATGGCTGGGTTATGTGTAGCATGGCGTAGAGTCCAGTTGCTAGACATAGAGCCTTCCACCTTCTTGAACAAAGAAGCACTACCTCCTCAAGCTACTTGATGTAGACATTTGTGATGAGTCTGAGGCTCTGTCAGAAGATGAATGAAGGCATAACATCGCCATCACTAGTGATAACTTCAAAGACCTTCGTAATCCCCATTAGACGCATCAAACTCCTTACGGATCCTCTGCACTGTCCTCAAATTGATATCCAAACCCTCTGAAATGTTCATATTGAAGCTTCCGGCACGAATGTCAAGTATTACAGAATGCCATTTCCAAATTTCTAGCGGAGTGAATTGCATCATTGTGCTCTTTTCTCACAGACGGTGCACAACTGACTCTACTATACTGGGCAAATCGACAAAATCAAAACAAACAAAAGTATAACGTGGCGTTAATTTACCCATCGCATCCTGTACACACACACACACACACACACACACACACATATATATATATATATATATATATATATATATACACGAATTAAATGTTTATCCATAAGTACGAATTAAATGTTTATCCTTAAATGGCATTAGTTTGACTTCATATTCGATGACGCAGCTGCTTGGTATACAAAATATTTTTATTAGAACTTCTGGCATGTAGAGTTAATATTCCTTGTATTATTTACTGTCAGAAGATTGTCTCCATCCTTGTTACTATCAAAACTTCTCGGCCGTTATAATCATTAGCCTTCATCAGGGTTAGTTGAACAGTACTAAATAAAAATAAAATAAGATATCGCTAAACATAGACAATCTACCCTCACGTAGACTAAATAAAGTATTCAGTTCAAAATTCCTTGAAAGCTACTTGGATCAACTGGCACCAGAGAAGAATGTGAGAACAATGACTGAAAATAGGATTGACAAACACCTGATGAAGGCTGGAGGATACCAGAGCCAAAACACTGTAAAATTGAGAATAATCTGAGTGTAATTAATGATACGAACATACAACAATAGCGCAAATTGTAATATGAGCTCTGGTAAAAAAAAAAAAAAAGTAATTGACATAGGTTTATAAGTATCTAAAATTTAATAACTGGTGTCTCCAAGAACACATGGCCCAGTATTGGCCAAGTTCGAATTTCAATTGGCTCCCCGATTTCTCGCTCCGAGCCGATATCCACTGCCTGTAATGTACTACTGTGTTATCGTTTCTTAGCTTAACTAACGAAAGACAGATGACAGACAGTAGCCGTCAAACAAAAGCTAAGTATGTTAGCCAAAATTGGAATAAATGTATGTAACTTAATCGTACGCTTCATTTTTTGGTTTGTAACTGAAGAGTAAAATTAAAAGATTAACATAATATTTTCAACAATTATCTAATGTTTTATAGATTTTTAGTTAGTTTAGCTTTATAGCCTAATGTTTGATGATGTTTTATGAAAAATAAAAATGAACATAATATAAAACTTTTTAAAAATAATTTCACAATTTCATAACATGAAATGATATATGACAGAGGTAACTCAATAACTTATTAAATGTTAACATTAATTTCTATTTTTAATATCTATTTTTCATATTCTTTATAAGGTACCTCCACAAATTGTGAATTTCAAAATTACTTTTTTTTAACAAAATTAGAACGCTAGGAATTGAGAGTATAAAACTTGCTTTAAATTTTGAAGGGATAATTTGCAAATCCCGTTGAATATTGAAATGTAGGGCACAAGAAACAGAAAAGCGAGATAAAAGAACTGTATCCTGCCGAAAATGTTTATAGAGATTTTTGTTTCTGTAAGAAGCGCAACCTTTGAAACACGTGACCTTTTAATGATATATATCACGTAAAAATAAAATACGGGTTATCAGCATGCACACAAAAAATGTTTTAATTATTCTAAAAATCGAATGGCTCAATAATTTGTATTAAGTTTTTCAATTTTCGACCAGTAAATATAGTCTTCACGTATTAACTTAAAAACTTAAAGCAAATGATAAAAGGAAGAAATTTTGAAAGGTATTTGATACTTTATAAATTATTATAATAAAAATGAAAACAATTTAAAAAAAAAATTTTATTCATGAAAAAATGTTTTTTTCTTCTCAGACTATGATATCCTTAATTGTTTATAAAATCAGTTAAATGTTTATCTAAATAAAAAGAATGGTCTAGTTTTATTTTATTTTTGTTTTCACAATTCAGAGTAGATTTTTTGAAAAAGGCTATTTTAGAAAAAAATACAGCTGATTAACATTTCCCAATGAATCCTGCATTTAATTAATAACAGTAATTTGCTGAACACTCGCGAATTTTTAGACATTTTAGGAAATTAATTGGAGGGGGTAACATGTGTAAAATTTTCTAAAAATAGTTATTTAGAAAACGATTCCAGTCATTTGTGAATAAGTCCTGAAAGTTTCATCAAAATCTTACCATTATTTGATTTTTTTCAGAATTTCAAATTGAAGGTGTTTTTCACCGGCAAAAAGCGAGTTGCGTAATATTACGTTTGCAGTAATAAACCCTTGCAAAATTGCGTCACTCATGGACGAAAGAAAAACAAGATCTTTACCAAAATTTTGAAGGTATTAGAAAAAGTTAAAATTTTTTAGAAAATAATTTAAAAATACTTTGAATTTGCCTCTTAATAATAACATAAACATCTCCTGATAAAACTTTGTTTTTTTTTAAGTCTGGGACATTTTTCTTCATACTATGCTGTTTTTTCAGCGAATTGGAGTTACCTATGCAATTGTAATACTTTTTTAATGCACGCATTGCCGTTTGTTTTATAAATTGTTTTGTATTACTCATTTATTACTTGGACTCATATTCAAGTAGTTTGCAATAATTGTTGCGGGAAACAATAATACCAGGTGACACATGTTTTCTACGTAAACATAACAAGCATTTCTGCAACAAACTCATTTGAAGTTCTCGCATAAAAACAATAAAGATGAGATTAGTCGAAAAGATTTGTTGAATGTTATGAAGTCATATAAAAGTTTCAAACAGTTATCCAACATTTACGCCCGTCTCTGTAAAAAGTCTGCCAAGGCTGACAAAGTAAACTTGGCTGCTGTAGTTCAAAAGGACCTCACATCTGTGATTGAATTGGGCAGGAAATCGTTATTAAATTTTCATGCTGCTCTCTATTAATCAGACGCTCATCTAGAACGCAAAGTACTGTGCCTTTTTGGCCTCACTCTCTCAAATGACCTCAAATTGAATGACAAAATCGAATCTATAGCTGCATCTACTGCTAGAAAGTAAAAAGTTTTTCTCAACAGAATTCATTTTGAACATTTATAAATCTACCATTCGTTCGTGCATTGAATACTGTTGCCATATCTGGCTGGGTGCTTCTGCTATTCCTCTTGAGGTTCTCGTCAGAATTCAAAGGAAGATCTGCAATATAACCGATCCTGACTTGGCAGCCCGCTTTCAGACACTTTCTCACTGACGTGATATGACTTCCCTCTGTCTTTTCTACAAGTATTTCCAAGGCAACTGCTCTGACGAGCCTTTTTTCCCTAATACCTCGACCACATGTATTTACTCGTGTTATTAGGTTGTCATCCCTTTTACCGCCGAAATAGTTAAATGTAACCCCCTCTTCTACTCTAATAGTTTATTTTCTCGCTTTTCCCGTTTGTGGAACCCACTTCCATTTGCTTACTTCCTTGATAGCTACAATCCCCAAAAGTTTAAATGCAACGTCAATTTCCATCTTTTATCATTTCTTCAACATATCCTGTACTTATTTTCTCATTGTAATGCCTTGCATAACTGGTGGTATTTCTGTCTTGCTTGGGGTGAAATGATTATAATAAATAAATAATTAAATAAAAAAAAGAACAATGAAAATAGTGATAGTCCCTCTACCTTTTAATAAAATCTAATATATTCTGGAAAAAACGTCAACAAAAATTAAACAGACACATGTACATACATACATAGAAAAGTGGAGAGAATTATATAATATTGAACACAGAAAGTAATCTGCGCTCATGTGACGTCAATCATGATATCGCATTAAAAACAGAAAACCGAAGGTACTCATTAAAAATTCTGAACATCTGTCAGATTTTAGAAATGGCTTATTACCAAGTTCATAATTCTATTCCTTTTGAAAAATGAATCTACAGACTATTATATTTTTCATTTACAAACTTTGCTGAAATTACAATCATTTCTAATTTCCAATTTCCACAGAAATATTTTTTTCTTCGACAAACTGAAAATATGTGATGTGGGGAAATTTAATTAAATTAAAAAAAAATGAAGCTCATTTATTTTCATATTTTTAAGGAAAATCTTCCTTATTCTTTTCCACTACATCAGTCCCATCTCTACTTAAAGAAAACTCATGTCAATGTCAACACTGCATTATGGATTTTTTTACAATGATGTTCATCATGTATAAGGCCTGAGGGCCACTCAAAATAGATGGTTAGAGAGTAAAAGGCACAGATTATGCGGATATGTATAGAAGATAATGGTTAACGCTAGATTTGAACAGGTTAAGATTTTATCGATCAGAGGAGCAACCTCTTGGGAGTCGGATGCCACAAAAAATTAAAAAAAAACAATACAGCGAGCTATTTCTTTTTCATGACGTTTATTCAAAGAATATTCAGTAATGTCGAAATTCAATTTGTAACACTTTAGAAATATCGTGATTCTAGAGGATCAGTTGAAAGTCATTATTCTGTTATAATGGAATGCTTCGCTGGGCGGGTCTGGAATCCAGAATGCGTTTTACTTGGTTTATCATACTGTTTGGAGAGCTCGTAAGCGGCGAGAAGCTACGTGGAGGCCTAGAACATCCCTTCAAGGTTCAACTGAAGACATCCCTGCTGCAGGGTAACATCGACCCTGAGACCTGAAAAACCGTTGTTGCTAATCAGCCTTCCTGGTTTAGAGGCATCTGGATTAAGGGAGGGAGACAAGACTTTCGAGTCTAGCCATCAACACGAAGAGGATTTTTGGCGTGCTATCAGAAGGACTCGACTCGCCCAAGCCGCTTCCACGACCATACTTCTCTGTGACTCCTGCTCAAGAGTCTTTAATAATAGGCTAGGCTGCGTTGTGGCGCAGTGGAGATCGGCTTGGAACGAGAAATCGGGTAACCAAGTTCGAATTCCAGTTGAATTCCTTGCATTCACTTACGCGCAAATACCCTTGGGAAAGGTATTAATCTCTTCCCTCCATTTATGGGTTAAATAATAGGACAGACTGGGTTCTATAGCCTTGGTCGGCAACCAGTCTACCGCAGAAAGCAATAGCAACCTACTGCGGGATAATCTTCTGCCCAGCCAGTCATGTCTCTTTCGAGACATGATCACCCAAAGCGTGTATCGCGCAGGGCACTTAACTGACTGAGGCCTTCACAGCCATCTCCGCCACTACCAGCAGGTAGGCGGTGGTGAAAACAAGAGATTAAAAGAGAATGTCTATCTCGATGCGAGGGGGCGCCGGCAATAATGGAATGTAGATAAATGAACATTTGCCGTCGACTGTTGTAGCGGCACTTCGAAGAGGAGGAATTGGAACAATTATCGAAAAAAAAAAAAACCGGAAAAAACTTTCCATAATTAGGGAAGAGATTGAAAAGATCTATTTGCAGGGTTTTAGGAACATTTAAGAATGTGTCCTCATTTGAAAATTGCATTTGCTCTAAAATACTGTATCCCTTCAGGATGTAGGTGATCATTACTCTCCACAGCTTCCATTTTCGTTATTATTTGTGAATTACTATGCAGTTTTAGGAAAGATTGTGGTGTGAGTTGCCTTCTCATTTTTTACGCCCTCTCTTTTCTCGACGTAGGCAATCATGACTCTCCACAACTTCCATTTTATTTATTATTAGTGAATTACCATGAATTTTTAGGAAAGATTGTGGTCTAGTTTCTATTTGCCTTCTCATTTTTTTTTAATGTCATGTCTTTTCTGGACGTAGGCAATCATTACTCTTCACAGCTTCCATTTTCTTTATTTCCTGCGAATCGCCATGTATTACTGAAAAAGGTTTGTGGAGTGGTTAACAGTTGCCTATTCCATATTTTTTAGCATTGTATCCTCTCTGGACGTCGGCAATTATGACTTTATTATCCTTCCATCTCCCTGATCTGTTACCCTTAAGGTTTTGGCAAAGTCAAGCTTTCTTTGAATATTGTAGATTGGCGCTACAGAATCACAAAGAATTGAACAAAATAAAGAAAGTCACATCACTTGAAGACTACAACAAGTAAAATGGATAACACATGTTATACAAAGAGAAAATAATGAAAAAATTATGATGTTGATATTCCACATCACTTCAAACTAAAGGTTAGGAAGGAAACATTCAGCAATTCTGGAAAGAGCGATAACAGCCACTAGACTTAAAAACCTATTTTCCCCGAAAAATTCTTCTAAGAGAAAGATTTTATGAATTTCAACTGAAAGTTGTACTGACTGCTCAGTCAGTTGATGTCAAATGTTTCCTTATAGGGAAACAACTAATACTACTGTTGCCATTACCATTACCAAGTTTGTTGAACAGCTTTAGAACCAAGCATTTTCAAAATAATTATCATCTCCTCGACTGTAGTCGAAAACATAGAGTAATTGTGAAAGCCATAATCGTTTACAAAGGCTGTCTAGACTTAAAGCATTCTCCTAGACTGGTTACCAACCATAGCTAAAGAGCCAAGTCTGCGGTCTTATTTAATCCATGGCAAGAAATAGAAGAGTAGATACATAGCTTTCTCAAATGCATTGATCAGAAGTCAATTCATTGATTTTACCCGTTATATATTAATTATATTAATATCTTTTGGTTGATTTGTTTAGAGGCATATCAACCTCTATGGGTTATTTAATGTCGAGATTTTAATATTTTGAACTCAATTTTATGTCTTCAACTACAGATAAAATGTATTGTTGTACAGGTTGTGTAATGGTTCTGATGCTTGGTCATCTAGTCAGATTTTGGAAGGTTTGGTCAGACCCCAAACCTTTTTACTATCACTCATATATTGACTAGCAGTATAGCCCGGCATTGCTCGGGTGTAATGAAAGCTTCAAAACTAATCCATGGTCCTGGAGCTCAGACTCTTTGGACGTTGGCACAAAAGACTAAAAAGCAAGAGTTGTTTCCAGTTAAAGCGAAACCTTAGACTGAAAGAATAATGAATGGATGTAAGTCAAATTTTGATTTCCTGGTATTGATATCAAATACGTTTTTTTCGTCGTAAATTGAATTTTGAAGGCTAAATAAGTCCTCTGAGTAAATGGTATCATGGCTGAGACTAAGAACTACAATTATACCCACTTAGAGCCAAACCCAAAAACAAAAACTAAAATAAAAGAGCTGAAAAACTGATTTTGATCAGACCCGGTAGGATATCGGGGTATCGATTTCCAATATCGAAGTCAAATAAGTCATCAAGGATAGAACTGCAACCTTGAAACTTCTGAATATCGTTTCTTATGTCTTTGTCTATGAGTGTATCAAATTTGATTAAAATCGGACCACTCCTTCTATAACCCGATTTTTTCGATTATCGATATTTATCGGGGGTACCTCGACACAAAACCTAGCTAAGAACACTCGCAGATGCTTATAGTGCAACTGTGTAAATTTTCAAGAAAATCGGTTCAAACGTTTCGGAGTCTATAGGTAACGGGGACACACACACACACACACACACACACACACACACACACACACATTTATAAATAAGTTTAGGTATGTACGTATTCTCTTTTGTAGAATACGACTGCATGATTCTGAAGTTAAAAACGTAATAAATCCCACTTTTGATTAGAACACGGTCCCGTAGTACAGCCGTCCTTATGTAATTCTTTGTAATGGAAAAATGTAACATATTATCCTTTAAAATCTCAATGTCGCATGCACATAAATTATCGTAATATTTTGCAATTTAAAATGGCAAATAACAGTGTACTCAATTTATGTAGCGATGTAAATATGTTGTCGTTTTTGTATTGTTTAATTTTTCTAGAATCGATTGAAGTTTTTAAACTGGATGCTTAGTATCAACAAACGGTGGAATATGAAACAAAAACCTCACAGCATGGGAATCATATTTTGACGGTGATGAAGGTGTAGTATCTGTTCTTTCCTTATTTTAGATGGTCGAATGAATAGTCAACCGTTTTTCAGGCCTTTTGACGGGGATGAAGGTGTAGTATCTGTTCTTTCCTTATTTTAGATGGTCGAATGAATAGTCAACCGTTTTTCAGGCCTTTTGACGGGGATGAAGGTGTAGTATCTGTTCTTTCCTTATTTTAGATGGTCGAATGAATAGTCAACCGTTTTTCAGGCCTTTTGACGGGATGAAAGTGTAGTATCTGTTCTTTCCTTTATTGCACGAATATATGTTTGTTCGGGGTAATGTCGATGCCAGTCTGATAGTAGTTGTGGGGTCTGGAAAATAGTTGTTATTGGCCCGTATGCATATTCATGTGTACAGGCACCCCACCTGAAAAACGACCTAGTATCATTCCTACCTTATGGTGAGTTCGAGTAAATAATCGCCCTATTTTCCCGACCTTTCGGCTTATTTCAGATAGGAGAAGACGCCTGGTTCCTCGGATTCCAACCCTGTGGCAGTACCTTCCTCATTTCACTGAGAGAGGTTTGGTTGGTGTAATATCGATGGCAGTGGTTGTGTTGACTTGGTATTTTTTTGTCCTTAGTTCGTATACATATTCATTTGCTTGTGTTGTCCATGCAGATGTTTAAAGCGACGTCGTTTTACATCCAGCCTTTGAGGAGGGGCTAGGGTTAGGGTTAGGAGGGGCAGGTCAGTTGAATAATCAACCCATATTTTTAAGTAAAAAAATAAAAAATAAAAAAAGTACATCAGCTATACAATAGTTAGGTCTTTGTCATAACATTACTGTTATCAAAACATGCATGATTTTGGTGGATATTCCTTTATTAATTTTGTTAATCAATTTCGCTGGGTTTTCTGTCTTTTAGACAGATGATATTCAATTGCGCTGATTCCCAAAGAACAAATTTTGCTGACATATCAGATACGACCTTTTGTAAACAATTATTATTAACATCTGCCTACATATTATATATTGCGTTGAGAATATTTGTTTTTTCTCTTTCAAATAGGAGGCATTTAGGCCAAGTAAAAATACCTGAAAACGAGTACTTTTGTGTAATAATGTGACACCCATTTTTTACTTAAATTTTTCCATGAAAATGTATCGTATTATACACAACAAAATACGTTATATATTGTTAGTATATCGTTTGGTTAATCTGTAAGAAACAGTATATACGCTATATATTGTTATATATTTGTAAGAAACAGTATCGAATGAGATAATGTTTACAATTCAACTTCGATTCTCAGACAAAAATAACCTTTCGTATTAATTTTGCTGAGTCAGTTATTTCTGTATTTATCATATCAATCAGTCAGTTAAGTGCCATACGTGATGCACGCTTTGGGCGATCATGTCTCAAACAGACATGACTGACTGGCAGAAGATTATCCCGCAGTAGGTTGCCATTGTTTTTTCTGCCGTAGACTGGTTGCCATCCAAGACTATAGAAACCAATCTGTCCTGTTGTTTAACCCATAACTGAAGGGAAGAGAGGGATTAATACCTTTTCCAATGGTATTTGTGCGCAAGTGAATGCAAGGAATTCAACTGGAATTCGAACTCTGCTCTCCGATTTGTCATTCCGAGTTGATATCCACTGCACCACAACGCACATCATGAAGGTGTATATTTCTCGACAATAGGTAGTAATTTACTAAGCGTACAGGGCCGACAGTATAGAGCCCCCAGCGAGGATCAAAGTCAATATTCAGTCATAATTAATCTGGCGAGACAAGCTTGTTTACAATTACATCACATCAAAGAGTCACACACATATATATATATATATAGTTTATCGAGGCAGCAGATAATTTTCTAAACATATACTGTTAAATAAGAGACAATGAATGTCTATTATGTTTAATCATGAGTCGTTCTAAACATCGTATTTTGGCTTTAATTTCAGGTGAAAATAATGACAAATTCTCCAACTTTTGGATATTTTTTTATTAAGTTGGTTCTAAGCTTTCGGCTCACGATTAAACATGATAGACATTCATTGTCTCTTATATTTAGCAGTATATGTTTAGAATATATATATATATATATATATATATATATATATATATTGTATCGAGGCAGCAGATAATTTTTTAAACATATACTGTTAAATATAAGAGACAATGAATGTCTATTATGTTTAATCATGAACCGTTCTAAACATCGTATTTTGGCTTTAATTTCAGGTGAAAACAATGACAAAAGTATTCTAACATTTTTTATTAAGTTGGTTCTAACCTTAGAACCAACTTAATAAAAAATTACCCAAATGTTGGAGAATTTTTGTCGTTATTTTCACCTGAAATTAAAGCCAAAATACATTGTTTAGAAAGGCTCATGATTAAACATAATAAACATTCATTGTTTCTCATATATATATATATATATATATATATATATATATATATATATATATATATGTGTGTGTGTGTGTGATTTATTTTATATAATATATATGTATATAATTAAAGCTTTGCCAACATTTAGTTGGCTAATTTCAATTTTGTTGCTTGCAATATGTCTTTTTGTCGGTAACAAGCAGACAGACATATAACATTGAGTTTTATATCTTAGATTTATTTTTATTATCTTATGCCAACATAACAAATACACCTCTTTGAAGTATCCAATAGATAGAGAGATATGAACAGACTGAGATGGGTATGTATGTATGTATGTATGTATGTATGTAGGTAGGTAGGTAGGTAGGTAGGTAGGTAGGTAGGTAGGTAGGTAGGTTTTCTAAAACATATATGCATCTCATTAAAGCTTTTCCAACATTTGTTTGGCTAATTTCAATTTTATTGTGTACAATAAAATCTGACATAAATAAGATAGACAGATATATAACGTTGAGTTTTATATATTAGATGTGGCGTGTTGTGGGGTAATAGATATTGGCTCGGAATGAGAAGTCGGAGAACCGAATTCGTTTTATCCACTTACGCACAAATAACCTTGGGAAAGGTATTAATCCATCTCTTCTCCCTCGAACTATGGGTTAAATAGTAGAACTGATTGGGTTCTATAGCCTTGGTTGCCAACCAAGTCTAACGCAGAAAGTAATCGCAACCTACTGCTGGAAAATATCACGTGTGACACTTAACTGACTTATATTAAATGTATTTTTATTACTTCAAGTGTTATTACAGTGGACACTTTATATTTTAAACAGACGCCTGATTTTTGTTTACAAAACAGTGTTTATTATAGAAATGGGACGTCTATTTCTAATAGGAAGTGTCCACTATAATAATGCCTGAAGTAGTAAAAATGCCGGATAAAAAATAAATCCATTAATCTGTGAGAAATATAAGACCTGTGTATATTTTAATCAAATTCGCCCCAATTGAAGACACTAAAGTACAATTACAGAATAGAAACCTTATTAATGAGCGAGAACAATAAAAGAGTAATCAGAAATAGACTCTATAACGATTGATACAGTATTTAAATTTTTGAAGATTAAAGTTGGATAGAAAAAATGGAGCTGAAAGAATTAAATTCTTAAACTTCCTAAAACCGAATACCATAACGTTGTAGGGTGTCTACTACCCCTGCAGCACTTTCAATTATGGAATGGCTCATGGTCTGAAATGCTCTATTTAAGTAAAGAATAGACGTAATATTCGAGTGTATTTCAAGTAATATTCAGATTGATTACTTCGGCGACTATTGCGATCTTAAGCCCCTCCTCTCTGTGTTGTAAGTTCTGTCTACCCTGTCATTGTAACTATTGTACTGTTCTGTGCATATCCGCTTAGCACCGGATATTGTGCTGAATAATACCGCAGCACCCTTTTTCTTTGTATCGTATCCACCTCGGCGATACAATTCATAGCGAAGAGCTCACTCGAACAATTACCATGAAAGTATTCATAAAAAGGCATAAGGAAGTAACTTTACAGTAGTGGAAAAAGTGATTGAAGCCGAGATGACAGGTCAGGACCAGTAATATTGTGGATTCTCTTTTGGGTTTTATAAAGAATCTTTAAATATATAGCAGAAACACCGGACCATACGTAGCAGCAATATTCAAATCGTAGACGAATGAGAGACATAGATATGCAAGATTGATTCAAGAGAGAAAAATTGTCTAGCACGACAAAGGGAAACTAAATTTCTTAGCAGCTAATCTGGCAATGGATTCAATATAGTCTTGTCACCCGAGAATTTTAATCCGAGAAGGCGGAACAAGTCACTCACCTGGATGTTAGCATTACCCCTGGATGAAATACAGAAAAGCTCTTCCAGGTTATTAATAGAGATCAGTTTTGTTTTAGAGAAGCTAAAATTAATATGCCATTCTTTTCCCCAGTTAATAACAGACTATCGGTCGTTTTTTTTAGATCAACCGCCAATTTGACCTTATTGAAATGCGACGAGAGTAAATGAGTTTATCTCACAAAAACATATACTCCTGTCGCGGCAGGAGTAAATGGTAGTATCATAGATACCTAGTTGAAAGCTGGTACCGTCAGGAAGGTCGTTAATGAAAATTAAGAACAAGTAGGACCAAGGGTCGACCTCTGGAGGAGACCTGCATTTGAAAAAAGAATCTAGAAGAAACACTGTTCAGGATAACTTTCATTTCGTGATTTCATAAGGAAAACTGAATCAGTTGCAACGTTCCTCTGGAGACACCATAACTTTTCAACTTAAAAAAAAAAAGCCCGTATGCTAAATATGGCCCCTCGATGTGAGATAGTTAACCAATTCAAAGTTAATTAAGACATCTAGTAGTTTCTTCAAAAGAAGTAGAAGTCTAATAGTCTGATAGTTGGAAGTGTCGGACTGTTCATCTGAGCTCTTAAAGATGGGAATAACAGATGAGGATTTCCAACAAGAAGCAGCGAGGCAATTATCATACATTTTAGAGAAGAGAGGAGCCAGTTCTGAAGCACACTTCTTAAGTTTTATTACAGAGATACCATCAGATATGCATACTTTGTAGAGATCCATATTAGAGATGATAGTAAAAGCCATGAAAGTGGTTTTATGTAAATGTTGTGTCCTGTTAGGGCTAGGAAGAAAGACACGAAAACAAGAAGGTAGGTTGAACCAGTGTATTGAAAAACAGAACATATATACGAAATAAGAATGTTATTAATCAGCAGATAGAAGTGTCCGTCCGAACTGTCAAGTTACACTGCGTCTCGATTGCCTCCCTAGGAAGTCTCGCAGATTAGTATTTATGAAAGTGGAAGAATTCATTCCAATGTAGATAGGGCACAATAATAGTATATCACTCAACAGAAACGCAATTCTAAGTGGAAAGTTAGGCAAGGATTCTCCAGATGAATCAAGAATAGAGCTTAAAGAGAATTTACAAGCAAAACATTCAACTTTATCAGCAGATGTTAACACCTCAAATTGATTGAAGAGAGAAAAATTACTCACTTAATGCACTTTTACAGAACCGCCAATATTTGCGAGAGGCAAAGTTGTTAGATGCAATACGCGGCCTCATTCTCTCAGTAAACAAGACTTCACTCCTTCGTAGACGCATTTACATTTATTACATGCAGCCACAAATAGGTGTCTGCTGTGATCGGAACTGTTACGTTGGTATAGTCGGAAAAAGTAATTCCTGTGGTTTATAGCAACAGAGCATACTGGTGTGAACCATGGAGAAGATTGAGGTTTTAGCTAGTATTTCGGAGAAGGAACGAAAGCATCTATGCTGGCTTTGATCCAAGAAGAAAAGTCACTGGAACAATTCTCAATAGAAAGATTAAAAATATCAGTCCAAAGAGTGTCTCGAAGAAAGCCACAAAGTGAATCCCAATCAGTATACTAGTAACGAAAAGAGGTCTTGTGAATAGGAGATTACTGTTTAATAGATGATTGGAACGAAATATAAATAGATACTACATGATCAGAGTTGTAAATAGGACAGTGTTGCGAAGTTCGTGAAGAGCTAGGAGAGAAAGTAAAGAACAAATCAAGTAAAGAAATATGTTGATCAGCTTTATTAGAGAAACGATTAGGAAAATCCACGATTTGAGTAAAGGATTGAACAACAGAAAAAATTAGTCTGAGTAGCGGCTACATCAGTAACGGTATTTACCCATCTTCCCACTTAAGGTCTTTTTAATGTGGGTCTTCCCGGCCATATATAGCCAAGCCAAAAATATCTGTCTATCTTTCCCCAGTCGTGATTCTACCCTTCGGCAGAACCACGACTGGGTTAGTGCACTCTGCCTTCGGGTGAAGGGCGCTCTTTGCCCGAAGGCAAAGAGCTGAGAGTGTCATAGTAGCAGAGGCTACATCAGTAACATTAGAATGTTTAATCCACTTGTCGTGATGCGCATTAAAGTCACTTTGAGATCGATCCAGACTTGGCGGATCAGATACAGTAACTATCTCACCGGCGTAATGTGGCTTCTCTATGTCTCTTCTACAACCTGTGTTTCCATCTTTCTCTTTCCCTTTCTCTGACACCCCCTATAACTGGTCCGTCTTTCTCTTCACACTCCCTCCTGTTTAAACTTTTATTCTTATGCGCATCAGTGGCGGTACCGCCTTGCCTGGGGCGAAATGATTAAACAAAAAATACTTTCACGGCTTCTGCTCCGATGAACTTAGCCCACTGGTGCTCCCTATGTATGAATTTACTCGAGCTACTAGACTAGCAACTAGATCCCACTCTTTTACAGTGAAAGCAATAAAATGTAACCCCGAACTTCAACGCCATCAGCTTCTTTTCTCGCACTCCCCGCCTATGGAATTCCCTTTCGTATACTTGCTTCCCCGACAGCTACAATCTCTAAGAATTTAAATGTAAGGTCAATAGTCTTCTTCTATCTCACTGACTCGCATCCTTCCTCTCATGCCCTTTTCTCCGTCCACTCCACTCTCATTACACCAGTATTCTCATCCTTCTCCTACCCACTTCCTGACACCCCATATAATCTGTTCCTTTTTCTCATCACTTTCCTCCTATGTAACCCCCTGTGCACCAGTGGTGGTGAGCCTGCCTTGCTTTGGGTGAAATGGTGAAATGATAAAAAAAGTCTTCGACCTATTTGTTTTAATCTCCAACTGACTCTTTACGGTAGGGGTACGCAAAAGACACCCTTTAGCCGATTCCACTGCCACACGAAATGACCAGCAAGGAAGCACATTCAATAAATGCAGATTATTCCGTTTTTTATTCCGCCCTTAACCCAGGACGTACTGAGTTGTCCACCAGTCTCCTTCATCTGTCGTGGTTGTGTGCTAGATCCGGAGACTCTGTAAATAGTTTCTTGGTGTGCCCACCATGTGGCGTGTCTTGGGCGTTTTAACCTGGCAGAGACCATCCCTCTCCAGGTTAGACCACAACTGATGTCCTCCTACTGGCTGGCTCGCCTTGGTCGCGAACACGTTATCTGAGGAACCCTTTCGCTCTGGCCGGTGATCTGAGTCAAGGAGGTTCAGCGGTACCGTATGAAGACCATCTCCTCACGTAAGCTTAACCCGTCGGGTTTACAGGGGCATGGAAACTTGGGCTATAACGTGAGAGTTTAAGGAGACGGTTGAGGACCATTGATGTTGCGATCGAAGTTGCATCGTGACAGACATGAAAGAGCACCTATTCCCACGTATATATATATATATATATATATATATATATATATATATTTATATATATATATATATATATATATATATATTACCCTGGATGTACTATTTAAAGAAATATAATTTAAATAGCAATAACAGAAATCAATGGATAAATAAAATAGGAATAAAAGTATAAAATTATCATTAAATATAAAATAACGTTTATTTTTTACGATTAGACCCGTGATTTAAATAGTGACGGCAAAATAATTATATTGATATACTGTCTAAAATGACGGCAACATATGTAATAATGTACCTACTATTGAGTATCTTACATTAAAACATAAGGAATAAAAACCCCTTACCGTGATAGAAGGGAAATACATTATTATTTTTGTTGTTAAAAATTGACTATTGTGAACCAGTTAAAAAAAAATAAAATAAAATAACGTTATGATTCCAAACGCTTTTCAAACAAATTTGAAACAACCTCTTCGTCAACACAAAAATGTTACTTGCAGATCAACAAATAAGAAAATAACAAAAAAAAAAAAATACAATTATAAGCAAATTTTGTTTTAAAAAAAGTGTTTGAATAATGAATGATAGGAAAGAAAATCGAATAAACAAAACGAACGAGTCGTAATGCATTTCCTACAATTTCGAAAGTTACGTTCACATTCATAAATAGAGAAAAAATAAATATAAAATAAAGTAGAATTATTCATGTCAATGTTTAAGTCGTTTGATAAATAAAGTAATGAATGTCCTTAATATAATTCTTAGTGAGGCATTCTTAATAAATTAAACTTGTTAAGTAACAGTTATTTGAGAAAATAAAACAATCGAAGTATAGCACGACTTATCTTAAAAAAACAAAAACAAACAAACAAAAAACAAATATGTATTTCCTGTTTTTTAATAATTCATTTTTATTAATTTAATTATACTGAGACGCCGATGTCGGAGTTAACGGACGTGTTTTTCATTTCTCAAAGAAAGTATTTATTGCTCAAATGTCGTATTTTAAAAGTGAGGTTTGTATTATTTTAATTATCCATTTATTCTTATATTTTTCTTTGTTTATTATATTATAAAATGCAGATAGCTGTAGCTAAATTTTTTTCTTTTTTCAAAGATTATAAAGTACAATTTAATTAAGTACATTTGAACAGGAGGCTCAATAATAATAATAATAATAATAATAATAATAAATAAATAAATAAATAGGTAAAAAAGAGTTGAAGTGACAGTCACCCCCAGAATGGAAGAAGTTACACAGTTCTGGGAAAAGATATGGGCTTGCCCTAAAGAACATAGCAAGGAAGTAGATTGGATTGCGCAAGAGATAGAACGAATGAAAAATAAATCAGAACAGACATGGGCTGGAATTACAGAAGAGGATGTTAAATTTGCACTAAAAAAAGCACACAATTGGAAATTCCCAGGTATAGATAAAATTCCTAACTTTTGGCTATATTATTTAAATACAGCACATAAAAAAATAGCCAAGGACTTCAAGAAATGGTTGACGATCCCACTAAAATTCCTGCATGGATAACCAAAGGAATTACATTTCTTCTACCCAAGAATGGTGACACAAACAACCCGAAAAACTACAGAACAATTACATGTCTTCCGACAACATATAAACTATTAACATCTATTTTAACAAAACAGACATATTTATTCTTAGAAAGAAATGACATGATACCGCTTGAACAAAAAGGGTGCAAACGTGGCTGTTATGGATGTAAAGAACAATTGCTTATTAACAAAATGATCCTGGAAAACTGCTACAGTACAAAGAAAAATCTTAGTACTGCCTGGATAGATTCTCGTAAGGCATTCGATAGTGTGCCACATTCCTGGATTTTAAAGACTTTAAATATATACAAGATATCACCAGTCATCATCAATTTCATCAAACAGTGCATGTCTATATGGAAAACAACCCTTTACCTCAATCATATAAATGGAACCTATAAGTCTGATGAAATAAACATAAAAAGAGGTATATTTCAAGGTGATTCTTTATCTCCCTTACTATTCTGCATATCATTAATAGCACTAACCAGTCAACTTAATAAGGCAGAATGTGGTTATAAAATAGGCCAAAAGAAAATAAGCCATCTATTTTACATGGATGACTTAAAGTTATATACTAAGAATGATAATGAGCTGGAAGGTCTTCTGCAAACTGTAAAATGCTTCAGCGAAGACATTGGAATGAAATTCAATTTGAATAAATGTGCTAAAGCTACAGTTTTACGTGGATCAATACAAGAAACATCCTCAATTAGCTTAGACCCTGCTGTAACAATAAAAGAATTGAAACCAGAAGAAGCTTATAAATACCTAGGTGTAAATGAGAGTGAAAACATTCACCATAAAAAATGAAAGAAATAGTGCGTAAAGAGTACTATAGAAGGCTACGAATGATATTAAAAACAGAATTGAATTCTCAGAACAGAGTTATGGCCATTAAGAGCCTTGCAATCCCAGTTGTCCAATATAGCTTCAACATCTTAAACTGGACTCTAAACGACATCAGGCAAATGGATTCTAAAACAAGAAAGCTTCTTTCTAAGCATAAGATGCATCATCCAAAGGCTGATCTAGACCGTCTATACATACCCCGTAAAGAAGGTGGAAGAGGTCTTATTCAGCTGGAATTGTCATACAAGACAACAACTATTGGCTTACTAACATACATAGAAACAACAAAGGATTGGATGATACAATTAGTAAGGCAACATGAAGAAAGAAAGAAAAATATTCAATAATAAAAGAAGGCAGCAAATACAAACAAGATTTACAGTGAGTAGATTCTGTAGAAAAGCAAAACAGAAGCCAAGAACCAACTATTGCGGCAAAAAATATGAAAATGAAAGCCAATGATAAAGCTCTTCAAGAAATGAAACAGCGCTGGCAAGACAAACCTCTGCATGGCCAATATCCAGAACGTGCCAATAAATCCAATGTTGACAAAGTTAATACTCATCGATGGTTACGTGCATCTGGATTAAAGTCTGAAACTGAAGGCTTTATTCTTGCAGCACAAGACCAAAGTCTTTTCACTAGAAACTTCCAGGCAAATATTATGCATAATAATATGGATCCAAAATGCAGGTTTTGTGATAAACACCAAAAAACAATAGACCACCTAATCTCAGGCTGTTCTGTGCTTGCCCCAAATGAATATAAAAATCGCCACGATAGAGTTGGGCAATATTTACATTGGACAATGTGCAAACATTATGGAAAATCTGTAAACAAACACTGGTATGAACATCACCCAGCACCGGTTACAGAAATAGAAGATGTAACCATTCTATGGGATTACACCATCTACACAGACAGAAAAATTGAAGCAAACAGGCCAGACATTATTGTTAAAAACCAGAAGGAGAAAATTGTCTATTGATTGATATGGCTTGTCCAGCGGATTGTAACATAGCAATCAAGGAATTTGAAAAACTGTCAAAATATAAAGACCTGAAAATTGAAATAGAAAAAATGTGGAAATTGAAAACAAGAGTTGTGCCAATAATAGTAGGTGCACTTGGAATGATAAAAAATGGAACAAAACAACACATTGAAAGAATCCCTGGAAACCCCAGCTTAAGAGATATACAAAAAATTGTCTTATTAAGTACAGCCCACACACTAAGGAAAACTTTATCTATGTAATGCTGGGGATGATAGGGAAGATAGAAAAACATCAAATGGAGCCATAACAACAAGCCACGATCTGCCTTAGGTCTCCTTGCAGACTTGGTTGGTAGTGAGACCAAAGCAGATATCGAAATATGATGAAAAATGACATAATAATAATAATAATAATAATAAGCATGTGTTTTTTTGTGTGTGTGAATGTTGTGCAGATGTGAATAAAAACAGACTGCTCTCTCTCTCTCTCTCTCTCTCTCACACACACACACACACACACAGAGGCGGGAAGTGCGAGAGAAAAAACCTTTGGAGTAGAAGGGACGGTGACATTTACCTATTTCAACGGCAAAAGGTTAAGACTTAGATGTTAATCTAGTAGCACACTTAAATTCATGTGGTCAGGATAGAAGGAAAAAAAAAGCTTGTCAATGTAGTTGCTCTGAAAATATTTGTAGAAAAGAGAGAGGGAAGCCACATCACGCCCGTGAGAAACTGACTGAAGTCGAAATAGCAAGTCAAAATTGATATATTGCGGATCCTTTTTTGGATTTTGTCGAAAACCTCAAAATGAATAGCAGGAGCACCCGACCAGATATGGAAACAGAATTCAATCCACCGACGAAGAGTAGATTTATAAATGTGCAAAATGCAATGTGACGAGAAAAACTTTCTGGTTCGATCTTCCTTGTAGTGAATACTTCAGTTCCACTTTAGGTCGCATGTTAATGCTCTCGATACAACTGAAAATGTGTAAATGTTAAAACATGCCTCGAAGTAGCAACAGTAATGGCAGATTTGGTCTCCTTCTTTATCAAGAAAGACCACACTTTGCTCATTGGAACTGGATTAAAAACGAATATCTACCGCGCCGGCGAATGTGGTTGCAGAATTGCACGAAGAACAACTCCGGAATGCCACTTATCGATATTACTGGGATCATAGGTGGGTGAACTTTGACTAGAAAAGAATGCCTCCAAATAAAATCTTTCGTGAATTACTACAATTTGAGTTTTATCGAGGAACCCGGTCTGAAATCGTCTTACTTTGACATTTACGAGATCGGACCGAAAAGTTGTTAGACTGCGTATGAAGGTGTGATACTGTGAAATCTTAAATGCATTAATTTCAAATCTTATTATTAACTGCAATGTTTTTTTCCAACTAAACTGACATCTAACTGTTCAAAGAAGACTGTTCATCCATTTCCTGAACTTATCTCTTTATCACATGAAATCACTGAGTCAAATATTTACCGGAAGAGTGGTAGGATTTAAAACAGTAATCGGATACCCTTGTATCTTCCACAATTTTCCTCATAAAAGAAAAAGCGTTTATTTATTTATTTTTTCCTCTTCTTTTTCACTTTTGTTAAATATGTTTTGAAACTATTTTCTGTTCTTAACCATTTTCTATTTTAATCTATTATAATAAAATACATATTTTACAAAGCACCTTAATATACGCCTAGTTATCGTGTCACAACATCAACACTGCGATATCGTTTCCCAGCCAATTTGAGCTCAGTACTAGACTGAAGGGGGTGTGCGTTGTGGTGCAGTGGATATCGGCTTGGAAAGAGAAATCGGAGAGCCTATTCCAGTTGAATTCGTTGCATTCACTTACGCGCAAATACCATTTGGAAATGTATGAATCCGTCTTTTATGAGTTAAATAACAGGACAGATTGGGTTCTATAGCTTTGGTTGGCAACCAGTCTACCGCAGAAAGTAATGGCAATCTACTGCGGGAAAATCTTCTACCCAGTTAGTTATGTCTCTTTCGAGACATAAGCGCACAAGCGTGTATCACATATGGCACTTGACTGACTGACTAAAGACGAGATCTCACCAATTTACAGTTAAACTGGATGTAACCGTAAATTCTATAATAACACCTTTTCTCGCATCTTTTTGTTTTTTATCATTTTTGTATTTTTCATTTTTTGCTTGTGCAGCCATTTTGCAGTTCCATGTTTTCCAGCCAGTTGTAATATGAAAAAAACTTAAATGCAATGTCAATCGCCATCAACTGCCCTCGTGATTATTTTTCTTTAGTTCTCACACCTTAGTAATGTTTCTGTTTTCTAATTCTTCCACGCCGGGTAACCCCTTGTGTCTTAATGGCTTTACTGCCTTGCTTGTGGTGATGAACTCGAGTAAAAAAAAAAAAAAAAAAAAAGAAAAACTCCCTTTCGTTTAATTACATTACTGGTACTTATAATTGTTACGGCGGCATACACCCGGTCGGTTGTGCAAGGGCCTTGTCAAATGGATCCAACGCACCCTGAATATAAGCTGACTTAGGGTAGCAGCGGGTGTATTCATTCGGAAGTGCACATTCATAGTAGAAGAGTCAGTAGAAATTCGAATACACAACCGGTCTCCAGCTGCATGTATACACACTTTCAGTATAATGTGATTCACTTTGAACTCGAGTTTACTTCTCCTAGACTGGTTGCCTCCCAAGGCTATAAAACCTAGTCTATCCAACTATTTTGCTCATAGCAGGAGGGAAAAATGATGGATGCATACTTTTCCTATGTAAGTGAAAGTAATGAACTTGAATAGAATTCGAAATCCTGATTTCTCTTCTTTAGCAATGTTCCTGTTTCTAAATCTTCTACATCTAGTAATCCCTTGTGCTTCAATAACTTTACTTGCGGTGAATTCGATTAAAAATAAAATTCATATTTTAACCTACGAGGGTAGACTGAAAAGTTTATAGGCTGACTATAAAAGAATGAGGCTGGACCTGTGGAACTTTCATGCATTAATTTCAACTCTTCTTTATATATATATATATATATATATATATATATATATATATATATATATATATAAAGTAAGTAATTCATCTATTCATCGAGTTTTATTCAACTTCAACAGAATGCAGAACGCACTGGACAGCCGTTTCGTCCTATATTTGAGACTCATCAGCAGTGTGCATCCACTACCAGGAACTGAAACCGACACAGTTGCGTTATCAGGCTCCGGTGACGAAGTGGTAACGAATTAAACTCGATATAGCGCCGCTCATTCACATATTCCGTGGTGGAACTCTGCTGAGCTCCTTTTAACGATAGCCACGGCTACTATCACCAAGCCGCGAACACTGGAGCATGAATTACTTAATATTTCAAATCCTCCTACAATTTCTCATCTATATCGTTGCTTGAACCGGCTTCTAATGCTCCAATGTGAGCGGTATGGTGTTAGTAGTCGTGGCTCTGGGATGCACAGTCGTTTTGTGTCTACAGGTCAAGGGGGATTACTTGTTTTTTTATTTTAGAGGAAAACAAAAGACTTTAATAGTAAAAATTCTCCATCACAGAATCTATGTTATATATATATATATATATATATATATATATATATATATATATAGTCATTCACAGACAGTGTGGCTTCGCAGGTTATCAGTACGGTTAGACGTCCAATTGCTTTTAGTCAAGATTGAAACCCGGCCTCATTGACATCAGTCGCCAATTCTACCTTTGAGCTATGGGTGCTTGATGGAGGTAGGCAGATTTTAGCGTGTTATATACACAATGAAAACACATGCCAGTAGCCGAGAGTGTTCATATTCATTACTGAATGAACGTTGAGTAAATGCGTGAGTAGCTACTGTTTTTAAAGTCTACAATTTCTCCGTAGTGCTCAATCGGTGTGCGAGAGCGTAGTCATCTGCAGACAGTCCTGATTCGCTGTATCAATTATATATATATATATATATATATATAACAGAAATGAATACATTGATAGAAAGGCCCCAAATGAATTTAAATGTAAATTCGAGAGGAAGACTTTCGAAAGAAATGTAATTTCAATGAGATCATATGCCATAGAGAAACTCGGTGAAAGTGTCACTGGCATGAGGAGAATAATACAATTAGCTCGCTTTCAGGTGAGCTTCAGTTACTTTTCAAGTAATTTCCGCCTATGTATAATAACACAATATATATATATATATATATATATATATATATATATATATATATATAATTTATTTATTTATTTAGAATTTATAACATAAACATGTTATAATATCACTACAAAAGTAGCTATATTGCTTCGACACTATTTGTGTCTAATCAAGTGATGGTGCTGATTTCGAGTTGAAGTTTTAAAAGGTTCAAAAGCCACAATCAGGGAGACATTGTTACATATTTTGTGGTGACTAATCAAAATAGAAGTAATTTCTAATTTTAGGAATATAAGAGCAGATTCTAAAAACAATTTAGTGTCAATATTTGATTAAAATAAAGATCGGTATTACTAATCTATTATTAGTTTCACTTTACAATAAAAACTAAAATTAATTTTAAAATATATATATATATTTATTACAGATTAATGTTAGAGGCCACGAATGTTAAATTTTAAGTTTAACAAAGCATTAGATTTAGATTATTGTAAAATTATTCAACTATAAAACAGGTTATAATGATTGACACACACATATACAAAAATATGGATACCCACACAATGACAAACAAACAAATACGCACACACACATCTATATATATATATATATACATGTATAGACACATATAAACATATACATACATACATGCATTCCATACGCTTATGGCTTACGGGGTATCGACTCCGACTGAAACCAAATCGGTCGAGTTTCGATCCCGGCCAGAAGCGAATGGATGTGTCTCACTCACACAGAAGCATACGCATATATATACATGCATAAACAAAAAAATATATGTAAAAATATCATTATATATATATATATATATATATATATATATATATATATACACACACGCACATGCACATATGAGCGGATATACAAACATATATGCACACAAATAAACACACACACACACACACACATATATATATATATATATATATATATATATATAAGTATATGTAAGATAATAGGTCAATATGCCTACTAGTATATACAAAATCACATGCCCACTTATATACATGCATTTATACGTAGACAAACCCATGCACCTAAGTATATATATTCAAATATAAACACAGATAAAAACACATATATACAAACAGTTAAAGGCGGGAAAAAATTAAGAAATCATGAAAAAATAATGCCTAAAAAATTATTAAATATTAACCAGATGGTGTATGCTAGATTAAAATCAATCAAATATTAACATGACAATCTATGTTAAATTACATACCCCATGGCTGTATAACTTGACAGTTTATGTTAAATTAAATGATTATCAAATATTAATATGACAATATATGCCGAATTAAATACCTAGCAAATATTGATTAATAATCCATGTCAGATGAAATACCCAGCTATTAAGAATAAATTACAACTGACATCAATGGAAATAGTATATATATATACAACCCATATTTTAAAGTAAAAAGCGAACTATGTTTACAATTAAAAGTAAGTTCATTTCTCTGGTTTAACAAGTTAAGCTTATTCGTAAATCCGATGATTTTTAACTTCTCATTACGACAAAGATAACAAGGTACATGGAGAAAATTACAAGCTCGAGCCCTTGTCAGTACTTTCCATTTAAAAGTAGAAGTTTTTATTTTTTTAAACACTAAAAGTACTTGGAAAACGAAGTACTGTATTTATAAGAACTATTATTGAAAGATATTACGTGCTGGTACCAGCGGGTTTCGAACGGTTTTTAGTAAACCCGATATAAAACGTTTCAATATCAGGATTTTCAAGTGTAGAGATAGTGCAAAGATAACCTTCTATGAATCTACGATAAAGGGAAAAAACGGTTTTAAAAAAGAAAGAGCTAAGTATATGAACATCAATCAAAAGGTTCGGACCGAGTCAGCACGTAGCCCAAAGAAAAAACCCGATACGAGTAATCAACTAACAAAAAGCACTCAATATTTAGGTAGAGCGGAATAAGTAAAGAATACCTAGTGAGCCAGACAGACTTACCTTTCTTTCAGCTTTCTCTGACAATCCGTTTAGGTGAAACCTAGGTAAGTCTGTCTGGCTCACTAGATATTCTTTACTTATATATATATAATCCACAAAAAACGTACAAACTCAGAAAGGATTTAATAAAAGTTTTCAAAGACCATGATCTGAACATTAAAAACAAGGTAGACAAAAATAAACAGAAACCACGTAAATGTAACATTATTTAGTTTAACCCACTCTTCAGTCGTAATGTCCAAACTAACATTGGTAAACTCTTCTTTAACTTAAGTCGTAAACATTTCTACCATTCACCCACAACTAGTTCAAGTTGCGTTAAAAACACAGATAAATATATTTGACAACATAATGCTATGATATCAAATAAATATTTGGCCCACATAAACAACATCCGTCACCCAACTAATAGCAAAAATGACCCTTCTAAAAATAATTGCAAATGCCGAAAAAATAAACCTGCCCACTGAATGGCCATTGTATGTCCGAAAGTTTTGCTTATAGAGCTCGAATTCATTCAAATGGTAATGATGTTAAATTTTACTTTGGAAGCACTTCCAACAGGTGGGAGATAAGATTTAACAACCACATGTTGGCTTTACACAATAGTAAATACAACAAAAGTACTACTTTATCCATACGTTATTGAAAATTAAAAAACATCAGTAAGAACCCAATTATTACCTGGAATATCGTAGCTAAATCCAAACATTACAGTAAAAAAGAAGATGAATGTAATCTATGCCTTTTAGAAAAACTTATCTTAAACCATATCAAGAAACCAAATTTGCTTAATAAAGAAAAGTGATTTAATGATCACTTGCTGTCATAGAGAAAATACTTACATTCTTAGACCCAGATTGATATAAATCCCTCTTTACGTTTCTTTCTTTCTTTTCCCCCGCCATATTACTTTTAAAAATTATGAATTAAACCCCTTTTATTTTTGCTCCTAACATTTTTAATTCTTTATTCTAAATTTTATCTTTCTTTCTTTCTTTCTTCATTTCTTCCTTTCTTTTTTTCTTCCTTTCTTTCTTTCTTTCTTTCTTTCTTTCTTTCCCCCTTTTCCCCCGCCATATTACTTTTAACAATTATGAATTAAACCCCTTTTATTTTTGCTCCTAACATTTTTAATTCTTTATTCTAAATTTTATCTTTCTTTCTTTCTTTCTTTCTTTCTTTCTTTCTTTCTTTCTTTCTTTCCTTTCCTTTCTTTCTTTCCCCCTTTTCCCCCGCCATATTACTTTTAACAATTATGAATTAAACCCCTTTTATTTTTGCTCCTAACATTTTTAATTCTTTATTCTAAATTTTATCTTTCTTTCTTTCTTTCTTTCTTTCTTCATTTCTTCCTTTCTTTCTTTCTTTCTTTCTTCCTTTCTTTCTTTTTTTCTTTCTTTTCCCCCGCCATATTACTTTTAACAATTATGAATTAAACCCCTTTTATTTTTGCTCCTAACATTTTTAATTCTTTATTCTAAATTTTATCTTTCTTTCTTTCTTTCTTTCTTCATTTCTTCCTTTCTTTCTTTCTTTCTTCCTTTCTTTCTTTTTTTCTTTCTTTTCCCCCGCCATATTACTTTTAACAATTATGAATTAAACCCCTTTTATTTTTGCTCCTAACATTTTTAATTCTTTATTCTAAATTTTATCTTTCTTTCTTTCTTTCTTTCTTTCTTTTCCCCCGCCATATTACTTTTAAAAATTATGAATTAAACCCCTTTTATTTTTGCTCCTTACATTTTTAATTATTAATTTTACCTCTTTTTTTCATTTTTCTTTTATTTTTCTTATTTTTATTTAAAATGTTAATTTTCCCTACATTTTTATTTACATGTAATATTTGAATATTTTAACTTTTAGGATCCATGATTTAAGCCCCTTTGATTTCTTCGCCCTGCATTTTATTATTTTTTTTTATTTTAACTTTAATTTTAATTCTAATTTTAAATTTTAAATTTTGATTTAAATCTTTATCCATATATAACCATAGAATATTTAAATTTTTCATCTTGTTATTAAAAAAGGCAGTAACTTTATACGATTTAAATTCCCATGAACATAGAGTCTATTAAATCTATTTGTAATATAACAATCTGGCCCCACCCGAGGAAGGCTGATGCAAGCGAGGGTGTTTCCGGTCGTTGAAAGGAACGGATGTTTGTTTGACCTTATTTCCGGCAGTAGCGGAAATGGCTACAGAGGCAAACAGAACAGGTGTCTCTGAGAATTACGTGGCGTGCGTGGGCGAGGCAAAACCGGAAGAAAAAGTCCCGGTTCTGGAGATTATAAAAAGACCTCGGCGCACGGATTCGCCAGAGCAGAGAGCAGAGTAGCAGAGTAGCAGTAGAGAGAGAGAGACACAACAGATACGACGACACTCCCGTCAACCCATTAGAAGCGCGCTCTCTCAATTCTCTGTTCCCTATTCTACACGGTCCATCGTCATTAATAAAAATATAACTTATATTTTTATATATATGCGTGTTTGTTGTTTGTCGATATACAACATATTAAACTGTTAGTTTGAAATATGCACATGATGATTGCACAACGCATGAAATTCCGAGCCGTTCGTCTATAGAATAAAATAATACATATATATATATATATATATATATATATATATTGTAATAGTTGTTACAATGGTTTATAAAAGCATATTATCACTACACAAAAATTCTCGTGTTTCGGAGCACAACTGCTCCTCTTCGGGTGATTTGTGGAACTGAAAATAAATGGTGAAAACGATTTATTTTTGAGAATGTGATATGTAGGTGATGTGAGGGATGGGAATTTAGTATGTCTAAGCTGGTCCGTCGGCAGTTTGTAACCATAAAGATACAGCTTTGGGTTAGGAGAGAGGGGCGAGGTAGTTTAGTTTTGGACAGATCACTTTTTAGTTTTGTCTAGGTAATTCGCATAGTGGGATCTGCTTCTTCTTCTATGTGCCTTGTCCCTTCAGGACGTAGGCGATCATGGCCTTCCACTTTTCCCTATCCCTGGTGGCTCTGAGCACGCCTTCTCCTGTTACACCATGCAATCCTCGTTCCGTCATCCACCTCATTAGGTCCTTCAAATATGTTATCCGTTGCTTTCCCCTGTCTCTTTTTCTCTCTATCTGGCCTGTTAGTATCAGATTCTCCAAACCCTCCTTCCTCATTGCGTGTCCCAGGAACTTCAGCAGTCTCTTCCTGATGCTCAGTATTAATTTCTTTTTTTGTTTCCATCATTTCCAAGACCTCATCATTGCTCACATGCTCGATTCATGATATTCGCAGCATCCTTCTGTAGTACCACATTTCAGTTGCTTCAAATTTTTCCTTCATCTTTGATGGTATTGTCCAGCATTCACTGCCTTATTGAAGGACGGACAGCACGTAGCAATCCAGTACTCTCTTCCTAGTTTCTAGCAAAATTGTCCCGTTTCTTAATACTTTACTCAACTTCTGGAATGCTTCCTTCGCCATGCCAATCCGCCTTCGAATCTCTGTGTCACACTTTCCGTCTTCTGTTATAACGCTTCCCAGGTATTTAAATTTTTGTACCTGCTTGATTCTGGTATCACCGGCCTGTATTTGGCATATTGGGCTGCCCTTTTTACTGATGATCATGCATTCGGTTTTCGTGCAGTTTATTTCTAGTCCTTTCTTGTTACTTTCTTCTGCTACCTTCTGTAGGAGGTCTTGTAGTTTCCTTTCTGTGTCTGCTATCAGCACTGTATCATCTGCGTACCTTAGGTTGTTTAAATTGTGGCCTCCGATTACGAATCCAGGCATAACTTCTAGGGTCCTAAAAATATTCTCGCTGTACAAGTTGAACAGATCCGCTGAAAAGACACATCCCTGTCTTACGCCCCTTTCTATCTTTGTATATCTACTCAATCCATTACCTGTCCGTATGCAAGCGGTTTGCTGCCAGTAAAGATTCTTTATTACTCTCAAGTCTTTCCCAAATATGTCCAGGCTGCCGAGCATCTCCATCTTGGGTTTTTTAAATGGATAGACAGTTTTTGTTTGACTACTTTTTCTTTTTTTTTTATAATCGTGTCGCCCTAAGCAAAGCATTTTACTGCCACTGCTGTGCAGGGGGTTATATAGGAGAAATTTTATGATGAGTGAGAGGGTGCAGGGGGTATCAGAAAGAGAATAGGAGAGGGAAGAGATTACTGATGAGAGTGGGGTGGACGAGGAGGAATGTAACGAGGAGTGAGAGGTTGCAGGGGGTGTCAAGAAGAGAGTAGGCGAGGAAAGAGAGTACTGATGAGAGTGGGGTGGATGTAGAGAAGCATAAGAGAGAGGATGTAAGTTAGTGAGACAGGAGTTGACTATTGACTTTACATTTGAATTCTTGGAGATTGTAACTGTCAGGAAAGCAAGAATGTATCCTAGCTGCCAAGTCGGGATCGATCACATTAGATTCTCCGTTGGATTCGATCGAGGACACCTAAGTGGATAGCAGGAGCACTGGACCAGATATGGCAGCAATACTCATGAGTGGATGAAATAGAGTGACTTTTTAGTATTGTATGGGTTTATTTTATTTTATTAATATAATATTCATTTTTTTTATTTTGTGGATTAAACATGGATATTAATTAAATTTTGGAGAGGATTATTTTATCTGAGTAAGGTATCTAGTGAGGCCACATAATACTTCAAATAGGTAAATAACTTTAACTGTAAGTTGATTTTTATATTAGAGCACGAGTTATAACTAATACCTTTTTATTAATTAAATTTTAACGAAAAATATTTTCGATGTTTACATGACACTGTTAATTCATCCCTACGGTTCAATAGTTCACCATTGTTGGGGTACCTTAGAATGTGTAGTTTAGATATATATATATATATATATATATATATATATATATATATATATATATATATATATATATTACAGTTGGTTAATTCAGTTGTATGTGAGGCTCGAGCTCATCAAACTGCCTAATGACGAGCCAGACTTTCTAGTCATATTTGTAAACCAGACGCCTTCATCTTAATTGGACATCTTCAGCATTGGTAGCGAAATTAGTTCAAGTCGTAGGAGTTTATCATTTCTTTCGTTTTATATGATGTACGTACAGACAGGATGTGCGTTGTGGTACAGTGGATATCGGCTCGGAACGAGAAACCGGGGAGCCGAGTTCGAATTCCAGCTGAATCCATTGTATTCACTTACGCGCAAATACCCTTGGGAAAGGTATTAATCCGTCTCTTCCTTCCAGTTATGGGTTAAATAGCAGGACAGATTGGGTTCTATAGCCTTGGTCGGCAACCAGTCTACCGCAGAAAGCTACTGCGGGATAATCTTCTGCCCAGTCAGTCATGTCTCTTTCGAGACATGATCGCCCAAGCGTGTATCACGTATGGCACCTAAACTGACTGACGTACAGACAATTACGTGGAAGACATTCCTAAACTGACTGTTGGCCTCAACAAAGTAATGTCGTCACTACTTCGATCTCTATCCAACGTTTTCGTTAAATACACATATCAGATTTTCAGACCGTGAAAAAATCTTGAATAATCATTTATAGAATCTCAAGTGGAATGACTACGTCGAATCCATTGCTAAATCCGCTGCTATGAAAGTCGGCTCTCTGTGCAGGGCCCAGAAATTCTTTCCGTCTGAATCTATCCTGCACTTATACAAATCTACCATCCGCCCGTGTTTTGAATACTGTTGCCACATCTGGTCGGATGCCCCTGTTATTCTCCTCAGGCTTCTTGACAAAATACAGCGAAGAATCTGTAATGTGATTGATACCGACTTAGCTGACCGCCTGCAGTCACTCTCTCACCGGCGTGACGTGGCTTCCCTGTACCTCTTCTACAAATACTTTCATGGCTTCTGCTCTGATGAACTTAAATCACTGGTGCCCCCTAGGCGTGAGTTTGCACGAGATAATAGATTGGCAACTAGGTCCCACCCTTTTACAGTGAATCCGATGAAATGTAACCGCAATTTCTATTCCAACAGCTTCTTTTCTCGCACTTCCCGCCTGTGGAATTCCCTTCCGCATGCTTGCTTCCCCGACGGCTATAACCTCCAGGAGTTTAAATGTAAGATCAATAGACACCTCCTAACACACTAACCCTCACCCATTCTCTCCAACTCTCCCCCTATGTACATCCTAACTCGTCTATCGCCCTGTGTAACCCCCTGCGCTATAGTGGCAGTGGAATGCCTTGCTTGGGGTGAAATGATTAAAAAAAAATTTATAACACAATCTGCTTTGGGTCTCAGATTGTTACGCGTTTCCTACTAATTGCGATACTGACCGATTTACGGTCAGTATCGGAATTTCACCAATTCTCAGGATTGCTCTTCATGTTAAAGAAATCATTTTTGACATTTTGGCACTAAAGAATTTTTTTAAACTTGTTTCCTATAATTAATGTTGTGTCATACTAGTCAAACTAAATATATATTTAGTAACTCAAATTGTAATTATTAACGCCTTTCTATATCTTTAATTCATTAATACCTCTGTTAATCTGATATTAATTATAGAATTTAAACTAAAAACCCGATATTAATAAAAAAAAAAACTCAAATAATAATTTAGTATTCATCACAAAAATAAAAATATGACATTAATTATAAAAAATAAAATATAATATTAACTATAAAGAATAAAAGTAAATGTCCGGTATTAATAAGAAAAACTCAAATAATAGTTTAGTATTCATCATAAAAATAAAAAAAAATATGATATTAACTATAGAAATAAAAATAAAAATCGGTATTACTTAGAAAGACTCAAATAATAATCTAGCATTAATCTAGAAAATAATAAGTATATGATAATAGATATAGAAATAAAAACCTGGTTATAATTATTAAATTTAATATAATATTCAAATTCCAAAGAATCCGGTATTAATTATAAGTTTATAAAAATCTACACCGTTTGATATTTTTTTGACCCGAATGGGCACATGTTTCTGGGCTATTTTTTCCCACAGAATCTGAAAATCAATTCCATCATATCACGTTTTCTCAGAACAGATAATTTCTATTTTGCTTAAATAGGCCAAAACGCCAAATTTATAGAGATGTGCCACGGCTTAAATATGCAATTGACAGTTGGAACATTTCGTTTCATGTTAAAATGATTTATCATTCAAGAAAAAGTATTCAGAAGACTTTCAAAATGAATTCTAAGCTATTTCCGTTCAGATAAGCTGACCCGAAAATGTTTAATTTCATGAGAGAGGTCTCATTGGAAAATGTCCTTGTGCATTCAATGTTCTTAGCTTGATAAAACTTTGTGATTTCTGTTTCTTCTTTTCTTTTCATAGAAGAAGCTCTTTAGAAGTTACTCAAGGACTGTGATTTGAGTTTTTATTAGTAATTTTCACTTTAAACCTGAAACCATCATAAGATTTTATCATATCATTTAAATTGACAGAGGTCTGCTATTGTCATGTATTAGGGACAAAATAGCTGCCAAACACCTGATAGGTATAGCCAACAAGGCACTTTTTTTACCCATCCACAACACCACCAGCATCTTGTCTGACCAAAAATATATACAGGGCAGTTTGACATCCTGGTGCTTATTAACACAACTGAAAAATGATTTGTTCGCTTTTTGGCATGTCCTTATGTTCTTCTGTACTCATCAAAATTATTTCTTAATGGGGATAAAATTTAACAGGTAGGCGATTCATTTTCTGCCGATGAAAACTGTTTTCTGAAAACATTTTCTGAACAGAAAATGCATTCTTTAAGTTATTTGGATATTTTTCTTCTATTATAAGTTGTTCTAATCTGAAAATGTTTAAGGTTGGTTCTACTTGGTCCTGGTATATCACTATTAAATGTGTATTTTGGCCTATTCTAAGCAAAATAGAAATTATCTGTAATGAGAAAACGTGATGTGATGGAAAAGTTGTACTTGATTTCATATTCAGCGTGAGAAGAATCCTAGAGACATGTGACCATTGCCCAACAACATTTGGATCGAAAAGATGTTAACCTGTGTATAGATTTATAAAAATCTGGAATAATTATGAATTTATAAAAATATCGTATTAATTATTGGTTTAAAAAATCCAGTATTTATTATACGGTTAAAAATTCTAGTATTAATTATATATTTATAAAAATCCAGTATTAATAATAGGTTTATAAACATCCGATATCAATTATAACTATATAAAAGTCCTGTATTAACTATAGCTTTAAATAATCCACTATTAATTATAGATTTAAAAAATCTGGTTTTATAGGATTATAAAAGTCCGATATCAATTATAGTTTTATAAAAATCCAGCATTAATTAATTGATTTATTAATTAAATTAAATTAAATTAACTACTAATTATTAAAATAAAATAAAAATCTGATATTACTAATAAAAATACGAATCCGTTATTAATAATAGGTTTATAAAAATCAGGAATGGAAGAAATTAAGAAGATAAATGGTTGGCATTAATGGATTAATGGATTAATGGATTTAATGGATTAAAAAGCACAATTTAGAAATTGATTTTAATTTTAATTTTAATAATTAATATTACATTTTTATTGTTATTTCTATAATTATTATCTTATTTTATTTTTATCTTCATGATTAATACTAGATTAGGTTTTTTTTAAAAAAATTTACACATGTGAATTTATAATGGAGTGGGATTTGAGGGTTAAAATGAACAGTTGATTTACCGACGCACCGGTGACCAATGGAACCGAGTTCATGTTTTTAATGTCCACAACAGAACGCCATTCATCGTTATCTCGTCAGGAATGACCCTCTGAAAATCTTGTTCTTTTCTCGTAAATGAGATTGGAGGTATATCTCCATAAAGCCGCTTTTTTGTAGGCTGCTATTTCCAGAATAAATTCAATGCAACATGTAGTACCCTTTTTAGCTGCCATCCAATGCCACTGAACATCGTACAGATAAATTTCCAGGCATTGATGTAGTTCTATTGTGCAACCAGTTGGGCACCTCGGCACGGTGTAATGGTTAACATGCATGTCTTGCTAGAACATATTACGACTGAATAGTGAGTTCCATTCACTCTAGGTACCCCATACTTTCGGCCTTGTGTCATATCTATGCGGCGATCAGAAAATCAACTATTGGGCAACCGGCTTCTTTGGCCACTTCGTAAATATATAACATTAAACCGGTGCCTGGTGGTGATATTTCTTTTTAATCATATCACCCCGAGCAAGGCAGTAAGGCCACTGGTGTGCAGGGGGCTACGTAATAGTGACAAGATTGGAAAAGAGAAAGCCGGAAACTACATCCTAAACAGGGAACAAGGGATGAGCCTCTACACCTGTTCAATAGCCGTGGTTGGAGTGTGAACCGGGCGATAGTTTAGTCTATCTACTCCAATTGAAAAAACAAAAAACAAAAAACAAAAGTGAAAAGATTGGAAAAGAGAAAGCCGGAAACCACATCCTAAACAGGGTTCAAGGGATGAGCCTCTACACCTGTTCAATAGCCGTGGTTGGAGTGTGAACCGGGCGATAGTTTAGTCTATCTACTCCAATTAAAAAAACAAAAAAACAAAAAAGAAAAGTGAAAAGATTGGAAAAGAGAAAGCCGGAAACCACATCCTAAACAGGGAACAAGGGATGAGCCTCTACACCTGTTCAATAGACGTGGGTGGAGTGTGAACCGGGCGATAGTTCAGTCTATCTACTCCAATATATATCACCGATTTACTAATTTCCATCCAACGTTCGATCATTTACAAAAAGTGATGGTTTGTCGACGTTGTTCAAGCTGTAATGCGCCGAGAGGTGTTAGCTCTTTCTTCTATGTGCCGTGTCCCTTCAGAACATATCCCTCCACAGTTTCCTGTCTTTTGACCAAGAGGAAAAAATGAAGAAGCACAGAACACTAAACCGTTAGTGATGAAAAAAGCGTTATATTGTTCGAGGAAGATATGTGGTGATTTTCTAAACGTAGCTTAAATGTAGCACAATGCCAAAGATGTGGAGCACCTAGTGAGGATCGAACTCATTACTAGGTCGTATTTGCTCTTGCAAGACAAGCTTTCTAACCATTACATCACGCCGACTTGACCAATAAGACTAGGGTATCCATATGGAAATGTAGTGACATTATTTTGCGACAGGAAATAGCGACGAATCCATTACGACAGCAAATAACCTCGGCAACTCTTAACGCAGATAGTGACCCTTCAACTTTTCCCCGCTTCTCCCTAAATCAAGCAGAATGTATAATAAATTTCAAAGAGGGGCCCATGAAAGAACATTTTCATCCGCTCCAAAACACTGCCCAAAACATACTCAATTCTCCATGTCCCTTAGACTTCTTTTTCTATGTGCCTTGTCCCTTCAAGACGTAGGTGATTATGGTCTTCCACATCTCCCTATCCCCAATGGTTCTTAGCACGCTTCCTCTTGTTACCCCACTAAAATCTGCTCTGCCATCCATTTGCTCAAGCTCAAGTATGTTACTCTTTGTGTTTCCCTTTATCTGATGAGTGAGTATCAGATTCTCCAGGCCTTCTTTCCTCATTACATATAACAGGAACTTCAGCTGTTTTTCTTGATGTTAAGTATTAGTTTCATATTTGTCTCCATCTTCTCTAAAACCTCGTCTTTGCTCACATATTCTCTTGCTTCAATTCTCTCTTTCATTATTGAGTAGGAAATTTTCGGATAAATGTTTCTGGGTCGCATTTTACTAAGCACATAAATCGCACATTAAAAGCCTAAGGATGCAGGGAAAATAATCGGTTCCCTGTGTCTCTCAAGCCAGTACTTGGCTTCTCGTGTTATCCTTTCCGTTTAAAAATCCAGATCAGGATCATTTTGTTGCTATATTTGAGCGGTAGCTGCCTAGTCTTTAATTTCCTGTCTCGAGAGACTCCCAAATTCGTCTGCGCATACTTATGGATGACAAATTATTATCCACCCTCCAACCCCTCTCTCATAGACGGGATGAGGTAGGGGTCCCTCACTTGTTCTATCGCTATTTCCATGAAAAATGTTTGAACGAAGTGCATTTTTTGATTCCACTAGTTCAAACATTCACAGCTATGACCCACAATCCGACGGACATTGTAGCAAACGAGTAATCACCACCCCCGTAATCCATTGATGAGAAGCAAATTCCACTCGAGCATCTTCTTCCCACGAACAACTGCTCTGTGGAATCGACTCCTAAGAGGATGCTTTCCCGATCACTACAATCCTAACCTGTTTAAATGTGCTTCTTACTTTGTAACCCTCTACATAAGAAAAAAATCATAAAATATAGTGTTCGCAACATTTTTTTGTTTCTGCAATGGAGTATTTTTCAAAGAACTAAAAAAAAAAAATTTCCTTTGGAAGTTTAAGGAATTTTATTAAGAAAAACCGAAACTCTTTTGGTCAGTACGCTTTTCGCTGATTCTGAAGTTTTTCACATCCGCTGGGGTAAGCATTCGTGCCTGAGTAAATCTAAGGCGCTATAAATACGTAAGACTTAATTAATTTTTCTGATTTTTTTTCTACTAATCATCTGTAAAAAAAGTCCTTTTCTATTACAAATAATTATTAAAATGTGTGGCACCCATGAGCATTGAATAGTTTAAGCAATTATCGCGACTCATTAGCCTGTAAACAATTTCTGTTAATAAGCCGATCAAACTTATTTTAAAACCACGCAAAGAATGGAGTTCATATACTCCAGTGATTGTAATAATGGAAATTCCTAGCACCTGAAGAAGGCCGGAGCGTATAACGGCCGAAACGTCGTTGAACTGACAACTAAAATGAGAACAATAGTCCGAATAATGTAAATACTATCTCATCTCAGAAATATAGATAAATACTATAAAAAATAAACATACATTTTTATAATAAAAAACCTGCAATACAATTTTATATAAAAAATTACTAACTATACATACTTATAGTAAAATGACCAACAATTCATTTTATTGCAAAATGACCAATAATACATTTTATCTGTAACGGAATGTATACAATTACGGTCAAAATATATTCAGTTGAAGCCATAAAATTGTTCAAAATTATATTTCGACTTTAAATAATCTGAAGTGATTTATGTCTCGCTAAACAAAATTTACCAACCAAACAACCAACATGAAAGAACTCTTTCATGGCATTAATCTCTATAACATCCTACAATTTATTAAAGAAATCAAACTGTATTTCAAAATAACTTCAGCAAACTACAACATAAATCATACATATCACCGCCCCTAAGAATTAAGTTCACAGAAACTTGTATATGCACAAAAGCTGAACATCATCTACCATGTATTCAATTGCAAATGCAGAATAACATATATCATATTTTTATTACTTCAAAATTCCCAAGAAAAATACATTTTGGCATTAAATGATCCATAAGTAGTTGATATGCCGTTAAACAAACAAGTCAAATTAAATCACAAAAGCTGAGTATCATCTACCATTTATTCAATTGTGAAAGCAGGATAATCATATGTTATTACCTTTAAAGCTCCCAAGAAAATTAAATTTTGGCATTAAATGAGCCATAGCGAGGTGATATGCTGTTAAACAAAGAGATATGCCAGTTTGTTTATGTATAATCATATTTATTAAGCTTAGCTACGGCCGAAGAAACCAAAGAGAAGGTAACTTCTTAAACTATCAATGATCTTTTGAAATGTGAAACATTTTTGCTAATCTTTATGGTGCATTGCAGATCAGGCCAGACACGGGGTTCGTTGAGAGGGTGCAGTTTCTTTCAGTCAAAAACTTGTGGATTAAAAATAAATAAACAACTTCGGCTAGATCCTTACCCACGAGTAAAAAACAAAACAATTTCAAGCAGTAAGACAGATTTCATTCTTGGGATGTCTGTCCTTCAATATGACAGCGAATGTTGAACAATCTCATCAAAGGTGAAGGACAACAGGAAGCAACCAAAATGTGCTTCTACAGAAGGATGCTGAGGATACCATGGCCCGAACTTGTGAGCAACGACGAGGTTTTGGAGAGGATGGAAACAAAAAGGAAACTTATACTTAACTTCAGGAAAAACATCTGAATTTTCTGGGACATGTAATGACGAAGAACGGATTGGAGAATATGATACTCACAAGACAGAGAGATTGAAAGAGAGACAGGGGAAAGCTACGCATGACATACTTGATGGGCTTGAGCAAATGGATAGCAAAACAGAGTTTGAGATAACAAGAGAAAGGATGTTAAAAGCTACAAGGAATAGGGAGATGTGGGAGGCCATGATTAGCTACTTCCTTAAGAGACACGTCACATAGAAGAAGAAGAGCCTCTAGGCGAGCGAAGTAGAGATGAGGCTTGGTGAGGGTGGTGAAGTCCACTTGCTATCGAACCCGTCCGTTCCCTGCGACCCTCTTTGTTCATCTGTGTACCTTTCCGTTGGTGTTCAGTTTTATAGATAACAATTTACTCTGTCATGTCATCTTTGTCTAAAAAAAATTATTTTACCTTCGTTCCGTGATTTTATCTCTGGCTGGGGCCTCTTGCTCTGTATTTTAACGTTCACTTCACTTACTGATAACCACCGGTCGAAAGTAAATGTTCCGAATCCATTTTTGCGACAGGCCCAGCTGTTTTCAGTTTAACAAGACCGAAGCTGATTTATGTTGTTATATCTGGGCTAAACAAGCGTTTTTATTTAAATATGATGTCATGGTGTCCGGTGGGGCGTTGTTAAAGATGGAATGGAAAGCCTTTCACAAATAATTACTGTTGTTTCTGCTGGTAAGTTTCATATTATGAAGGCGTTGACCACATGAGAGCCATCTAGTCCCTCCTGTTCTCACGGTCTTAGCAGAGCATCGGAAAATCCATCGAACTAACCATTAATCTGCTAGAGTTCCTAGCGGATTCCTTCAATCGGCTGCGTGGTCTGAAGATGATGACACTGGTGTGGTGATTATCAGATCATCGCAGGACGTGACGAGCCAGCAAACACGTCGCTGAGCTATGGTATAGAGGATACTCGGCTAGAAAGTCCTCTTGCGAGAATCCTCATTAGATAAAAGCTGGTCCTGTGGGTGCGGGTATCAAGGCCATTGACCTGTTTTAAAATAAAATGACAAAGTTCATAACGTTGAAAGAAAAATTTAACCGTTTTTTAATTTTGTTTATTTTACAATCATGTTCAACCCCAACAAGACCGAAGAGTCACTCTAGATAGAGGTTTACAAAGGCACAGTTTATGGGGATATGTTCAAAGATAACGGTTTACTGTAGACATGAAAAGGTATTGTGAACGAGAAAGCATTCTCTTGAGAGTTGGTTCCACTAAGCAGCGAATTCAGTTGAAATAACGTTTTAGGAAAATAATACAATAAAGAAGAAAGTAGAAAAAGGAGAAAAGAAAACAAGGAAAATACGGAGCAGAAGCAAAGAGAATAAGAAAAAGAAAAAGATGTCAGAAAGAAGAAAAAAGACAACCATTGCTGTCTTTAACTGGAATAGCGAAAATCGAATCGATTATTTTGCCAACGTTAAAACAGAATTTGCATCTTCTTGAAAAACGAAAGTGTCGAGCCACTCCTGTTTATTGAAAATCCCCAATACATTCAGAAAATATTTATTAAATAACTAATAATCCTTTTAAATTTGCTGAATTAAAACGAATTAATTTACACAAATTTACATTTATGAATCCTAGATTCTGACCCGAAATATTAGATTCATGCCGCTGCTACTGAAAACAACTCACTATATATTAACACCCGCATTCTTTTTCTTTTTTTAATGTACATTCAGGCTGGCCAATTTTAGCTTGAAGTGAAGCAGTTGCGATAACACGGTTTCAAACTCAAAACGTTAAAATACGAATCACTCGAAATGCAATTTAATGCCACTGCTAAAACGTTGATGAAAGCGGCTGTTCTTGTTGTTGAGAAGATCTTTTTGGTTTACATCCTTCCGATACTTTTTCAGTGTTTATCATAACAATCCGTGTTACTGTGCTTCAGTCAGCACTGGTAGATCAGCTGAAGCTTACTTGATCCGAAGTAACCGTAAATAAATGATCTACCACAGTTAATGTCATTCTTCGAGTGTTAAAATCCACCCGCCATTTTGTATCAAAGACTTTTTCACAACATTCAATAGTGCTTATTGTAATGCAATAGATATCAACTAAATCCTGCTGCTGTCCATTAATATAGTGAGTTCAATTAAATTTGTGAACTCGAGGTACCAAATTTTTTAAGGTCAATGTTGACTAAGGGGCAAGAAGACAGAAAAGTGTTCTACAAGCAAGAAATGCGATAGCAGAAACTGTTATTTTTCTACATTTCTGAGATGAGGTATTTTAATTATTTACATTAAAGCCGACAAGTTCGTAGTACTGACAACACAATAGGGATAATTGTTTGGACCGTTTTCTTCATCTTTTCTTTTTAACCATCTCACCTCAAGCAAGGGATTCTACTGCCACTGTTGCGCAAGAGGTTTCAAAGGGGAAGTGATGAAAAAGAGGGGTTAGTTATAGGAAATGTCAAGAGGAGGGTAAAGACGGATGAGGATAACGAGAATGTGAGTGGAGTAGCTGGAAAAAGAGCTTGTGAGAATGGATGCGAGTTAGTGTGATAGAAGATGTCTATTGACCTTACATTTAAATTCCTGGAGATTGTAGCTGTAGTGATCTAAGTTCATCGGAGCAGAAGCCGTGAAAGTATTTCTAGAAGAGGCACAGACAAGCCACGTCACGCCGGTGAGAGAGCGTTTGCAGCCGAGCTGCTAAGTCGATATCGATCACATTACAGATTCTACATTGGATTCTGTCAAGAACCCCGAGGTTAATAGCAGGGGCAGCCGACCAGATGTGGCAGCAGTATTCAATACACGAGCGAATGGTAGATTTATATGTGTAGGTTGGCCTCAGACGGGAAAAATCTCCTGGCCCTACACAGTGAACCGACCTTCTTGGCAGCGGATTTAGCAATGGATTCGATATAGTCATTCCACTTGAGGTCTGCTGAGAGTGTGAGGCCAAGGAAGCGTAGTGTTTTACTCTCAGGGAGGCCTGTTCCATGCTAATGAGGGTAGGAGCGATTGTCTATGATGGTTAATAGATAGCAGATTCGTTTTGGAAGCATTACAATTTACGAGCCATTTCTTTCCCCATTATATTACGGATTGGAGTTCTTTCTCAAGCTCGGTAGCGAGGTTCGCTTTGTCAACCTCAGCAGATTTTTGATCGTGGCGAGAGTAAATGGTGGTGTCGTCGGCGTACATGCCTACTTGGGATCTTATAACATCGGGAAGATCGTTAATGTAGATCAGAAAAGGCGTAGGACCTAGAAAAGAGCCTTGAGGGACACCCGCGTTCGTATGGTAGTTTTGGGAGACATGTCTGTTTAATACTACCTTCATTGTGCGATTAGAGATGAATGACTGGATTAGGGCAAACAATGGTCCAGTTATACAATAGCCCCGCAGCTTGCGTAGAAGGCCAGCATGCCAGACCCTGTCAAACGCTTTGGAAATATCCAGGACAACGGTTCGGGCTTCGCTATTGTTGTTGAGAGCCTGGTATATATATATACTCTGTGATGGTCGTTAGCATACCAGCAGTAGACCTGGTGAAGCGGAAACCATACTGTTTGTCCGAGAGGAGTCTGTGGGCTGTGAGATGCTGAACCACCTCGGCGTTGATAATGGCTTCGAACACTTTGCCAAAGATCGATAGGAGGCTGATAGGGCGGTAATTAGCGGGGTCTGTGGGTTCGCCAGTATTCTTAAATGTAGGAACTACAGAGGAAGACTTCCAACAGGCAAGAAAGCAGGAACCAGATAGGCAGTAGTTGTAGAGCTTAGAGAGGACAAAGGAGAGTTCAGGGGCACATTTCTTCAAGACTATGATTGGGATTCCGCCTCCTCCACTCGCTTTATGAGAGTCAAGCTTAGTGATTATGCTAGAGACCAGCGAGGGGGTAAAGGGACGCCATTCAGTTGGGCCTCAGTTCTAGGTGGGACGTCGGGTATAGATACTCTAGACGAATCCAGTCTCGAATTGCTGGAGAATCTGCGAACAAAGCATTCAGCCTTGTCCGATGAAGAGATGAGGACCTCAAATTCATTGATTAGAGAGAGTATTGAGGTTTTACTATTGTTAAGCACACTTTTACAAAGTCGCCAGTATTTTTTGGTGCCGAACTTACGGGATACTATGCGTTGCTTCATTCTGGCAACAAACAACATCTTAGCTTCATTATATATCTTTTCGCACTTATTACGTGCTGAGGCAAAAAGGCGCCTGTTATCGTCCGACGCGTGGCTTGTGTAAATCCGGAAGAAGTAATTCCGGTGAGCAATGGCGGCCGAGCAATGGTGGCCGAGCAAGCGGGCGAGAACCAGGGGGACGAATGGGATTTAAGCTGAAACTTCCTGGCTGGGATGAATGCATCGATGCCAGCCTTAACACAAGAGGAGACCTCAGATGCACAGTCTTTAACGGGAAGACTAAAAACGTTGTTCTACGGGACGTCACACAGGAAGTCACGGAACGAGTCCCAGTCTGCTCTTTGGTAGCAGTAGGATATTCTGCTGGTCTGAGTTTCTTGGGTGGCGTGGGAGTGGAAGGAGATGTTAACGAAAACTACTGCATGGTCAGAGTTTCCGAGAGGGCAGAGCTGCTTGACCTTGCAAGAGTCTGGGATGGAGGTGAAGCAGAGGTCTAGCAGTGAGTCCCTTCCATTAGGGTTATTGGAGAAACGCGTGGGGAAATCCGCCACTTGCGTAAGAGACTGGGTAATTGAACAATTCATGGTGTGGACACCAGCAAGATCGGTGACAGAGTTTTCCAGCCACTTGGCATGGTGGGCGTTAAAATCACCAAACACAAATATATGGGCAGATGGATGAGAAGAAATGGCCTTATCGATATTAGTAGAGATGTTAACAAGTACTGAACAGCCAGAGGATGATGGGGAGAGATAGAGATATTATTCAACTGTTGATCAGCAATTGCCATATTCACGGTGTTTCGGTCATTGTACGCTCCGACCTTCTTCAGGTGATTAGAATTTCACGAGACACATGGCCTAGTGGATTAAAGCGTTGGTTAGATCCAGTGACTTGACTAAAAGAGTGTGAGTTCAATACCTGACTACAGCAGTGGCGAACAAAAACTTTGAGAGTTGAGTTAAATGGAGATAACTAAGAAAGTGGCATGACTCATGGAACAAGAACAATCTACCCCAGTGATCGAAATAAAGAATTCAGTTTAAAATTCCAGTCACCCGAAGAAGGTCGGAACGTACAACGACCGAAACGTCGGGAACAGGGTCATAAAGATGAGGACAGCAGTCGGTAAAATGCAAATAATATAAAGAAATATTTAGCATGGAACCTACGGTTGCATCTCATCATTTCAACTGTAAAATGAACTATTACTGAGTTTAAAATCATACACTTTTGGTACCGTATAAGAAAGCTCATTAAAAGAATTACCGAAAGAATATTTATAAGCACAGAGAAATTACGTAATTATGGTGGGAAAATAATTGAATGTCAGAACGAATAACGTTACCGATTCTTATTTGTATTTTGTCAATAATCTCTAGATAGATATCAGAAGCACCAGAAGAGAGGTGGCAACAATTGTCTTTTTGTATTCAATTAATTATTCGCTCGTACAAACAATTCTTTAAAAAGGTTATCTGTATTTTTAATCTTTAAGAGCAGAACAGCGTAAAAGAAACAATTTATACTTTTCCGACGTTCTGCTTTTTGCCATCATAATGAATTCGTAGAAAATCTTTCGTGGGTGGGGTACTAGAATAACGGCTCGGAAGGAGAAATCATTGAGCAGAGTTCGTAATTCTGACATGGTTCGCTACATTCAGTTACGCACCAACACACTCCACTTTTTCCCTCCAGCTATGAGTTAAAGAGTAGGCTGTTATCATTATTATCTCGACAAAATTCTCAATAAAATATTCACTCGTAAAAAATATTCTAACCATTCAAAAATATAGTTTGACTTTAAATAACATAAAATCGGTTAATAAACCGTAAAATTGTCATGTATCAATAATAGATGCCCTTCATTATGTAAATATTTTAATTGCTTCTGCATTATTTTTAAGTGCTCAACAAATATTTCCTTTTTGACAAATGATAAAGTGGAGAACAGAAGAATCGAAGTTAATCACCTATCTATATCCAGACCCTCGAAGTTATCGTAATCTATAGCACTTTTTCCCCAAGAGAAATCTACCAAACAAGAGATTCCAGTCTGCCTTGTTTGTTGTTGATACTAAACGAGACGGTCACGTGCAGTCCTGCGATTCGTAGAATTGAAAGCCAATGAGTTTCGTGACAACACAATAGGGATCAACCAGAAGAGAGATTCCAGTTTGGATTGTTCTTTCGTTGATACCAAAACGAGACAGTAACACTCAGTCATGTGCTTTGTCATGAAGTGAATTTTTGTATTACGGACAACACCACAATAATCAAGCAGAGATTCTAGTTTGGTTTGTTTTTTACTTGATAAAGACACGTGACAGTCACACGCATTTCCATGATTTCCAATACTGAAAACCTGTGAATTCGTTGCACTGACAACATATATGGGATTAACCAGACAGAATATTAAAATCTCGCCCGTTCTTACCCCTAATATGAAGCCTTAACACTCTGTCCTGGAATTCTGTTGAGAAATATGTCCCTGTTAAAATAGTGTAATGAAATTAGGAGAGTAATTAACTTATATTTACCATTTAATTTAATTTAAAATAATTTATTACCAGCCAGTGTGTATCTATTATCTATTAGACCGTAGTCCGAACGAAGACCTTATATTCTCGGTCTATGATATCTGCTAGAAATTGCCCAACTCTCCTTTGAAATAGTTGCTTATCTAACGATCTGTTTGTTGGTCTCACGATTGCAAAATCAGATACAGGTGTTAGGCAGCGTGAAAGCGCATTCAGCGGCCGGATTTGTTCTCATGCCAACCTTTGTACATCTGCTGTGATTTTCAATGCAATGTTTATGCTGGAATCATGCTACATCATGAAAAAACAAAAAAAGTACTGAGAGAATTGTAAAGGCCACACACAAGGTGGGTGACAAATATATCAGCGGAAATTTCACGCTTAAAATTAAGGTTGAAAATAATAGATTGAAAAGAAAGTGTATGGTGTATTGAAAACACATACTTCATCTTCGAACTTCACACAACTCAGCACACTATCTCTTCGCAATCCACCTCCTGTTAATTTTATTTATTTATTTTTTGATAACGCCTTGTGGTCATTTTCAGAAACAGTGAAATCTATTTTGTTTTCTGTTGTATTTACGAGATGAGAAAACTGAGAGACAGGAATCTTATGACAGACTGTTTTTGTTACCATGCGAAAGCAATGTTAAGGCAGTCGTTAAATCTATTCAGAGGCATCTATTAATAAGCAGATCGAGTCAATATCATTTTAAATATGGAAGCCTTTAAAATGTCATCTTATCTTAGTTAAAAGTGATAATTATGTCTCCATTGCAAAGAAAGATTCTATTGACACTGTCTGGACTAAATAATAGAAATCCAAAGATTTGCAAGAGAAAAATACTCTAGTATCTTATTTTCTACTCAAGAATTAGCAAACAACACTCACGCTATTGTCTTTACGGGTAATGTAATGGTTAACGCCTCAGAAAACGGTTAATGTCATTTTTTGCGACTTAGAAAGCCAAATCAGCGTGTCGAGTTCAAATTTCGGCAGAGTTACTTTTATACACTTTTATACAAAACCTCCTGAGAAAAGTATGTCTATTTCTTCTTCCCTGTTCCGGGTTAAAGAGGAAGGCTATAGATTGCAAACAGTTTTTGAATAAATATACTCTTAATTTAAAATAATAATAATAAAACCTAAGAGAATATTTTGTCCTAAAAAACCTATTGCTGCAATGGTTGCAGAACATATCATACACTCATGGTATACATGATTAATGACGATAGGCGAATGCTGAGTGGAAAAAAAATGTTAGCCCAATCCAGGTAACTCCACGAGATTCAACTAGGAATAACCTGGGTAGTTAGTGTATCGGGCGCTGTGAAAATAGACTAGTCCAGTGGACATATTCAGGCACAAATTTTGTTAATTTTTTTTAAAACGAATACCGTGATTAGTTTAAGAAATTTACTGGTAATAGAAATTGTTCATTAACTCAAGCAGCTGATATACACGGTTGGGGAGTCTTCACAAGCCCACGTGATACATCTTGAAATCACCTGGGCATTTAATGTGCAGATAACAGAAATTGTTCATTAATTAATTTTGATGCTCACAAGACAAAATGAAGGCAAGAGGGAAACATCAAGCAACCTACTTAACGAGTGTGTGTAAATGGATGGCAGAACGGTGAGTGGGGGAGGGATAGTAAGAGGACAGACACACAAACATTGCATAGAGAGCATAGTTCGAGAACGTATTTGCGTTGTGGTGCAGTTGATATCGGCTTAGAACGAGAAATCGGAGAGCCGAGTTCGAATTCCAGTTGAATTCGTTGCATTCACTTACTATTCCATCTCTTCTCCCTCCAGCTGTGGGTTAAATAGCAGGAAAAATGCGTTCTGTAGCCTCGTTTGGCAATCAGTCTACCGCAAAAAAAAGGGCAGCCTACTGCGGGAAAATTTTCTGCCTAGTCAGTCATGGATCGAAAGAGACATGATCGGCCAAGCAGTTATTACGTATGACACTTAACTGATTGTTATCTCGCCCGGAGTATATATAGGTTTACGTAGGGTTAACACTTCTACCTGTGAAAAAACAAGTTGATGGCGATGGGTTGTCGAATGTGAGAGGTCGTCGATGGCGAGGGGTCATCGATGACCTATGCTTTACTGAGAGCGATGTTTTTTTTATGATAACCAATGGCGGGGCATGGCAAATAAAAGAAGAAAAAGAATTTGGAATCTGGATGGAATGTGGTACAAGGAAGTGTCCAATGTGTACTTGAGACTGGAGGTAAAAAATACTCCATCTCACTCGACAATTCCATTTTTAAAGTCTCTTCAGGCGACTTCCCGAGAGAGGAATATTGCCTAGGGAGAAACCTTATTCCAAGACTGGACTTAATTAAATGGCGATTTTATTGAACAAATTTACTCTTTAGTATTTCAAGATATTTTTGTGCAATATTGGTAAATATATCTGTTAACATGATATTATATATGTATATATATAACTCTGCATGAATCTGCTCAGTTAAGTGACAACATTTTCTGCATTAATCATATATATATATATATATATATATATATATATATATATATGCAGGTTTCATTGAATAATATAGACAAGTTTTGTCTATTAATTTTGTGTAGGATCCGTTCATACCGTCTGATATACTTGATGGTGATGTCGTTAAAAGACAACAAAAAATCACAGTATGTGTTGAATTTTTTATCGGGTCTAAGCTTTCGGCTCACATAAGCCATTATCAAAGAGTAAATATTAACACACAGTAAACATAGAACATGATAATTGAATTGAAAATATAAGTCCATCCCTACCGTGGCGGATGGCCGAAGACAGTGACAAAATAGTGGTGTTGTGGTCCCTGGTCTGATTACAGACATTTGAGTACGTTGTTGGAAATATCGAAATTGATTGTATTCAAACCAGGTTTAAATTGTTTAATGTAGAGTGCTTCGAGGATTTTTAGTTTCTGCTTATTATTTTCTTGTTTGAGTATATATATATATTATAAATTATACTTTAGAACATGTACAAACTACAATCTACTACAAAATTGTACATTTTGTTTCGACATTGAAAGAACAATGTCCCATCAGTTAATTATGACTGGAATAAACGTTATTTTTTAAAAGAAAATTTTAAAAACTCACTTCATTTTCTTTTTGGAAATCTTTTCGTACGACGTAAGAGGATATTAAAAAAGACGGAGGAAAAGAGGATAGAAAAGATGAGAAAGCAAAAAAAAAAAAAAAAAAAAAAAGAGAGAAATCAAAAAAGGGAAAGAAAGAAGAAAGAAAAGGACAGAGGAAATATAATGCAAAGAGGAAAACGAGAGGAAAGAGCCAATGGAAACGGCTCAGAGAGAAAGAAACCCCAAATTTAGGCAAGAAGTAAAATATAGACAGATACAGATATCGGTCAGGCGGCGTCTGGGTTTAACAAAGAGGAAAAAGTGAGAAAATACAAAGGGAAGAAAATGTGGGGGGGGGGAGACAACAGAAGAAATAGAAATTTCAAACTTTGGCCGGAAGTGAATTGCAGATAGATACAGACGTCCGTTACATTTTATAAAATTAAGTTCTTTGGCATTTTTTTAAATGATAAAACATAGGAATCATTCAAAAAGCGCAAATCTGAGGACATTTAAAAATACAAGACGAAGATATAAATTCATTAGTGCTAATATAATAAATTGGAGAAGTAAAATATTTTTTTATAAAAAAGAATTAAACTTAAAACTTAAAAATCTAAAAATTAAATTATAACTTTAACCACGCTAACACATTTTCTCCCCCCACCCCCAGGCTGTAGTAGCAGAGGTGCTCATAGCAAACCACGTACCAGGACAGAACACGCACACACACACACGCGCGTGCGCACACACACACACACACACACACACACACACACACACCATTAGACCATAAAATAAAAAAAACAACTAGAACACACACAGATACACACTCGCACACACACACACACACACACACACACACACACACACACACACACACACACACACACATACAAAAACGCACACATGTACAGAGCAGTCGATAAAGCCAGCCATTCATAGATGGCCAGCTAAAAAGCACGGTTATTCTGAGGATTTCTCTGCCATTCTGATGATGAGATTATAGTCTCGAAATATCATAATAAACAGGTTATACAAACACCTCCCGACCTTCCTTTATTTCATTCAACGCATTGTGGCAGCCCTCAAGACATAACACATTTTACGCAATGCTTCAAGCAAATTACAAAACTTTACTATATATATATATATGATTGCATAGTGCATGAAACTCTGAATCTTGCTTTAGACGCACGATAATATCTATTTAAATTTATTATTTTTAATGGATACTCGTATTTGAGTGGATATCCTTTTTTTCTATAATTAAACAGTACATTTATATATATTCACCAGCATGAATATCAAATACAGTTATCCATGAAAAATAATGTTCAAACAAATAAATTTAAATAAAAAATTAATTCTTAATTTTCTATAAGATTTTGTAATATTGTCTTTGTTTTCGTTTGTTTACATTAGTATACGAACGAGAGCAGATATGGATATTCTAAGAAATCAGGGCCTTGTGTATTTGCGACTTAATTCGACTTTGTTAAACGTTGAAATCTGCAGTCGATTAGTAAGACGCGTCAGATGTGATGACGGCTTCTCTCCGGTATGTAGACGTCGCAGGTTCAAATCTTACCGGAAGACAGATATTTTCTCTAACAAGAGTTCTCGAATATTCAGGTCGGTGGATATATATAAATATACTGCTTAATTATAAATAAATATGTCGGTTAATACTATTCGTTATATTATAAGAAAATATGTATATTTATTAATATATACTTCATCACTCTGTTATATTACATCGAGCACTATTTTAATGACACCAGAGAAAATATTTATACATGTGAGTGTACTTGTGTATATATCCTATGTTTATTTATTGATATCTATACCTCTCTCTCTCTCTCTCTCTCTCTCTCTCTCTATCTATCTATCTATCTATCTATCTATCATTCTAATGAATTAGAGCACTCTGGCTACTAGCGTATGATATATCATACGGTAAAAGTCTGCCTTCTTCTACCGAGCACCCATAGCACAGAATCGCCGACTGACGCCAATTCAGTCGGGTTTCAATACTAGGTTAAAAGTAATCGGATGTCAAACCGTACTGATGAGCTGTGATACAGCGAAACAGATCTGTCTGCGGATGACTATATATATATATATATATATACTAAATTGTTATAGGTCAGATTTAAATTAAATTAGATCAGTAAACAGTTGTATTAGAAAGTAGTCAATACATGTTTGAATGAAGCTTCAACATGTAGAAAGCTTTTAGATATTTAGGTAGGGAAGATGAGCCTGAGTTATGGGCGCTCGGTAGGAGGCAGACTTTTACCGTATGATGTATCATACGCCAGTAGTTAGAGTGCTCTAATTCATTACTGAATGGGCGATGCGTAGATGCTAGAGTAGCTACTGTTTTTTCAAAGTCATATATATATAATTGTATATTGAATGCATATAAAAGTTCTTTCAAAACTGAATACAAAGAGAAAACCGGGTTGTTTAAAAAAAGAAAAGTAAGATATAAAACCTGGAAAAAAATTTGCCCACTCATAATACAAATTTATAATATTTTCTATTTAATTAGTTGTTTTCTAGGGTTCATTTTATTCTATTAAATATTTTCACTACTTTACTAATTTTCCCTGGGCTGAACACAAGCTTAGGCTGGTGCGTCCCTTGGGCTTCCTCAGCTCTATATAGAGGATTTGATCATAATTAACCATTTCGTTCTCATATTTAGTTAATTTTTACCACACCCATTTCCAGTAAATAATAAAATCACCAATTCGAACGAAATTATTATTTCTAGTTTTCAAAATACATTAGTAGCCCGACTAAAAAAAAATCCTTCAAAATAGTCAGATTTTTTTGGAAGTGGTGTCGGGGTAATAACTTCTTTTCGAGACATGACTAACTGGGCAGAGGATTTTCCCGTAGATTGCCATCAATTTCTGCGACAGACTCGTTTCCAACCAAGGCTATAGAATACAATCCTGCTATTTAATTCATGGCTGGAGGGAGGAACGACGGATTTCCCAATGGTATTTGTGCGTAATTGAATGCAATGAATTCAACTGGAATCGAAATAGACACCAAGGTAATTTTGCCGGTAAATATAAATAGTGTTTTAGAACTAAGAATATATGAGATTTTACATCGTTAGTGGAGCGGTTGTGTGAGCTGTGTAAGCAGGACTTGAACAACAAGGATTCTGTGGTCTGTGACTATTGTCTTCAGTGGGTTCACCTGAAGTGTATTAGCAAAAGAACTATGCCAAAGGACAAGTTTGAGGGTTGCAGAGACTATTGTACTTAAAGTGCATAATAGTCTCCATTAAACATTTTGCTAAGACCCCCATAATAGTCTCCATTAAACATTTTGCTAAGACCCCCATAATAGTCTCCATTAAACATTTTGCTAAGACCCGCATAATAGTCTCCATTAAACATTTTGCTAAGACCCCCATAATAGTCTCCATTAAACATTTTGCTAAGACCCCCATAATAGTCTCCATTAAACATTTTGCTAAGACCCCCATAATAGTCTCCATTAAACATTTTGCTAAGACCCCCATAATAGTCTCCATTAAACATTTTGCTAAGACCCGCATAATAGTCTCCATTAAACATTTTGCTAAGACCCCCATAATAGTCTCCATTAAACATTTTGCTAAGACCCCCATAATAGTCTCCATTAAACATTTTGCTAAGACCCCCATAATAGTCTCCATTAAACATTTTGCTAAGACCCCCATAATAGTCTCCATTAAACATTTTGCTAAGACCCCCATAATAGTCTCCATTAAACATTTTGCTAAGACCCGCATAATAGTCCCCATTAAACATTTTGCTAAGACCCGCATAATATTCTCCATTAAACATTTTGCTAAGACCCCCGCGACATCCATTCACGCTGGATCGTCGCGTAAGTAGGCCGCTGCCTTTCCCTATTCCCCTAGCTCTCAGTATGCCCCGTGAGGGTTATGTTTTCTAATCTCTCCTTCCTCATTATGTTTTCCAAGAATTTCAGTTTTTTCCTGATTTTAAGTACAAGGTTTGTTTTTTTTTATTTCTGTTGCTATATGTTTTAAGCTATTCTTGTTGCTTACTCAATCCGTCTATGAAATTATCAGTATCCTTCTGTAGAAATATGATTCTGTTTCTCATTTTTTTCCTTATCCTAAGGAAACGTGTCCAACATTCAATGCCATATAAGAGGATGGATACCACAATGCAATCCAGAATTCTGTTGCACTAGTGGGTGTAGTTTATCAAATCATTCAGAATTATAAAGAACCAGAGAAATGAATGCGACATTATTTACATTATTCGGACTGTTATCCTCATCTTCGTTGCAATATTCACGACGTTTCGGCCGTTGTATGTTCCTATCTTCTTCAGCTGATTCGAATTTTGAACTAACTGAATCTTTTATTTTGATTGCTGGTTTAGATTGTTCTCGTTCCATGAGTCATGCTGCTTCCAGATATCTCAGTTATCTTTATTTAATTCAAAACTTTTTGTTCGGCCCTGTTGTTGCCAGGTATTGAACTTACAACTCTTTGGGTCAATTCACTGGATCCAACCAAAACTTTTATCCACTCAAGGACATATGGCCCAGTAAATAAAAGCGTTGGTTGGATTCAGTGAAACGTCGTGAATATGGTAACAAAAACGAGGATAACAGTCCGAACAAAGTAAATAACTACAATACTTCAACTCAGAAGTATAAAGAATGCAACAACGTTTGCAAAGTTGCTTCATTGTGTTGTGTCAGACAAATTTTCTCGACAGAATCTATTTTACATATTTATAAGTCTACCATTCGTCAATGCATTGAATATTGTTGCCACATCAGGTCTAGCGTTTCTACTATACACTTAGAGATTCTTGATAAAATACAAAAAGAATCTGCAATGTTATTAGTGCTGACCTGGCATCTCGACTCCAGTCAGTTGCCCAGTGCCGTAACGTAGCTTGCTTGTGCTTTTTCTATAAAGACTTTCGTGGTAATTGTTCTGGTGAGATTTTTCTTTTTATTACCTGGACTTTATGAATTTAGGCGAAGTACTACATTAGCGGAAAGGTTTCATCATTTAATAGTCGAAATGGCTATATGTAGCCAAAAGTTCTATGCTGATAGTTTCTTCTATCGCACTTCTCGCTTGAGGGACTGTTCCGGCTTCTTGCTTCCAATGAACTTTGAACTTGAAACAGTTAAATGCAATGGCAAACGTTATCTTCTGCCTCCTTATTTCCCTTCCTTTTATTGTTCTTACTCTTTAACAATGTTTTCTCATATTCTTTCACTATCATCAGCCCCTTGCGACTTAGTGTTTTTATTTCCTTGATTCGGATGAAATGATTAAAACAAAATCAAGTTAGATGGGGTCAGGAAGAAGTAATCAAGCTAAATGAGTAAATGCTACTCAGTGTTTCGAATGGAGAAGGTGATTAAATTAATTTTGTACTATTTTTACAGTTAATCACGACGTTTCTAGATGCACCCTGGTAAGCAAAGGTCGATTATATTTTGATTGAGTAGTAATATGAACTAAATTAACTTCAACCAAAATTGATGGAGTAAAATTGTTTGAAACCAACAAAAGGCGAGAAATACAATTTGAAATGCAACTTATCTCAGACATTAGATATAACTTTAATTAAACTCGCTTAAAAACAAAACGCTGAAAAGAATATGATATAATCAAGGTGAAAATAAAAAAGTTTCAATCGTTAAAAAGACAAAATACAGATCGAAACGATTGATTGAATAGATTAATTCTTGTTGCAATAATTATTTTTTATCTCATAACGATGTGTATCAATAGATTTAAATCAGAATTTCCATTGACAGTGTTTTTTAAAATATTAATTCTAATTTTTACAAGTATTTTTGGTTTTCGGGCTGGAATGAAAATGTATCTGATCTACACATGAAGCTATGGGGGATGTTTGATCTCAGGGATCCCAACACTACAACCTCGTCCTGGGCATGATGATAAACTACATCCAGCATCAATGCTCCTGATCGGGACATTAGAGGTTTTGAAGACCGTGGAACCACCTCTTACCTGCTGTTGTCCCTCATGACCTCGGGACAACAGGGTCTCAGCTATGGGCAAAGTAGTTAATCTTCAAACTGGGGGTAAAAAAGAAAAGACTATGGAAATTATAAAAAAATTTGTAGCAGTGCCCAAAGAGCATTTTCATAGTAAAAGAATTACCAACAATGTATTTTTTGTAAGGAAAAAAATATTACCAACAAAACATTTATAGAAAAAAATAGTACACGCAATCAGTCAGTTAAGTGCCATACATGATACACGCTTGGGCGATCATGTCTCGACAGAGACATGACTGACTGGGCAGAAGATTTTCCCGCGGTAGGTTGCCATTACTTTCTGCGGTAGACTGGTTGCCTAACAAGGCTATAGAATCAAATCTGTCTTGCTATTTAACCCATCGCTGGAGGGAGAAGAAACGGATTAACACCTTTCCCAAGGATATTTGCGCTTAAAGTAACAATAAACAAGAAAATTTCCTTAGAAACAAAGTACTAAAAATTTTATTAGAAACAATGAAAACCTAACCTAAAATTTCATTAAGAATAAGTTAAAGAGTATTAAACAAATATTTCATTAGAAACAAGAAAAGAGTACTAAATTCTTCTTCTTCTATGTGCCCTGTCCCTTCAGAACGTAGGCGATCATGGTTCTCCACGTCTCCTTATCCCTTGTGGCTCTTAGTATGTTTGCTCCTGTTGCTCCGTCATCCACCTGATCAGACCCTGCAAATATGTTATCCGCTGCCTTCCTCTGTCTCTCTTTCCTTCTATCTGACCAGTCAGTATCAGGTTCTCCAGGCTCTCTTTCCTCATTGCGTGTCCCAGGAACTTCAGTTGTCTCTTCCTGATGCTCAGTATCAATTTCCTTTTTGTTGCCATTCTTTCCAACACCTCATCGTTGCTTGCATGCTCAGTCCACGATATCCGTAGCATCCTTCTGTAGAACCACATTTAGGCCGCTTGCAGTTTTGTCCTCATTTTCGATTATATTGTCCAGCATTCACTGCGTATTGAAGAACTGACATCACGTAGCAGTCCAGCACTCTTTTTTTCTTTTTGTTTCTATTGAGATTTTCCTGTGTGTTAGTATTTTGCTCATCTTCTGGAACGCGTCCTTTGTCATGCCAATTCGCCTTCGGATCTCCGTACTTTCCATCTCCTGTTAGAACACTTCCTAGGTACTTAAATTTTTGTACTTGCTTGATATCTCCCACCTGTATTTGGCATTTTGGGTTGTATCTTTTGCTGATGACCATGCATTCAGTTTTCTTAAAGTTTATTTGTAGTCCCTTTTTGTCACTCTCCACTGCTAGGTCTTGTAGTTTCCTTTCCGTGTCCGCAGTCAGCACTGTATCGTCCGCATACCTTATGTTGTTCAGGTTGTGGCCTCCAATAACAAATCCTGGCGTGTCATCTAGGGTCCTCAAAATATTCTCGCTGTATAGGTTGAACAGATCCGGTGAAAAGACACATCCTTGTCTTACGCCTTTTTCTATCTTTGTGTATCTACCGAGATCGTTACCTGTCCGTATGCAGGCCGTTTGCTGCCAGTAGAGATTCTTGATTATTCTTATGTCTTTCCCGAAAATGGTGAGGCTGCCGAGCATCTCCATCAATTCTTTGCGTCGTATCTTGTCGAATGCTTTCGCGTAGTCAATGAAGCATAGGTATAAGTCTTTCTTCATTTGTAATGCCCTTTCAGAGAGCATCCTAATCATGAATATGGCGTTCCTTGTTCCAGTGTCTTTGACGAACCCGCACTGTTCCTGCCCTATCTCTGGCCTGATTCTGCGTCTCGCTCTATTCATCAGGATTCTGACAATCAGTTTTGTAATGTGACTCATTAAGCTGATAGTTCTGTGTAGTTTGCACTCGTTTGCACCAGGTTTCTTCGGCAGTGCTATAAATTTCGTTTATTATGTCGGTACTTTTTCTATGCCATATTCTTCTAAGGCTGTCAGCAGCTCTATCACTATGCTCTCTGGGCCAGGTGCTTTGTTTCTGTTCATTTTGGCCATTGCAGCTTCCACTTCGGATATTAGTATTTCCGGTCCAGCCATCTCCTTGTGTATTCTCGGTTGTTCTCTCTTGTCACAAAAAAAGATCCTTTATATATTCTTCCCATCGCTGGAGTATTTCCTCTTTTTCTAATATGATTGTTCCTTCCTTGGATTTTATGCATCCTGTTGAGGAGCAGCTTTTTTGTCCTGTCAGTTCTCTTATCACTTTATGCATCTCTGCTTTGTTGGTTCTGCTCAGTCTCTCTACTTCTGCGCATTTGTTGTTGAGCCATTCCTCTTTGGCTTGTCTGCATTTGTTCCTTATCTCCCTGTGAAGTTTCTTGTACTCTGCTCCGTATCTTGGCGTTATTTTTTGTCTCCTTTGCATCATGTGGAGGATCTCTTCGGTCATCCACTCGTTTTTTCTTCTGCGTCTGATTTCCTTTGGGGCTATGTTGTTCACTGAGGTCACCATCGCTTCTTTTAGTGAATCCCATTTTGAGTGCCCTTTTCCAATTTGTTCTTCATATTTCTTTCTCACGCTGTTATTGTATTCTTTCTGCAGGGTGAGGTTGTCCTCTAGCGTGTCGTATTGCAGTCTTGGTGATGTGCTGGGCTTCTTCATTCTTCGGAGTTTCACTTTTAGTTTGCAGATGACTGGGACGTAGTCACTTCCGCAGTCGGCACCTGGTTATGTTTTGCTTTGGACCACTGCGTTCCTGAATCTCTTGTTTATAGTTATGTAGTCTATTTGGTTCTTCGTGTTACCTCCTGGGATTCTCCATATCCATAAACGTCGTGGGTGTTCTTGGAACCAGGTGTTAGTAATAACCTGGTCATAGGCTGAGCATCATTGGATTCATTTTTCTCCTCGTTCGTTGCGCTCTCCTAGTCCGAAGTTGCCGTTAGTGTCCCCTTCTCTATCTTTAACTACCTTGGCATTTAGGTCCCCCATTATAATCCTAATTTCTTGGCTTTTGCACTGAGCCTTGGCACTGTCCAGTATTGAATAGAAAGATTCTATTTCGTTCCTCCGAACTTTGAGTTGTCGGCGCATAAACTACTATAATAGCTATATTGAAGGGCCTTCCCCGCAGTTTAACCAAGAGGACTCTCTCTGATAGTTGCCAGTATCCAAGTACTAAATTAAGACTTCATTAAAATAAAGTAGGCCAAGAGTTCTATACTAAAATTTCATTAGGAACAAGAAAAAGAGTACTGAACTAAAATTTCATTAGAAAAAAGGAAATGTGTACCAAACTAAAATTTCATTAAAACGAGGAAAACAGAGCTAAACTAAAGTTTCATTATAAACAAGAAAAAGAATAATAAAATAAAAACAAGGAGAAAAGTACTAAAGTAAAATTTTATTAGAAAAAGGGAAAAGAGTACTAAAACAAAACTTCATTTAAACAACGAGAGAGAGTACTAAAATAAAATTTCAAAGAAACAGGTTAAAGAGTAATAAACTAAAATTACATTAAGAAGAAGGAAAAGAGTACTAAACTAAAATTTCATAAGAAACAAGAAATGAGTACGAAACTAAAATTTTATTAGGAGCACGTAAAAGTGTACTAAACTAAAATTTCATTGGAAAAAAGGAAAAAAAGTACTAAAACAAAACTTCATTATGAACAAGGAGAAAAATAATAAACTAAAATTTTATTATAACAAGGTAAAGAGTACTTAACTAAAATTTCATTAAGAACAAGAAAAAAGTAGTAAACTAAAATTTAATTTAAAGAAAAGAGTACTAAAAATTTTCATTAAAAACTAGAAAATGAGTACTAAACTGTTATGCAATAAAAGTTGGTGGATGTCGGAGAATCTCTTCAAATGAAATTGTTAATTTTAAAGACTCAAAAACAAAACTGGTTTCTTTTAATCATCGGAGAGAGCGCTGCTTACTTTTCATCAGCACGTCTAATGCTAAATTCCAGGTGAGTACGTCTTCTGGGATTAACGTTTTCCAGTAATATGAAGTGGAATGAGTATATTGAATCAATTGCTAAGTTTGCAGTTAAGAAATTTGGTTCACTATGTCATGCTAGACAATATTTCCTCGCCAGAATCTGTCTTAAATATTTATAAATCTACCATTCGTCCTTGTTTTGAATATTGTTGCCACATCTGATCTAGTGTTCCTAAATTCTATGCTGACAGTTTCTTCTGTCACACTTTTCGCTTGTGGAACTTCCTTTTGGCTTCTTGCTTCCCAGTCAATTTTGATCATTACAAAATGAAAATTCATTGTCAATCATATTCTCTAAAACTCAGCAAATCATTGTGCAATGCTTGGTGTGAAATGATTTTTTAAAAGGTAAAGAAGAGATTTGAGGTAACAGAAATGTGGTTCTACAAAAGCATACTGAGAATCCCATGGGTGACGAAGATGTCAGGGGGAAAATAGGACCAAAACAAACACTTTAAAAATAGAATAAAAAAAAAATTATATTCCTAAGGCACATAATGAGGAAAGAGGATTTAGAAAATTTGACACCCAAAGTTATTCGGAGAGACAATAGCGAAAATAGCAAATTAACTACGTAATCAACTTGGTAAAATGTTGGCAGAACAGGGATTAGGAGATATAGCAAAAAAGACAAGAGCTATAAAGGAAAAGAAGTTGTGAAAAGTATTGATAGCACATAAATTAAAGGGACACAACATAAAATATAAGTTTTAAGAAATCTGTCTTTTACTGTGGATTTAGTTGGCATAAAAAGTGGGAATAAAAGACTAAGCATCAATTCTAAGTAGACTGAATATGTGGCTGTAAGTAAAAAGGAAAGCCTAAGATGTGAGCTACAAATTGAAGGTGCCAACATTTAAATCAATGGGAAATGTTTTAACAGATGATGGAAAATGTCACACCAAAATTCAACGAGACACATTAAAATATCAAATAAGTCCTTCAAAACAAAACAAAAAAAATACAAAAAAAAAAAAACGAAACAAAACAAAACAAGAAGAACTCCTCGACAGTGTAGTCAAGGAAAGCAAGAAGAAAGGACTAAGCATCAATTGCAAGAAGATTTAATATATGGTTGTAAGCAAAGTGAACAGCCCAAGATCAACGCTACAGATTTAGATAGATTGGAAGTGTTTTAACAAACGATGGAAAATGTCGCAACAAAATTCGACGAGACGCATTCAGTCAATCAGTTAAGTGCCATCCGCGAAACACGCTTGGGCGATCATGTCTCGAAAGAGATATGACTGACTGGGCAGAAGATTATCCCGCAGTAGATTGCCATTGCTTTCTGCGGTAGATTGGTTGCCGACCAAGGCTATAGAACCCAATCTGTCCTATTATTTAACCCATAACTGGAAGGAATACCCAAGGGTATTTGCGCGTAAGTGAATGCAATGAATTCAACTGGAATTTGAACTCGACTCCCCGACTTCTCGTTCCGAGCCGATATCCACTGCACCACAATATCAAATAATGCCTTCTAAAAATACAAGAACTTCTCGACAGTGTATTCAAGGAAAGCAGGAAAAAAGGACTAAGCATCAATTGTAAGAAGACATAATACATGTTTGTAAGCAAAGTGGACAGCCCAAGATGAGAACTATAGATTGGAGATGCTAACACTTAAATAGATGGGAAGCATTTTAACAGATGATGGAAAACGCCATGCCTAAATTCAAAGATTCCCATGGAAATATAAAAAAGTGCCTTTCAGAAACCACGGAAAATATTAAGAAACAGGAATATTTTGTTATGAACAAATATGAGATTCAGGAATTAATTTGTCGTGACTCAGGCATGGTACTTCCTTCTGTGGGTCCCAAGTGGAACACTTTGATTGATGTCTTCGTAAAAGAGAACGTTAACATCTTTGTTTCAAAACAATTTAAGATCTAAAAGTAATTACAAAAAGTTATGCTGAAATTTATAACCATCAACGTGAAAGTACCATTTATTTCCACGTATAAGGCGACCTCTAGGAAAGAATAGACAAAAAATCTAGTTATATTTTCATGGTTTTATTTCATATCGGTAATAGGAGGTTGGCCAGAAAATCCCGACTTACTTAGGAAGTGGAAAGAAAACAAATCTTGATCTCTTTCTGGTGGAATTTCCAAGGAGTACAGCATTTCAAGCTTTTTCCACTCGGTCGCACCATCAACGATAAACTGCATTGCCAACAGCTAGAACGCGTCTATGACAAACTAAAGATAGAGTATCTGCTTTGGTCAATTGAGGTCGGAATTTGCTTCAGTGAGACAATACGAGGCCACACACTGCCAAGTTGACTAAAAAGAATTTCAAACAGATAGAAAGTTTTCAGATGTTTCCACATCCACCATTCAAATGCTGCTCCGATTGATTATGTTTTATTCCGCTCAATGGCTCACTTCCTCAGTTGACTAAGGAGAAGTTCAAACAGGTGGACGGTGTTGAGATTCTTCCACGTCCACCATTCAGCCCCGATACTGCTCTGAATGACTATGGCCTATCCCGCCTAATAACACACTTTCTCCGCGATCAGCGATTCAACACTTTTGGTGAAATGAAGAAAGCGGGTTTGTTTATTCAAAGTCAGCGGACGGGTATCTGGAACAGATTCGGATGCTGGCTAATCGCTTTTAGAAGATTGTTCAGAATGATCAACTGATTTATTTTGAAGATAAATGTTGGTGTTGCTCTATAAAATGTTTTTTTTTTTCGAAAGTGAGTCAGGATTTTCTAGTCAACTCAATATAAGACGACCGAAAACATAGGCTAGCCTACTTCGCCATTAGCATTTAGTCTTACCATAAAATAAAGTTTATGTTATTTGTTTACGTTACTTGTTATTTGTGCGTGTTTTGTTATGTAATCATCTCTTGAATATTGCATTTTAATGTAAACCCATCTTGAATATTGCATTTTAATTAAAATCCATCTATTGGATATTGTATTTTAATGTGAAATTCATATATTTAATATTGTATTTTAATTGGATATCCATCTCTTGCATACTGCATTTTAATTAGAATTCCATCTCTTGAATATTGTATTTTAATGAGAAATCAAGACATTAATTTTATTGCATATGTAACTGTAGTAAAGCATTATAATGTGAATTTCAACTAGAAATTTTAACATATGTAGTTACCATACCGAGGCAGTTAGCCTACCGCGATCCATAGCTCAAGCATACCAGAATACTTAGCAGTACCGATACACTACAGAATTTTAAATTTGCTTTTTGTTAGTGTTTTATTTGACAACCCCCTATTTTGGAAGAATATTTTTTTAGAATTATTTGTCGCCTTATACACGGAAATATCCGGTAGATGTTTTTAAAGAACGTGGTATTTGATAAAATTATGTGCTAACATTGAGGTTAACGGGCAATGTTTACCTATGAAATGATGCAGAATATTTTTGAGCACCATCCGTTCGCTTTGGCTGCGATTATTTTGACCTTCCATTCTTCCCTGTTCAGCGAATTTCCTCAGTTAATTTATGAGGAGTCAACTAGCAAAAGCCCTGGCCACTGTATGACTTCAGTAGGTTGCAGGAAACAGAAATGAAGTCTATTAGTGATGCATATTTCTTGAACACTAACTCGGCTTCTTTCATTTTCTATTCATGAAGGGTTTTCAATCAACATCTGCAAAATTGCTACACTGATCGACGAATTATGTTAAAACTAGCAGTATAGCTCGGCGTTGCTCGGGTGTAATGAAAGCTTTAAAAATAATCCCTAGTCCTGGAGCTCAGACTCTTTGGACGTTGACACGAAAGACTAAAAAGCAATAGTTGTTTCCAGTTAAAGCGAAATCGTAGACTGAAAGAAAGATGAAT